>JAWNLJ010000440.1:487500-1042500 GCA_035042365.1 Drosophila dives
ATGGCACTCATTAATTATTTAATCTTTATTTGCAGTCGCTGGATGGTCGCTGGTAAAGCGGATCCTGAAATGCCAAAACGCATGTACATCCATCCAGATTCGCCCACAACGGGTGAGCAATGGATGCAAAAAGTTGTTTCATTTCACAAATTAAAATTGACCAACAATATTAGTGATAAACATGGATTTGTAAGTACTGTACGTCTTCTTTGTTTACCGCATTAGTTATTTAAGACCTAGATGCTCCATATACTAACCATATTAAATAACCGAAATCTAAACGTAACTATTCAAAACTTGGCAGGTTTCTTTTCTGATTTGTATTTGGCTTAAATGATTTTGGGCCAACTCTGTAAAAGTGTATTGTGAACGTAAAATTAAAGTTCTTCTTTTATATGAATCGAAATATTCCTGTAAGTGGAGTAAAAGTTCTTCGTACCACCCATTTATTGAGTGCAACTGTGTCAAATTTCATTGGCCTAACCTGGCTACCTATCGGAAGGTACTCCTCTAAAGGCCCTGTCAGCTGCGAGCTGCGAGCTGCAAGATGCGTGCAGCTAACGCGTTGATGCCGTGCGGCTGCTGTTGACTTCAAAGTGAACATTATCAAGTTATATCTGGCTGGCATATACATGTACATGTACGAGAATATATATGTATATATATATATATATATATTCATATTGATATATATACATTTATCAAAGAGGAAGCTGGGCGGCAACTAACACTCCGAGTCTCCCTAGTCTCTTGCAGTTGGCTTATCAATGCAAATTTGCGTAGCCAGCCAGCCAGCCAGCCAACGCTTAAGCGTTACCCGGGTCTGCACTTTGAAGTATGGCAGCCAAGCAGCGCGCGGCCTTATCTAAAACTTCTCACACGCAGCCGGCAGTCGGCAGTCGGCAGCCGGCAGCCGGCAGCAGCAACAGCAGACGCTACCACGGATAAGACCCAAAGATGAAGACGGAGACGGAGACGGTTGCGGCATCTATGACGACGGCGATGACGATGACGACGACAACAACTTTTGTTTCCATTCATTTCTTGGGCAGTGGGCGCGAGCGCCAACAAATTGGCGGCGTGGCTTTTTCATGGTGGTGTTCTGCTGCTCCGTGGTGCTGCCAGGTGGCCAGTTTGTCCATCCGAACTCCATCCAAGGCCGAAGCTTTTGAACTTTGCCGACGCCGATCGCGTAAATTTCATCAACTGCTGCGCAAAATTTTCATTTTTTATTGATCAGCGCCGTTGCCGTCGCATTTTTGTTGTTGTTATTTTTGCCCACCCGTTGCTCCGCCCCGTTGCCGTTGCCGCTGCCGGCCGTCTCAGCGACTACGCTGGCGGGCGCCATGCAGTTTTGTCATGTCTCGTGCCCCCTCAGATACCCCACTCCACCCCAACCAGCTTACAGTGGTTCTGTGTGGTTCCTGTTGCTTGCACTGGTTGCCTGCCTCTTTGCATGCCAAGTCATAAATCGCACACCGAACAAGCGGCACAGACATCACCGACTGCCATAAGGGCTACAAAGACAACAACAACAACAACAACAACAACAACAACAACAAGAACAACAACTGCATCGTTGTCGTCATCATCGTCTCCGGCGTCGTGTGCGTGGGCCTCGTCCACGGGCTCCGCTAAGTAGCCTGTGTTGGCCATTAATTTCGCTTAGTTCAAACGCCGCGCGCCGACACAAAGCGCTGCGTGTGTCCCCCCTTGAAGACGTTTGTGGCTAACTTGGGTGCTCCCGGCATCGTATGCGTAACCACAACAAGAGTGCTCCAACAGCTGTTCTTTCTCTCAGAGAGTACGCTCAAATCTATAATTTAACGCTATTTGCGGTCAGGCGACAGACGACAGACGACAGACGACGGGCCACAGGTGAAGACAGAGGTAAGGTCACGCGGACGACAATTCGATGGCCTCCATATTCTCTTCTGTCTTCTGTTCTCTGTTCTTTGTCCTTTGCCCTATGTCCCCGTATCCATACCCGCTGGCTGCGTGTCAAAACAACAGTAAGTCGCCCAACTCCACAGTCCATCCCCTAGCGCAAACTTAGACCTCCACTCTGCTCCACCCTTACACCTAATAAGTGCATACATCGGAGCTGGCTTGCATGCCTATTAGTCAGCCGCCCGCCTAGCCTCGATATTACATTGAAATGCACTTAGCTCAGGTCGGAAATAAATATATATATATATATATATATATATGTGAAAAAGCGCGCGTTTTAAAACGCCCCTCTCTGTCTTTACACTGTGTTTGTGTGTGCTTTGTCGGCCATATTGTGGCAGTCGCAACCCTAAAAATATTGAATTAAACCGCATTTGGGGTGGGTTGCACACAAATCGCCTTCCGTCATCTGAGCGGCACTCGGGCACACTCTGCATTTGGTGTCTGAGGTGTCGCCTAATGCGTTCAATTGAAGCTGAAGCTGAAGCCGAATCTGGTGAACAGTTTTGCCAATTAAACAAAACCGCCCTCACCTAGACGGCCACCCCACTTGAAACTGGTCCGAGACGTCGTCAAGTGCCGCTGCGAGTCCAAAGACCTAACGACCCATGCGAAAACGCAGCGACGGTCCTTGCTGAGGACCTTTTTGGTATGTGCCTTACATGTGTGCCTGTTTCTGTGTGTTGTGTGTGTGTGTGTGTGTGTGTGTGTGTGTGCGTGTGTTCGTCTGCTTGCATTAGTTTCATCATAGTTCAAAGCATAGTTGGCCATCTTCAAAATGGCATCTGCAGTGGCCGCGGCTCGTCCCGTATCCCGTGCCCCGTGTCCCGTGTCCTGTGCCCGTTCAACCATGCCAGGACCGTCGTCGCCCTGGCAGAGCAGGCCAAGCGCAAAAAATTCTATTACAGGCAGGTTGACAAATAAACTGAAGTGGAGTTCTATTTCCGCATTTTCGGACGTAGACATTGCGCAGCCTTTAAACGCAAATCAAATTAATTGAAGCTCACATGTCCTGACAAGCCTTTTCAAATCCTTGTCTGCGGCCTTGCCACCCCATTCCCCCCCACCATCACCGACTATGCTTCCACTGTGCTGGCCAACGTTAGCGCAGTCGTTTCTCCTGTGGCTTGTCTTGAAACAATTCGTTTAGAAAATCAAAGGCGTCCCGCAAACTTTCATGTGTGTGTGTATGTGTATGTGTGTGAATGGTTGTGTTCTGAGATATGGGATATGGCCAATTTATCTGTCATAGTCAGTTCAGGCAGGTAGTCGTAGCCTACGCCTCCGCCTCCGCCTCCGCCCCTGTCGTCTCTTTCTTCTAATCTCCTTGTTGGCCAGTTAGGTGTTGCCCGAAATATTACTTAAAAGGCTGCTTTGAAGTTGACAAAGGCCCCAGTTTCTTGTGGTTCCATTTTGCAAATGTGGGACCAATTAAGTGAGTGAACGACTTAACATTATTCTATGTATTTAGTACATATTTACGTAATCTAGTTATCCTCTGCACTTTTGTCTGAAATTTAAATTTTATTGACTTTTATTTGATTGAACATCAAATGCTATTTTTCATTTATTTCAAAAGTTGTTTATTTGATTAAATTTTATCAAAATAATCCGAATGAAGTGCTGTAAGGAAACAATTTGCTAAGATTCATCAAATCTAATTCTGGGTTACAGCTTCTCAGTATTCTCTCAACTATACGATATTTAAGGACTGAACTTACTGTCAAGCAAAGTAATAATTGAAGACTAAATAGTCAAAAAATAGAAAAAAGTCTATATAAAGCTTATACTGAACTTCAGCTTTAAAATTGATATTTTTAGCTAGCTAACTAATTAGATTTTACTCCATAACAAAACATGTTTTTTTTTATATACGCTTATTCCTCAAGTGATTTTTTTCTTGGATATGTACCAACTCATTGGGTTAGTTTTACTCTCAGCACGAAACTAATCTTTTGTACATCATCATTTGCAGTCGATGTTTTTCCACCCTACTCCTTAAGCAGGCATCCATTAGTATTGGTAAACTTAACAACAATCCATTAATTGTATTCTGTGTATTTATGCATTTAATGAGAAGACGGCTGCTGCGTAGAGCTGCTGCTGAAACAGATCCTCTTGCCAAAAAATGCAACCCTTGACGGGCCTAACCCCTAGAGCAGTCCTAACCCCTGAGCCATTTACGATGACGCTATCCCTCTTACTGATGGTGATGATGATGATGATGTTGTTGTTCTCCTGCTGTTGTAGTTTCCAAGTTATTTAACTAGCCCATCCGTCCTTTGTGCCCTTAGTCCCTTAGTGCCCCATAACCAGTGTGTGCCTATAAATGTCTGATTTCTTATCTAATGCCTAATGCCATCAATTGCGGCGTTGCGGCTCACTATCTCAGTGTATATCATAACGCTGAACGGCGCACGCACCCAGAGTCTAGACACAGGGGCAAGGGGCACTGAGGCAGTGAGGCAGTGAGACATACATCATATCATCATCAGCATTGAGGCTTGGAGTTCTGGCTGAGTGCAAAGGGTATCTGCAGCTCGGGTACAATAAATAACCAAAATTAAATACAGAACCCATTGGCTATCAGTTTGCGATCAACTCTTGTGCTGCTGCAGAGCAGATTAGGCAACAACACAAGTTTCAACAGCAGCAGCAGCAGCAGCAGCCATGTCCTGTACGTATCCTTTGGTAATGCCTGTTTCAAAAACCGCAGCCGCCACATGAGCTTAGCTAAGCGAGTTTTGGGCTTAGATTCTTTTAAGCAGCTGTTGCAAGTTGCTGTTGCAAGTTGTTGTTGTTGCTGCTGCTGCTGCTCCGGAAATAGTTGCCTTAATTGCCTGCATATTTTTGGCTACAAGTCTACAAGTGGCCGCCCCTTTTTTGGTTCTGTCCATCAATCATCCTTCTTCTTTTGCCGAGCTGCAAATTTCCTTTTTGGCACACACGCAATGCGTAAATGCTGTGTTGCAGCGAAAGAGGGCTGCAGACAGAGGCAGCTTGGGATATCCCAAGTGGTATGCAGTGGTTGCAGCCACTTAATAAGTTGGCAGCGTCATTAACTGACCCGTTCCTTAGACTAGTTCAATTTGAGGCTCACTTTCTGGAATGGAGTTCCTTTGCTTGTGTGAATGCCCAAGATTGGTGGCACTTAGCTGCTTTAAGCTAACAGTTAATATAGGATATTTTATCTTCTTAACTAAATACTGTCTTTATCCACCATATTCAAAAGAAAGTCTCTTTAAAATTCATTGTTGTTCATTGTTCAAATTGTATTTACAACTTTCTTTGCTACCGAAACATTGTCCAATTTCATTGCTGGCTTATCTGGGAACGCATTGAGTGGGCAAGTGTTAACCTCAATTGGGTACAGCTAGCTACACGCAGATAAAATACAACGCAATCAGATTCCTGGCCAGGCAGCGAATACGCCCAGACATCTGTCATAAGTCGGGGCATTAGCATTTTGGGCATTAGCATATTGCCAGCTTGGTGCGCAGCTTTGAGCTGTGACTTGGTCGAGTTGAGTTGACGTGACGTGACGTGACCAGTGGTACTTAAGGCACCACTCAGTGTTTCAGTGGTTCGTTTTCTGTTTCGAGTCAAATGTGTCAACCCGTCGGGATTGGGGGGAGGGGTGGAAAAGCCAGAGCGGGTGAGAAAAACGCAAAAATTTTGTTGGTGCTAAAACTTGAACATTTAGTTTTTGCGCTTGATTCTGGTTAATTTTTTTGTTTTATATTTTTTGGTAGGCGTGGGTGGGGCGTTGAAACTAATTAACATATTTAATGTTTTTAGCACGTTGCGTTTCAGGCCCAACCCTGCGTGGCATGACCCTGGCCCTGGCGCCAGTCCTATATATTAGGCTAGTTAAAATCTAATAAAATACCTGAGCATGCCTCATAAATTTCAATGCGCACTGCCCCATAAAAGGGATGATAGGTATGGAGGTTGTGAAGAGGTGAGGAGGTGAGGGGATTGTGGTGGAGGCAGTAGTTGTGGTTGTGGCTTAAGCGCCTAATGGCAAACGCGCTTTTATGTAAAATTAAACCGGGACGCCGACTCTGATCCGTAGGAAAGTAACTCAACCCACCCACCCTGCTACCCCCTACCCCATTGTACCAAACACTCGGTCTTGGTTTCATTTGCACACTTTCACTCCTCCTCAGGCAGGGGTAGTACTTGGCCACATTTTTGACTTAATTTCGTCGTCGTCGTGTGGCCGTTGACGAGGTGGCAAGTACGTTGTCGCTGAGGTGCGACAAAATATCACAAATAAAAATACCTCTTATGTTTTGGAATTTTTAATATTCAAATCAAGTTGACGTCTACGCGGCAAGCGACCAAATGAAAAACATAAATAAACGAGCAAAAAAACCAAATAAGAAAAAGAATTGTCCGTCGACGTCGACCAAGATTTTCATAAAAACAGAAAGGAAAAATAAATATATCTGGCAGCCATCACAGTGTGCCAAATGCCAGGGATGTGGCCCGGATGCTTGTAAGTTGACCCTGAGCTTCTGTGGTCTTAAAGACTCTGCTTGAAGCTGCAGCAGATGCGACAGATTTTTGAAAATACTGAAAACACGGTAAAATTTTCGTGTAAGATCTTTGCAAAAAAGAAAATTTAACTTTTTAGTGAAGGTTTCGTAGGCCAAATGTTTTAGAGACATCTTTTTTATTATTATTTTAAAAGAGAATGTATAGAACTAAGTCAACAGGATTTGAGAATAGATAGAATGAAATAGAGAGATAGAGAAAGAAGCCATCAAAAAAGGACAGATGTCAAGTGAGTTGAATGAATGCCACAAAAGGCCTACACCCAGAAAAAGGTAAACTGCATTTTACAATTTACAAAAATTGCAAAGTCAGGCAAACGGCGCTTAGACGATGATTGTAAAACCCAAATGATGATCAATGGCAAACCATTGACACTAACCCAAAAGAAAAACGATAATACTAATATAATAGAGGACACAGAAAGAAGAAGAAAATTGTTGAAACTTCGCAGCCTGTGACCTAATCCACATGCACGCACATACACGGAGGAAGGCGGGCAGCTCATTTTCAGAGCTGAGCTGGGATGAGCTGATCAAAGTGGCGATTAGTGGCCGCACAAACAAGATTAAACGCCCCTTTGCTGGTTGCGCCCCCTACTTAGGATTGCATCTTTTCTTTCCTATTCTTTTTTTTTGGTGTTTTTTCTTGTTTTTCTAATGGGTCTAAGGATCCTTAAAAGACGCATCAGGACATCGATGTCTAACAACATAATTAAGGATCGGAGAACAGGCAACTGCATCGCACTGTTGATATTTGTTGGGTGCGCATATTGCGCATACGCCGCATTTGACTGGCGGTTCGATTATCCGACGGCGGGGGGGCCCCGCTATCCTGCGGCGCAAGGCAAACCGCACTCACTGTCGTCGTCGCAGTCGCCGTCGCCGCCGCAGCCTCTCAACAATGCCAGCGGCTCTTGTGTGCATGTCTAAACAAATGCTTAGAAATTGAGGCCGACGACAGCTGAAGACAAATTTATTATAGCGCCGCGTTTCCGTTGCGATGTCGGCTCCAGGACAATGGCATTCTCTGTCTCTCTCTACTCTCTCTCTCTCTCTCTCTCTGTCTATCTGTCTCTGTGACTGTGGCACACATGCTGTGCTGTGCAGCATACAAAGCACAGTAAAAAGCAGAGCAAATCTAACGATTAAGTCGTTTTGGAAAGCCGCATTTATTTTTGTATATAGCAACAGTGTCCCCAATCCCCATTCCCATTCCCAGCAGCCTCACAAAATGAACAGCAGCTGTACTGTGCTGTGCGTGGGCAGTAATGGTAACTAAGAACCAATAGCCACGCCCACATGCCCACACGCTTACGCCCACGCTTAAAAGAACATCTTCAAGCAGAGCGCTTTTGTTGCCTTTGTTGTTTGTCCATTGTTGCCAAAAAAGGAGAGCGACACGACTCTGGCAATTTGAAGGTATGGCCAGAGGAGGGTGGGGCAACGCTAGTGCCATGGATGGAAGGCATGGGTTGGAGGGAGGGAGCAGCTGCTACAGCTACAGCCACAGCTACAGCAAATGTAAGCACTTCCATTAGCCCAAAGCAAATAGACAAGCTTGACTTGGATTTCGGCATCGGATTGAAACGGAAGTGCAATATTTGCTGTCAGCGCCATGCAAATAGATTTCTAAATACACTTAAACACCTCAGATCTGCGGGCTCATCAGCTACAGGAGACAATGTGGCAATATGTTGTGTTCTACTTGTAGAACTGCATATTATTCTAGAACAAAACTAATTATTTATCGATTTCAGACTTAGACTTTTTAATTATGTCTTTTTACTTACATTTATTACGAAATTCTGGTGTTCATAGATAAATATAGAGTTATTTTTAAATTAGTAATATAAAGATTAAAATATGAATTCAAATTCAAAAATTGTATGCATATCTTAGAGCATTTAAAATTCGATGTTACCGGGTTAAATGCTTGGGTTTCATTTTACTTTTTTGGTAATAGGCTTTCGTTTTTGTTTGGCCGCATGCGTCGCTTACAACATTTTGGTTGTTTGTCTGTTGCTGTTGTTGTTGTTGTTGTTGTTGTTGTTGTTTCTTGTTGGAGTTGTTTGAATGGGCAAATATGCCAAGCGCCACTTGTCGCTGTGCGTTGTCTGAGCATTATCGCTGACTACTTAAGTCTTAGGTGACAGTTAAACACCTCAAATAAGCTACCACATTTTTGGGTTCAGTCGTTCGTTCGCTTTCAGTTTGAATTTTGATTGCATTTACATTTACTTAATAAGCCAGCGATCCCCGATCCCCTATCCCCGCCTCAGCGCCTCTGCGCCTTAGCGTCTCATCTGTATTCGGGGTCCATCGGCTTGTTGTCTGCTAGTCTACAGTCTCCAAAGTGTTCTTCAGTTCTCTCCTTCTCTATCTGTGTTTGCATTGTTTTCGTTTTTGGTGTGTGTGTGTGTGTGTATGTTTGTGTTTGCATTTGTTTCTATTTGGATTTGAGATATTTGTCCATTCGTCGCTTGTTTAACATGTCTACCTCACTCCCCATCCTCATCCTCATCCTCATCATCATCCTCTTCTTCAGCCTCAATCTCTCCCTCTATCGTTCTCTTTGCATCTCCATCTCTTTCGCACTCTTTTCGACAGCTGTTTTGTTGTCGCTTATCTCAGCAAGATAAGCTGCCGCTTGGGGCGTACACAGACGGAAGTGCTCTGCATTTTATATATATTATATTTTTTTTGTTGTTTTTTATTTTGCCCTTTGTCTTATTAACTTTTTGTCGTATCTCCGAAATGGTCTTAACAACTGGCGCCTAAAAGCTAATCAGTAGCAGTAGCAAGTTGCCAACTGCTCTTAACTAGTCTCAGAACTGAGATACCCCACTGCCCCCCCTCAACCAAATCCTTAAGTTTACTACTTATTTGCGCTTTGAGCGATATCCCTCGCTTCCCTCTTTGAATATTGGCATTCGCATCGCGCTTATCTGATTCTTAGGGTAAGTAACAAAAATCTTGTTTAAATTAGTTTCTGATTTGTGCGAAAAATAAATCGGTTGCATTTGTGTGAATAATATCTTGAGTCACACTTTCCATACATTTCAAAAATATCAATCAATCTTTAATCAAGATAAATATAATTGACTTCCTTACGCACAAGTAAAGCGATTTTTTGAATTATGACACAAAAATTCTTCCCAAAACTTTACCTATTTTCATTATGTTAATATATTATTTTTTCTTTTAGTTTTTGAAGCTATTGATTTTTCTGCTTAAACATTCAAATAGAACAAATCGCTTTACTTCATAAGTCAGCTAAAAAACCCTCCATTTGTATTTGCACTCGCCCCCTTTAAGCCGCACCCACAATCAGCGCTGCTGAAGTTGCAACTAATACAAACTGACACTTTTATTGACTGACAAATGTCAAATGCGTTTGCTGGCTGACTATTGTCGGGCAGGTGAAAAAGTAACAGTAACGGTAACAACAACAACAACAACAACAACAATAAAACTAACAAGAACAAAAACGAATTTGCTTTTAGGTAGTTTGTTGCTGTATTTTGTGCAAACGTCACGCAAATTTTGTGTTGCCTCATTAAGAAAAGCTTTCCGCGTTGCCATAGATGATGATAATTGTTGTTGTTGTTGTTGTTGTTGTTGTTGTTGCTGTTGTTGTTGTTTTGTTGCAGTTGTTGTATGTGTGACATGATTTTTGCGTGTCACATGGCAAATGGGCGACAATGTATCAAACAATGCGTCAATCATTTCAGTTCAGTTCATTGAGTTCATGTTCAGTCAAAGTTGCTGTTGCCTTTGTTGTTCTATAAAGTTGTTAATAAATATGTTTATGCATAAACAATAGCAACAACCAGACAACCATATTGTGTATAATTAATTTTGTATACAGCAACAGCAATGGCAATAGAAAGAGCAGCATTGGAAACCTAATTAAATGTGAATATGGCGAAAACGAAACTATTAGCGATAATTAATGAAATTAATTTGCACGGCAAACAACAAGTTTAACAACAATTATTTAACATGATTATATAAATATAATTGTCCTTTTTATATACCACGTATTCTTACTCGTATTCGCTTAGCTGTTTAACGATTCCTTTTCAAAGTAATTATTTTTGCTTGAAGATTCGCGGCCGAGACACACGGCTGCGTCCCCTTCTAAGAATCTAGGAACGAGGTTCTCGGGACGGGGTAAGTGGTCTTAAAAAGCAGCTAAATTACTACCTGCTCTACAGTGTTGGCCCATTTGATGTTTTTGTTGTTGTTGTTGTTGTTGCTGTTATGCAGACACTGGAAAAACGAGAGCAAACAATAACTAATTCATTTTTCAGTTACTCATTTTCACAATTTTAGAATTTTCCATTTCTCATTTCAGTCAGGCAATCAATCAATCATGAGCATTAATGGATATTAAAACATTTGTATAAATATTACTCTTAAATTGCATCGATTAGTTTCACTTAACACTCGGTGTATATTTATTAACCGGCGCTTTAAGCCAGACACGCCAGACTCTGGTTTTTGCACGCTTAGCGATTCAATTTGGATTTGGCCAACCCACTTGGACAGCTTTTTTTTTTTATATTTTAACATGTGCTTAGCTCTTACAGTTTCATGAGCTGTGAAAACTTGCCACTTCATATAAATATAAATCAGACGCTTAATCGTTTTGGGCTTGCAATATGCATTTGTTGCATTTTCATATTCACAATTCCAAATTGCAAAATTATATTTGAATAGATATGCGATTCATCCAAGTTTGCATCGTTGGCACACTTGAATTGTTCAATATAAATCCGGTTGATACATTGCAAGCTAAATCGCATATATATATATATATATCTCTTGATCAATAAAGTTGCCACTTCCAATTAAATCAAGCAGCTAATCCACCTAAAGCTGAGTGAATTGATGTGTTTATCTGTTTTTCATATTTACACTTGACAAATTTCATGCAAATCGATTGCAATATTTGGAGTTATGGCGCATAAAACATAGGAGGAACAAAAATCATACATATTTCACATGCAACTCAGGCAACAAAACGTTGCGCGTCACAATTACCGAAATGCGAGAAACAAAGAAATGAAAACAAAAATATTAATGAATTATTTGGAAAAAAAAAGAAAAAAAAACATAAACAAGGGGTTCGGGTGCGTGAGTGGTACGAGTGAGGGGCAACAACAGGAGCGTTTTCGGCCGGCACGGGGCATACAAAATTAGGCATTTAATTGTCTCGGCTCTATGGCTTGGGCCAATAGCTGGCTCTGTTTGTGGCCTGTGGCTCACACACTCTGCTTAACTTGGCTGGCAGCTGACATGCGTCACGTTGGTAAAAACCAGCAACAAAAACAACAACAACAACAACAACAACTGGCGACGAGCGCATGCAACGAGGCAGCAACTGGCGCTACAGTTGCACACGCCTGGCGCCAGTTGCCCCTGCCGCTGCCGCTGTCCCTGCCCCCGTTGCGCACCACAAAATGGACGCAACATGGCCAAGCAACAAAAAAAAATAAAAAACACCACAACAAAAAATAAATAAAATAAAATTAGTATGCATCGACATCATTTTTCGATGATTTATGAAACGAAAATATCCACAATAAAAAAAAATTAAAATAAAATAATAAAATACAATTATATTCAAATATGTATTGAAATTGGTGTTTTTGCTGCTGCTGCTGCTGCTGCACAGGATCTCCACCTCCTCTTTAAGCCTTACAACATTTCAACACGCGTCTCATTAAAATTGAAAATTGAAATTATACTTTTTATTATAGATTATTAATAATTTGTGACACGTACATTGGTTTCCAATGAAATTGAGCCACGTTTCCCAAAATCCCAACGAAAAGCCCAACCAAAAAGTACAACGTGTTGCGTGTGTGCAGGGGAGGGAGGGAGGGAGGGAGGTAGTGCCAGAGGCAAGATTTGATTTTAACTGAGCGATTTACACACATTTGAAAATATATGCATTCTTTTAAGGAAACATCATCTTTATATTTCCGGCGCTTACAAGGAAGCAGATAAAAATCCGAATTGAGCATGTTCCAGTTCACATGGCATCAATATATATTATATGATATATATATTAAAACAAACTGAATTTGCAACTAGTTAAGAGTACAATATAGCTCCCATGACAAGTTATCCTAACTGACTAGTTGTAGTAGAACTCATCTTTCGTTAAAAAAACAACCCTGGAAACAATCCGTCAGTTTTCAGAGTATTGCGTAATTCTAAAAAGAGAGAAAATAAATATATATTTAAACCTATTGAGTATTAATAATATATATAATAATCATAACTTTTGTAGCGTGGTGGATTATTTACAGATTTCGTTGTAATCTGAAATCACTCAATCACAGTATTCCCCAATGAAAGAAGACCAACAGACAACAAATTGTGATTGCGCTTTGCTGATAACTCAATTTGTAGAGCAATTTGGGCTGGCAATGGCAATGGCAATGATAATGGGGTGCTTCAGAATGAGTCCTGCTACATACATACATATATATATATATATATATATATATATATATATATATATATATATATATATATATTTGTATTTAATTGTATGTACATATGTTTTATTCGAAAACCAATGACAGCCGCACGGCTTAACAACTGCCCCGGATTCACCCAGTTATCGATGACGATTATAAAGCAATTTGTGCTGTGCGCTCCGAGTAAGCCAGGCAGGCGGGTTATACGGGTTATATCTGTAAATGTCTACAGTAGTTGTCCAAGTATACAGTGGCGCTCAAAATGAAAAAGGTAAAACGGTTACCCAAATTATCGAAGAGGTGATTTGTCAATCTTAAAACATATATTTTGTCCTACAAATGGTTTGCTGGCAATAATACAAAACCCATTAGAGAGTTCGATATTCCTTTATATGATCAGTTGGAGATTGTACAACTGAGGGATAATATCAGTGCTATTATTTTGACCGCAGCTGTATGTCTACTTTGTATATTTTTCTCGGCTGTAAGCTTCTTTTAATTAAGCGAGCGTGATCGAAAAGCTGCCAGGGAATAACGTGAGGAGCTGGTAACGCGGCTGGTGCCGCTGCCCCCTCGGCGCTTAGCCTACCACCGGGCATTGCTCGCCATTACCTTGCAATATTTATGGCTGTTGTTGTTGTTGTTGTTGTTGTTATTATTATTGTATCAAGTGACTGAGCGATTAAAATGCACTCAAGACGTCGACAATTTGCAGTGCAATATACTGCAGGGCGAATCGGGAGTGGGGAATGGGGAAAGGGAAATTGAAAGTGAATGCAGAATGCAGAATGCAGCGATTCTTAGATTTCGACGCGTTTTGTGTGCGACTTGTGCGCGTTTTGAAAACGCGCTTCTCAGCATTTGTTTCATTCATATTGCTTGCCGCGCGCTCGCACTTTAGTGCTAATTACACACACACACACACACACACACGCGTATTTATGTGCAAGAGTGTGCGTGCGTTACCTTAGGGCGTGTCAACGCCTTTTCTGCCCTCATTCACACATTTCCGCCATTGTGGCCCAGCCATGACTGCAATCGGGCGCCTCTTTCGCACAGCCTTTCTCACTTCTACTTATGCACTCCGTCTCCATCCCACTCTTTCTCTCTCGCTAATTCGCAATTGCCTTTTGTGTTTCTCTCTCTCCCTCTCTCCCTCTCTCCTTATCCCCCTACCCCTCTCGGTTTGGCAAGCTTCGTCATCTTTATTTATGTTTAACTTTTATTTCATTTTCTACTTCGCTTTTTGCCTTTGTTGTTTTTGTTCCTCCTTGCGGCCTGAAGTGTCTTTTGTCAAGCGGCCATCGTCGGCGCCTGTTGCCACTCCCTCTGCTGCCGCTGCTCGATCATCGCCATCGGCAGCGTCAGCGTCGTTGTTATTGCCTCTGCTGCAGCTTCAACTTGAGCGCATTTTTGTTTTCAACATTTTTATTTTTTGGTTCTCTTCGCTTTGTCTTAATTTATTCTGCTCATTTGCGCGTTGCACTGCATGCAAATTGACAGCAGCTTTCCCCTTCAATCCTCGCTCTCCGTTCCCCGTTCCCCGTTTCCATTCCCATTCCCCTACTCATTCACCATTGACGCGGCATATTTACGAAGGCATCTCGCTCGCACCACTGGTGCAACTTTATACAATTTTCGTGGCAGCCACTTGACAAACACCCGAAAGCTTTTTCTCAACAATTGGCAGTCAATCAATAGACTTTCCGTCTGCCCCTCTCATTCTCACATTCTTATTTCTCTTAATCTCCTTCTCGCCCTCTCTCTCTCGCTCTTTATCATGCTGCTCATTAGGCTGTCGCACATTTGGTAAAATAAAACACTTCCGTTCAATAAGTGGCAGCCGCATTTCCGCTTATCCTGCAACCTTCTGCTGCACGGGTTACGCCAATCGTCGGATTGCTCCGGGTCTCTGGTCCTTCGGAGCAGCAGCAACAGCAGTGCTGTTCCCTGTTCCCTGCTCCCTGCTCCCTGTTGAAGTGCGCTAATGTCTTTGGAGTGTTTCGCGCTCTTCAGCCGCGTCTGCAGCTCCATTCATTCATTCATTCATTCATTCCTTCATTCATTCATTCATTCCTTCATTCATTCATTCATTCATCCATTCTTTCATTCACTCACTCACTCATCCAGTTATTAGTAACGTATTATAATGCAGAGATTCAGCCACTGAAATGCTGTACTCCCATCTAGCTTATTGTCACGCCTGCTCCACAGCCACACCTCTCACCACCTTCCTCTCATCGCTTCTAGCTGACAGCCACTTGCAACATTTTTTTTTTTTTCTGGTTTTAATTGGATTTATTAAAGCTGCACCTTGACTTAATAGGATTGCCATTTGCCAAAATGCGATTGTGAGTTCTGATTCCATTCAATATTCTTACTTTTATTTATTTCTTTTTTTATTTTTTTTTTTTGCACAAAACTTGCTTATTTGCGATTTTTTGTTTGGACAGCTTGTCAAATCAGCGTTTTTCAGGTGTTTGCCAGCCGACACTTGGCTGTGGATTATTGCAGCTCAGCTAGCTATCAGTTTTGGGCGAATTGCCTCCTAATTGAGTATATTACATGCATATTTGAGCGGATTTAAATAAGCCCCCTCGTTGCTTGGCAATGTCTCATTTGAACCAGCTTAATGCTTCTATCGTTTTCATATTAATGATTCTGTATTAACGCCACTTAGTTCGGCTCAGTAGTCTCAAGTTTGTAGCGATTTGTTGACAGACTCAGTTTAGACTAGCTGAGGCATTTGGAATAAATGTTTTTAATAAAAGGTTAGCTTTTAGATCAGGTTATACTCACGACACTTATTGCTTTTGAAATTTATATTCCATAATGTTACAGTTGATTTATTTCATCTTCAATTGCTCAAATGTATTCATTCTAGGCATGCATTATGTAGATCTACATTCTCATGGTTTTCTTAGCCATTATGTTTTGTGGTATAAGCACAACATTAACCAAACCTTATCCCGCCCCGCCCTCCCACCGTATTTGTAATGATCAGCCAGATTCGAATACGTGAGCACCGGGAGCATTCGAATTGGTAATCAGCTAGCTAATCTTACGAAATTGGTAACCATCAATTCCATACAGCAGAAGCTCCCCCTATTTGATCCCCCCGATCATCGACCGCAGGCGACCAGAGTGCGTGTGTTCCAGTTTTGTCTGGCAGCCATTTACAAACAATTTGTCAACTGGGGGAGAAGGAGACGAGGCTGAGACAAAGCAAGACTAAAACTCAGACTGAGACTGAGACTGATACTGCAATTGAGGCTGAGACAGAGGCTTGTTAACTGGCTCGAGTTGGTCTGTTGGCCTGCAGCAAAGAACTACTCAAAAACATATTAATCATGGCATCTGGCCAGCTTTTGACCGTGTCAGCATTTCACCGGGCAAGCAAAGAAACCAAAATCGTTTAATTGCCCACCGAAACTCGTGTCGTGCCAAAGGGACTCCAGAGACCGAAGACGTCAGACATTTAAGATTGGAGCTACAGTCAATCATTGCCATGGCTCGAGAGAGAGACTCAGATTATGGCCCAATTATTGCAGATGCTTATAATATGTTATCTAATTCTGTGTGTAAATCTTTTAAAGCGTGCTCTGCGCAATTATCATGCAATTTAAAATACATAAAAAAGAGTCAACAAATTTAAAATTTATTCAGGTCTAAGTTGCAACCGAGATGCGAGAATCTCTGAGAAATAAATAAAAATATTCACAATTTAAATGATACACACTGTGGTGTGTGTGTGTGTGTGTGTGTGTGTGTGTGGGTATGCGTTGTGTGTCTTAACTACTTATAGCAGTTTCCCACGAAGATTTGAAAATAAACATTTTGCTTTTTGGAAATATTTCTTGTTTGACTTTGGTTTTAAACGTTGTCTGAGGTCTTGTTACAGTTCCTGCGGCTATGCGTGGACACACACATACTACACCTGCCTGTGTGTGTGTGTGTGTGTGTGTGTGTTTACGTGTGTGCACAGCATCAGCTAAAACCCAATAATTTTGTAATTAATGATGTGAGAATGAACTATGGACAGGGTCTCCACTTGACCTTTTTCTGATTTTGACTGTGCGACCTGTCGACAGTAGGGTGCCCGTAGACCTCCAGGCAGATGCTGGTCGCTTGTTTGGCATTTTGTCATCATCATCAAGAGCAGCATCACCATCATCATCATCATGAGCATCATGAGCATCATGAGCATCATGAGCATCAGCGCAGCGATGTCATTAGGTGGGATTATAGGCTCTTATGTGTGTTGCCCCCGTTCGCATTTTGCGTTTTGCTAAGCATTTTGGATTTGAGTTTGGATTTAAGTCGTATGAATGTCGCCAGGGGCCACAGATTTCTATTGTTATTGATTAATTGACAATAGTCGTGAGCTACTTGAACAACAAGAATAAAAACAGCAGTCACCACGGCAACATAAGCTTAAATTATGTTTTTTCCCCTTACCTTTTTATTTGGCCCACACACAAGACACACAGGTGTAGAGGCACTCGACTAACTGGGTCCAAATGAGAGATGAACAGAACTATTCAAATTTGTGTAACATGGATAGCCAGCAGGTAGCTAGATATAAGAAGAACATCAACTTCTGATGATGATATTACATAGTATGGATATGGATCAAGCATTTCATGCTGTAAATCGAATTCTTCAGCCTGGATAAACTGATTATCCTTATCCTATCCCAGCCTGGTCGTCATATAAGATTAACAGCTAATCTGTTAGTGGTAATCTATAGTTAAAATCGTCTAAATTTCTTTGGTTTTTGTTGTTATTGTAACATCTTCTTCTTCTTCAAGATTACCATCATCGATTACTCTTATCAATTGGCATCAGTAAATAAGTTCATTTAGTTATTCTATCTAAAATAAAATCTGTGCTTTTTGGAAAAGTTACTTTTACTTTTATTCTTTTGGCACTTCTCTTTGTCAGTTCCTAAACCGATTTCTAGCTTACATTATACAGATGATTAATCTATTAACTATCATTTAACTTATTGCCTTAGCTTTGTTTGTTTGTAACTCTCCTTCATTAACAGCTCCACCCGGCACTAAAAAGTGTCTGAACTTTGTTAAGCTCCTCCGAACACCCCAGTGCCTCCGCCTTAGCCCCAATATTGATGTTCTCCTCACAGCTCGCTGGCGTCCATTGTGACCACCCGCTGCTCACGACGACGACGACGATGACGACGTCAAAGCCCAAGCTCTGATAGGTGGATAGGTTTCCACTACTATTGTGGCGCGGTGGTTCGGTGGTTCGGTGGTGCGCCCCGCTAAGTGTTGCATTGCTTGTAACTTTGAGCCATTTTGTTGCTGCTGCAGCAGCAAACTGTTTCTGCTGTTGCTGCTGCTGTTGCTGCTGCTGCTGCTGCTGTTGTCGTCGGTGATATAGCGGGTGCGGGGCCAGCCTGCTCTGGTGCAAAAGTCAGCCCCGTTACGGTGGCCGCCCACTGGCTTCGTTTGTTGTCACTGTGGTGTTTGTTGGCCATGTTGCTGTCGTGCTAGGCAAGAAGTGCACGCCAACATGTGTACTCCATCACATAGTCGCCACGACAACAACAACAACAACAACGACAACGACAATGTTGTCGGCTTACAAGACACTCAAGCGCTTCTTCTTCTTCTTCTTCTACCTCTTCTTCTTTACGGCCTGTGGTTGTCGCTGTGGTTAGGCTCTTACCCCTTTTTGAATTGGCAAACCGCCCCCGTTGCTGCTGTTGCTGTTGCTGTTGGTTGCAGCGATTTCGATTTCTATCGATGAATTTCATTTGTGTTCTATTTACTGATAGCCATCTAAAATGCGCTGCTACCGACGCCGACGTCCTTAGCCAATTTGTATGCCAAAAACAAAACAACCATATACAAAAAACCAAAAAAAAAAAAAAAGCAAAAACAAAGCCCCAAGCCTGAGTCCCCATAGCTTAAGGTCTGCTTCTGCGTCTGGTCTCTGGGGCTGGGGCTGGGGCTGGGGCTGGGGCTGGGGCTGGGACTGATTCTGTTACGCTGCCCCTTGCTGATTCTCATGCCTTGCTTGCTGGCTTGGCAAACAAATTTTATGCAGGCAGGCGGTCGCCACGGCTCCAAAAATCGTCGTCATCAATATGAAACCGGTCGTCGTTTCAGTTTTATGCTCCAAAACTTTGTTGTTGTCGCTTCCTTTTTGCGGGCGCACGAGTTTTCAGCAAAAATTTCTTATCTACAGCTTCGTTGTCGTCGTTTGCTCTGCCAGCGCCCCTTCGCCCCTCCACCCACTGTGTTTCAAAATTTTTATGGCAGGCTGCGACCACCGCACCAGGGAGACCACAGAAGATACTGCCGGCAACTGGCAACTGGCAACTGGCAACTAGCGACTGGCGACTGGCGTTAGCCGGTCGACCTTCACGACGACGACGCATTTGTCTCTTTTGCCCACTGGAGGGTCCATAAAAATGCAGAGCCTGCCACTGGACAGCAAAGCAGCAGCAGCAGCAGCAGAAGCAGCAAAGGCCACATGGTAGGGTCTTAGCTGGGAGCAAGAGGGCAGCTAGGGGGGTTTTTCTTTTTATTGTTTTTGTTATTGTTGTTATTGTTGTTGTTGTTGTTGTTGTGGGCAGGCTCTGAGGGCTCTGCTTATTATTTTGGCAGCTCGAATTTGTTTGGCGCTGGCTTTCAGCCGTTGATTTCAAGTTAAGATTTGAATGTCGCTCGGCAAGACAATGCCACGATGCTGCTGCATCCCACTTCACCAGCCTGCTCTACTACTTCTACCCACTTCTCCATCAGGTCCACCACATACATCCTTCTCAAATGCCTCCCGTCTGATTCCAGGCGCTGTGGCGCTCAGTTGTCGTTATGTGGCGCAGCTCGTGCGTCGTTTCTGTGAATGCCTAACCTAAAATACCCTACCTGCCTGCCTACCCTACCTACCCCGGCCAACCTGTCGTGCCATAAGGCTCAGCTCGTTTCTGAGCTCGTTTTCGAGCTGGCCGCTGACCGTCGATCGTCGTCGTCGTCGTCGTCGTCTGGCTTTTTGTTGTTGTTGTTGTTGTTGTTGGCTGGTTGTTTGTTTTTGGGCCTGGCGCCTGCGGTATGCCTTTGTCGTCGGTCTTGGTCTTGGTCTTGGTCTTTGGGTCTTGGGGTCTTGTCGTCGCCTGCTCGCCTATATGAGAAATGATCGGACATGAGAAACAAAAGATTTGCAAATGTCTTTGGCTTTTTGGTTGCCGATGCCGATTTCGATGGCAAAGTCGTTGATGTTGTTGTTGATGTGACTGTTACTGTTGTTGTTGTTGTTGTTGTTGTTGTTGTGTTTGCTGTTGTTGCACTCGTCGCCAGGCTGTTGCTGTTGCTGTTGCTGTAGCCGCAAGTTAACTACAAACTGGTGTCTACACACAGTAGGCGACAGGTGACGCCGGCAGTGCGACCCATGCGGCCTCGTTGAGCCTCATGAGTCCCCCCCTCCCCCCCCCCCCAAACTATTAAGAAACCAAGCCAATTACATACAAAACACAAGAGCCTGACAAGCGCTGGCAACGAGCGCCAAGCAACCAAGTAACGACCATTCACACATTCACAGTTGCAAGCAGCAGCATCGACATGGAGGGCAACGAGGCGCCGGCTTAGCCACCGCTGTCGCCACCGTCAGTAGCGTCATTGTCAGCACTGTCCAATTGTCCTTTTTGGTTGTCCTGTAACATGCTTGTCCAGCCATGCCTCGCTGCTTTGCATGAAGTGCGTGCCGCCCATCGCCCATCGCCAATCGTCCGTCGTCCATCGTCCATCGTCCGTCGTCCGTCGTCCGCCGACTGTCGTCCAACATCCGCTTCGCCAACTGGCGACCAAATCGAAGTCAATTGTGTGGCAGCAACCGCCTTTCCATCAGCAACTTTTGCTGTAGCCGCGCTTGCTGCATGTTGCGCGTGCGCATTTGACGCATTTGGAATACTATGCAAGACTTATTAACTGGGGGATCTGCCAAATAAATTGTCTTTGTACACATCTATATACATTTTACAAGTTGAGGCTTTTGAATAGAATCACAAACTGGCAGCAGACGACGGACTGTTCCAACTAATCTATGCAAGTTTAAAACATATAATTATATTCCTTCGGAACGTTACACATTTGTGAGGCAAGGGCAAAGTGCCCCCCCCAATCGCTACAAATATATAATTGTTTGCATTGTTGCAATGTTGCAATGTTGCAATGATGCCGTTTCTGTTTTCTTGGCTTTATATTTTTCATTGGTCTGCCAGTCAGTTATTGGTAGGGAGACCGGAGACCACCACAGCTGTGGCATTGCATGTGTGTGTGTGTGTGTGTGTGTGTGTGTGTGTGTGGCCACAGTTGATAAGGGTAGCACCCCAAGCGCCAGACGATGCGACAAACGCAATGCGGCACTTAAGCTGACCACTTGCCGGCTACCGCTGGCAACACGCTACGCAGACGCCGGTGATGAGATGGCAGTGCAATGTCGCTCAAGAGACGCCTCGTTCTACAAGTCCAGGTTGAAGTCAAGTTCGCGTTCTTCTTTATCATTAAACGCATAAATGCGAATCTACAAAGCAGCAGCAGCAGCAGCAGCCTTGTGAAGAAATTTATGGCACGTAAATTTTAATGCCTTGCAAGTTGCAGTTGCAGGCAGCGTCATCGTGGACGTCGTCGTCGTCGTCGTCGTTGTCGTCGTCGTGTTCTTCGTTGACGTCGTAGTTATACTTATTGCCAGGGTCGTATTTCCCACCAAACGCGTCGGTAGCAGCGCCGTCGCCGTCGCCATCGCCATCGCCGTCGTCATCGTCATCGTCATCGTCACATGAATCTGCCATTTTATTGCCAACTTTACTTTGGCGGCAATGTTATTAACGCACATTTTTATGGCTTTGATGAGCAACTGAAGCTCAACTGCTGAAGCCGATGCCGATTCTGAGCCACAAGAACCCGCAGCAAGAGCCCGATCCGATGCTGATGACTTCGGCCGGCTGATGTGGAAGCTGTTGGCTGTTGCCGCCAGCCACGTTATAAATTAACTTGGCCGTTTGCATTATTATTATTTGTTTTCGTATTATTTATTTTTTATTTCATTTCTGCTTTGGTTTCAAAAGTCCAAGAAAAAGCGCTAATTGACTTTCTTCTGGGCCACCTAAATAGATTGGTCATTAGCATAGAGCACGGAAACTGTGGGTTTGGGCGGCAATACCTGACGCTCTCTCTGCACGTATTTATGTACAAATACGTATACAGATACAAGTATGGGCAGGCTGGCACACATTTGGGATTTCCGTTGCATTTAGCCCACTGATTAGCTGCCAATTTAGACCGAACAACAAAAAACCAAACGGCGACAATTTCCTCAATCAACAAAAACCAATCAACAAAAAATAAAACAAAAAACACACACACAAAAAACAGAAAATATAAACTGAAAATAGAAACGAATAACAGGTAAAACTGAATCTACTTTGGGGGCGGCGGATGGGGAAAATGGATGGGGAGCGCTGTTACTGTCAACAAATGTAAACAAATTTACATAAATTTACACTTAATTATGAGCAGAATACGAACGAAATAAAACAAAAAACAAAAAACAGAAAAGAAAAAAGACAAAAAAAACACAGCAAACGCAGTTCGCAGTTGGTGAATGAATTCAAATTTAAAACCACAATTGGGTGGTGCGGTGGTGCACACAGTCGCCAGCCAGTTATGGTTAAACCATAACAGTGAAGTGGTAAATTTTGTGTGGATAAAAAAATGAAAATCAAAATGAAAATGAAATGTACAATTTAATTACTATCTTTGTGCGTAACCTGGGGCTGCGAAATGTTATTTACAAACTTTACTTTAATGGGCTCAATTTGTGAATTGAAGTACTTGTTTTGGCTGTTAGCATATGGAACACGTTGTTGCAGCAACAATTGTCGATTGACAACCTGCCACGCCTGCCCAGCATGTAGGCGCCTGTGTCATGCCCTCTCAACTCATCCGCCTTGCCCCTTGTCCCCTTTGTTTATTGATGCGCCTTTTGTGTTTTTCATGCATTTGATTTTTTTATTATTATTTTTTTTTTCGTGCTGCTAATTAATTTTTATGTCCCATTCTTTGCTACGCTTTGCCTTTTCCTTTCGTTAATTAAGCAAAGAACTCAAATAGATACTGCCTGTTGCTGCTTATCCGGCCTAGCCATGGTTTTCCCCTCTCTCTCTCTCTCTCTCTCTCTCTCTCTTTCACTCTCTGTGTTGGTTTGTGTGAATGGCTATAAAAAAAAGCTGGGCTCCGGCTTGGCACAGCGTGTGGTGGTCACGTCTTGGAGCCATCGCTTCATATGTGCCCACACACATAGACCTTACGTCCCGCTTCATTCATTAAACCAGAATACAACAACAAAAAATACAAACAAGAAACTATAATCCAAAATTTAAATTTAAATATTAAACAAGTGTCGATTTGTTTTTGGTTGCCGCCTCCTACTTCCACGACCCAAACATGACCCGATCCAACAAAACACAAAAAATTAAGTTATAAAACAAAGTTAATGTGTGACGGGCCAGCCACTCGCCACTCGCCACTTGCCACTTGCCCCACTCGCCACTCAGTTTGGCTTAGCAGCAACGCACTACTTACGCCCCGATAAGATAGCGGCCAACATCAAATGATTTGCATTTGGAAGCTGTAACACGCACTCGCTTTTATGACACACTGCCCAGATATTATGGTCGGACTTGAAGTTGATTTCGAATTCGAATTCGAAGTCGAATCCGAGATCGTGGCCATTTGACAGCGATAAGCGACGAAATCTTTCAGTTCAATTGTGCTACTTAAATATCTTCAAAGTGGCATTTTGAGAGCATCTTCATCTCAGCTGCTTAGCGCTTGATGAAACTGTTTAAAAATTCGACCAAGTCTACAAAATATATATATTCTATCGGAATGCAAATGGATATTTAGGCGCAATGAGCTCAAATCTTTACTCAGACCATTTAATCAGTTCAGTTTTAGTTAGCTTTCAAACTACTGAAAACTGAACTTCATGATTAGAAAAGGTTAAAAGATCACTCAGCCTTGCAGATCAAGACAAGATTTATATATATATATATATATTTTGCGTATTTTAGGCATACCTATTACAGGTAAATAACGTCCCAAATTAAGCAGCAGAATTCAGTCAGAATTCAGTTCAGTTCCCAGGCTGAGTTCTGGACTGGATCTACTACTAAGTATAAATGACGCTCATTAATCGCTTTGCTGATGATCATTAATTGTCAGGTTATCCGCTTGGGTATCTGAACTGAATCGGGGTTCAGAACCAGTGCGGCCTCTTATCTGTTTGGAGTTTTTCTTTTTCTCTTTTTATATTTTTATATTTTGTTTTTTGGCTACTGTTTCGGCAGCGGGATCGATGTTGATGATAATGATGATGAAGATGGGGCTTTCACCGAGTATGAAGCTCTACATTTATTTTCATTAACATAAAATGTTTTGTGTTGATTTTTATACGCTGTAAATTAAGAGCAATTTATGCGGGCGACTTCCAGCGATGCCTTTCACATTTCACAACGAATCGCTTAGCCTCGGTCATAAAGGCAGCCAGTAGCTGCTTCACAGATCTTCAGATTGTTTCACATATTCAGATTTAGATGGCAAGTAGAGTAGCAGCTGAATTGCGTTATTGTGTGTTTGCCTTAGTAGTCTTGGAGCCGCACATTGCGTATACTTAATTTATCGACACTTAACGCCAATGAGGCGACGCCGTCGCATTTCAATTAAGGGCCTCTGCCTGACCATTGGCCAGGCCTGTCTGCCAGGCCTGCCTGCCTTCCTGCCTGCCTGCCTGCTCTCCCCTCCCGAACTCATTACTAAGTGTGTCTGCATTATGCTTAACACTTGTCCATGTCGCCGACGAACAGTGCCAGAAAACACCCAGCACAGTAGCCCCTCGCAACTACAACACTGATCCCAAAGTCGAAAGCTGAAAGCCCAAAGCCTAAAACCCGCATCATATGCATGCGTGCAAATAAATTTGTCTTTTAGTAATTGCCGAGTGTTGACTATAAACAGGCGCAGTCCGACATCGGCTTTCGGACATTGCCAACGGCCAACTGCGAGCTCAGTAATCGGAGAATCGTTGGATCGAGGAATCGGCGGCTGAGGTGCCGCCAGCGACTGGCCGGCCACAAGGAATGGAGCCCGCCGCTGGTATCAATATTAACGCTTTAAGTTGAATTTCATTAAGCAGGCAGGCAGGCAGCCAGTTCAACTGTCCAACAGGCAGACGGAAAACTAAATAGGTATGAAATGAAGTCCCCAACTGCAACTGCGGCTTCCAATGACATATTGTCAAAAAGGAGCACCCAAAACTTTCGCGGGTCGGCCTGATGATTGCTTGCATGCGCTACACTCCACAAAATATAAGATACAAAGTTTAAAGAGAATAATTCTTTACAATCAGACTTAAAGAAAAGAAATGTATTCTTCTACAGAGCTCTAATTTACAGATGTTTAGATATTATCTCTGTGAGCAATATAAATACGAATATTATTATAAATCATCTGAATTAAAGCATATTAAATCTTAAATTGATCAACTAAAAAAGCAAGATTATACAAATGACTCACGAGTCTATTTGAAAATGTTTGTGTCGTTAATCAAATGTTGATCGGTTGATTTAATCAACTGTGAAACTAGATCAAGTTAAGTGTAGCGCATTGCAGACAGCAGCTTAAAAAGCAGCAGCAGCAGCAGCACTAACACCACCAACAACAGCAGCAACAACAGCAGCAACACATTCAAACACACGTTTATTTGACTAAATATATACAAGAAGAGCAAAAGCAACAGCAACTTTGGTGGACAATCGGTTAATGGCTCGCCTGCAAAACATGAAAATATACTCAAGTGTTATCGATTAATGTCCAAGTCTAGCAGCTACCGAACGAGCTGCTGAACCCCGAACAGAACAGTAAAAAAGCAAACCCAAGCTGAAACTCAAAGTTTAACTTCGACTTAAACTCAAACTCAAACCTAAACCCGATTGCAGTGGTAAAAACAAAACTCGCTTGGCGGTTGGCGGTTGGCGGTTGGTGGCTGCTCATCCAAAACTCAGTGGCTAAATGGAGGACAACGACAACAACAGCAACAGCAACAGCAACGTTGTTGGTTCTTTATTATGATTATTCGCCTTTTTAATAAAGAAGAACAAAAGACACCGACAAATATTGCAAAACGACAACAGCAGCAGCAACGACAACACCAGCCACAACAACAACAACAACAACAACAACAACAACAGCTACAGCAACAACTGCGGGCTGAGTTTTTCAGAGGGACAGTTGATTGCGGCATGCGGCATTTGGTTGGTGCTAATGTCATCGAGCGCTGAACACCTTTATCAGTGTTGCATTGAAATGCACACACGCATGCGCTATGCCAAGTTGCATGCGGCATGCAATAGCCACAGACACACACAGAGTGAGAGAGAGAGAGAGAGCGAGAGCGAGAGCGAGAAAGAATGAGACAGCCAAAGTTGCTTATCGCAGCAAATAGTCAATGCGAAATAGTCGAATAGCTGGCAAGCGACTGAACTTAGCGGTGGGTCGCCATTCAATTTATTAGCTGCAATAAAACGCAAATCATCCGCGTGGCTGACTGCGGCACGACCGTGCAGCACCACACCGCTCTACAATGCAGCCACGCAACTGCAACTGCCACTGCCGCTGCAGCGGCGGCAAAGTGTTGAAATCATTTGAAATATTTGTCATTCGCTGATAGGCTTGGTAGACACAAGATCAACAGCAGTGGGAGTTTGAGGAGCTGGAGGCGCTGGAAGGGAGAGCAGTGGCTGTTAGCAGATTGCTGGTAGGACGACCATTAGCCGCTCCTCGTTTATCTATGACAGGATGGCCATAACTAACTTGGCTCATTTGTAAGCAGTGGCTGGCCGTTGCACTGGCTTAAAGAGCGTTCATTATTTATGAAGCTTCCATTCTGAATGCCAGCGATAAATACGTATCGATATTTATGCAATTATGAGAAGTGTTTCTCTTAGATTGCAAATGCTTTCAATACGCTCAACGTATTGCTAATCTCCCCAATAAATCGATAAGTTATCGATACAAAACGAAAATCAGCCTTATCGTCAACATATGTACGACAACAATTGTTGACCAAAATAAGTTTGTTATTATTTATTGAGACTATGTCGATTGCTATAGCAGCTCATGAAAACCATCTAATTAGCATTGAATTAAATACAATCGTCATCGTCATCGGTTATCGACTGTGCATTTGATTACTCGGCTCATTGGCTGCTCGCTTCAGCGAACCGCATCGCAATGCAAAACCAAAGTACAAATCATGTATCTGAGAGCTGAGCAGTTTATTTTGCCCAATCGACTGTGACTCGAATGGATGTGGCAACTAGGTTGAGGAGAGGATGCGGAGGAAGCTGGAGTAGTGGAGACGAGAAACGTAAACGATTTGCATACAACAAAATGCTGAGCAGTCGCAGCAGCCCGCATCGGCGCCCAGGCTCAGTTGGCCAGGCATCATTAGCTGTGACTTTGTTGAAAGCTCAACCTCCTCAGCTCCGCCTCCCCGTTTCCGAGTTCTGATCTGGCATTGTATGTGTGTGTGTGTGTGTGTTGGCCAAAACGCCGCCCATTTTGCTAAGCAAATTTGCAATTGGCTGCCGCCGTTGACCGCCGAACAGACGCCACCAAAATGGACAGCGTAGGACAAAAAAACAGACGGACGGACACTGGACACAGTCAAGACAGCTGGAGACCGGAGTAAAGTTGCTCACGTACCTGAACTTTGGATCAGGGGCGATCCGGAGGTGAGGTGCAGATCTTTTGTGTGTGTAGCAACAGCAGCAACAACAACAACAACAACAACAACTCTCTCTGGTTACTGTATCTCAATCTGTTACCAGGGCTGCTGCTGCCTCTGCTGTTGTTTCGATTCGTGTTGTCATTAAAATGTAAATCCATTTAATTAACATTTTCCGTTCAACGACGACCACCAAAAGATAGCAGCAGCACCAGCAGCAGCAGCTTAAGAATTTTTATAAATTGTAAATAAATTTTGACGTTATTTAAATGAAATGTCCATAAACTCGTTGGATGGCCAGCTACTGCGTCAGCGTGAGAGTTTTGACATGGTCCAAAGCAATCAGGACAGCGAAATAAGAAGAAGAAGGAGGGAGAAACAAAAGAGCGGCTATAAGACAGATATCAATGAAGTTGGCTAGCAGCAAACGAGTTACAGATTGTTCCACGAGCATTACTGCATTACTGAGCTCTCCCGACTAGCAAATACCCTGCTATTCAATTTTTTTTGTTTTTATTACTTTTCGATCGATTAGAATCAAATAAAAATGACATTTAAGTTAACCGCCCAAAAATCCATTCAATCTACATAAATTGTTTATGTAATGGAATAAGTAATAGGTCAAAACCTAGACCTTATTCTGCCTATTCTAAAATATAGGCATCCCTAACTGGGACACCTTTCATATTTCCAGGGTATGAAAGCCATCGCTTGGGTGGTGTCTGTCGAATGATATTGCTCGTATTTTGTATCTTTTGTCTTTCTGTTTGCCTCAGCCATAAAATTATGCATAATTTACAGATTAATATGAAAGCCGCTGCATGGTGGGTCTCTTTCTCTCTCTCTCTCTCTCTCTCTATTTTTTATATTCCTCTCTGGACTCTCTGCCTCCGTCCCAGCATCTTTCTTGAGATGGAGGCTTAATTAAGACATGTTTCGAGCCGCGGTTCGTGTTCATATTTACGGCATAGATCGCTCAATATGCATATCGATTTGGCTTTCAGAAAGCAGCTTAAGACAATCTAGCGACAGCTTTATAAAACCCAATTTGAATTGAGCCTCCATGTTCTACTATAGAAGTAAGCAGACGACATCGCCATTGTCATCATCATCATCATCATCATCATCACCATTATCATCGTCATCGTCATCGTCATCATTATCATCGTTGTCGTCGTCGGCGCCTTCAATTATGTCCATAATTGGTCAACAGGTAGCCGAAAATGGTTTTGGTAGCTGCCTGCCTGTGTTGCCTAATTGAGCAGCCAGCAGTAACTGGAAAGCTGTGGAGTGTGAGACCAAGCCAAAGATTAGCTGCTAATGCAGCGGTGCCTTAGAACTTGGCCAAAACGAGTGGGTTCGATTAAATGGCATTTAAATTGTAAAATTTCTACTAAATTAGTTTAAGCAAAGTTTGCACACAAGTTCAAATACATACTCATTGATTAAGCACAATCGCATATCGATATACAAAAATCGTCTACACACAATTGCAGATACTTTAAGATCATTATTTCGATCTCGTCTTACTATTGTAGCATCGACGAACAAGCACAATCTGAATCCAAGTTAAGGCGAACTTATGAGTGATTTCGCGACACTGAGAATTATCGATATATTATGAACATATCATATTTTGCACCACCTTATCGATAAACACTCTTTATTACTGCACTGAGCTATTTACATGCCTGCTCCACAATTCAGATCATTGCATACCAATTGCAGAACATTGCAACTAGCTGTAATTTGAGGCAGTTGCGGTTGCTGGCATTCACTCACGATCAAGTGAAGATATCGCTACAGAAGTAAGAAGAATTTGGTCGATGCAACTGTCGATAACCGTTAGCGATCGTCCGTGTTATTGCTGCTGCTGCTGCTGCTGCTGCTGCTGCTAGTTGCATGTGCACAAAACATGCCAAATCAAAGTGTGAGTGATCATTCAATTAAGCAGCACGCCAACATCCGACAACAACTGACAACGGACAACCGACAGTAGTTGCTGCAGCCGCAGCAGCAGCAGCAGCAGCAGTAGTAGCAACAAAACAACAACAAGTTGACAACAGCAATCAACCAGCCAATAACAACTGCAACAACAGCAACAACAACAACAACAACAATAATGACAATAACAACAGCAACTGCGGTGCCATCATCAGTTAAATTATGTGATAATATGCCAACAATAAGTGTGCAACAGCAGCAGCGACAGCAATCGCAACAGCAGCAACTACAGCAATGAGCAAGCAACAACAGCAATCAACACGCAAAAGCCCAAAGCAAACGTGACATGTGGCTGGGCAGCAGGGGAGCAGGGGCAGTAGGGGGGTAGTGGCTGAGGCGTAGTTGGATGAGGTGGAGGAGGCACGCTATTGTCTCGGGACACATGACTAGTGTGAAAGATGCGGCTCCAAGCAACAGAAGCAAAAGCCGAGGCAGCAGCACGTCGCTCCGCAACAGCAACAGCAACAGCAACAGCAGAATCAGCACCAAAATTGCTGCTGCCTTTTTTGGTTGTAGCTACCGGCGGCTCAATCAGTTTGTCACCCGGGCGATATATAGAGTGATTAAGTGGGCCATGTATTGGATTGGAATTGGCCAAGGTGCCAGGCGACTTGCAACCGCCTAGAAACGTGCCGCAATGCAAGAGCGACAGTCTCGGCAATAGCAATAGCAACAGCAATAGCAACAGCAATAGCAACTGCATTTTGCATTAGTTGCACGCGAAACAATCATATACAAAATATCAAAAAATCTATTAAATATTTGACGCATAATTGCATTAAAGCTGTTTGCCAATCAATTCAATCAGTGAACAAAATCACAGCTGTGACAATCTCAGTAGCAACTGCTGCCACTTGTCCTTTGTCTTGCTATTGCTATTGCAACAATAATAAAAAGCAAGAGCAACTATTGCTGCGGTGGCTGCTTCAGCTGATTTGTTGCTTGTTTTATGACGACGACGACGACGACGACGACTGTGTGGCGTCTGTGTAATCGCACTTCATGTCTAATTAGCCTTGTTTATGCCCATTTGGAAAACTGAAATGCAACAGCAGCAGCAGCAACAACAACAACAACAAGCACATTGCAGTGTTGCATGCACATATTATTTATTTATATTTTTTTTATGGCTATCTTCACGGTTATTTTCATTTAAATCGCAATTCAAGCTTGGCAGCTCGTCGATGAATGACATTTTAAATGACAATTTTGCGCCTTTTGCAATACAATTTGCGCTCCCCCGTCCAGCTTCACTGAACGCACCTCAACAACAGTTTAGTTGCATGTAAATATGCGAAACTCGTTGCGAGGGAACACAAAAAATAAAAATGTAATCATTTTGAATAAAATCCAACGCAAATTGCAAATTGTTTTATCAATAAATTCTAGACACATGCAAAACGCACAACCATTAATGCAGATGATGTTGTTGTTGCCTTAGCAGTTGTTGTTGTTGTTGTTGTTGTTGTTGTTGTTGTTACTGCTGTTGCCAAATAAATTTATGTATCAATAAATTTAAAGCAAATTAGCAAACGATGTTTTAAGTAGATGACGACGAATAACGCGCTTTGCCCAAAACGATTTATGGACTAAGAAACGACTGCGACTCAGCGACTCAGCGACTCAGCGTCTCGGCTTGATTTGATTGATGAGCGCACAGCAAGCCGCTTGGCAATAAACTGCCTGCTTTTGCCTTTTTAAGCTGGCCCAATTCGGCCATGTCACAAACCAGCATAAGCACAGTCAAAGTCGTCGAATGCGAAAGCGAATCCCAAACCGAATGCGTTTGGCGATTGCGAGTGTAACACCGATTAATTGTGAGTTTGAGTATGAGTGTGAGTGTGAGTATGAGTGTGAGTGCTTTTGAGTGCTGGCTGCCAGCCAACTGCAGCGAGTGTCCAGTCGAAAATGGCGACGCCGGCAATTAATCAGTTTTTCAACCTTGATGCGTTTTGGGTAGGCAATAAAAACCAGAGCCATTGCTACATGGCACAGGCACAGGCACAGGCACAGCTTTTAAGCTCACTGCATACTCAAACTAGTTCAGAAAGTATTCATATTAATTACTGCGAGACGTCAACAAGTTCGCAAAGTTGATGAGTCGCTTGCTGTTGCTGTTGCTGTTGCTGTTGCAGCGTGAGAATCGATGTAATGACTGGTAATCGATTTATGGTTGCGAGCATAGCAGTCTATTTGTCATTGTAATTATATGTATATACATATAAAATACATAAAAATGAATAATCAGAAAATAACTAAGATAGTTGAACACACTAACTGAAATTGGCTTTCATTCTTTGTTGATTTTTTATTTAATTGCTTTCAGATCATTTTCAATGTAAATTGTTCTGCTGTAAATTACACTAAATTATCTACCGGCAACTAATATACAGTAGTTTTCTCATGAGCTCAACTGTACTTGTTGTTTGTCCACTCGCTGTTGTTATCAGGGATGGGTCATCGATATAGCTTTCTGTGTAACTCTGTGCGAAATATGCATTTTCTGCTTGGTTTCAAAATGCGCTACTCATACTGGATATAGTCAAGATGATATTTTAGCAGCTTAAGTAATTTTATTTTCAAAAAGAGTTAAGGAAACAAGTTACACATATATTTATTCCTGAGAATATGAGCAGCAACAACAGTCTTATTAGTCACACCTTTGCGGATGACACCACAGACGCCATTGGTGGTCTCTTACAAAGGCGTACAAATCAAGCGCAGATACAAGATATATAAGAGTTGTAGATTTAAGCCAGCCAGCCATCGAGTTGTTTCTGTTCTCAGTCCGTGGTGTTGTCGTCGCCATCTACAGCAGCTAAGGAGAGCTAGTTCCACAGTCAGGCTAACAGCTAGAGCCTAAAGGTAAAAGTCGCTGGTGTGTTTTCAAAATTACATGAACAAAATGGCGAAGTAGCAGCAACAACAACAATAACAAAAACAACAACAACAACAACAACAACATCAGCTTGTGGGGTCCACACCCGGCAGCAGCAGCAGCAACAACAAATGCCGAAAACAAGCTAAAGCCTTTGGACGGGAGTTGGTTCGGTGTGGAGCTTCGGCCTAGACTCCGGCTTCTTGTCTGCCGCACTGCTATGAATGCTCCTCGAGTTGAGTTCACTTGGTTTGATTCTGTTGATTTGTGCTCAGCTCTGTTGTCGGCGGTTGGGTTGTCGTTTAATCGAAGTCGATTCGACGAGTTATGGTAATTAAAAAGGTGTTCCTTTTGCAACAGTCGCGAATGTTGTTGCTTGGGGGGTCCCGATTCGCATTCGCATTTGCTGCAGACAAATTCATATTTTATGACTAAAGCTCAGACGCTCTCTTCCCACTCTCTGTCTCTCTCTCTCTTTCTCTTTCTCTTTTCTCTTACTCTGCCACTATGTTTGGGCCTGGTCTCTTGGTCGGCTCGTGCACTTTGGTGGGTGGTCGACTACAGGAATGTCGCCAACTTGAAAAATCCACACAGCCATTTGCAATATCTTGCTAGCTATACTTTAACTCTAGACATATATGTGTGTGTGTGTGTGTGTGTGTGTGTGAGTCTATGTTTGGGCCTGTCAAGTTTTGTCAAGTTACTGCCGACAGACGGAATACTTTGTGCAATTTTTTTGTATTTTTTTTTTTTTTTTGCCCCATTGCATTTTGCATGTCAAGCTAACTAATCCCATTCTCTCTGCCCTTTTCTCTCTTCCACACCTTATATCTCTCTCTTTCTGTTTGTATTCCTATAGACAATACTGAACTCAATGCATAAATATCAGCCGCGCTTTCATTTGGTGCGAGCCAACGATATCTTGAAGCTACCATATTCAACATTTCGCACGTACGTCTTCAAGGAGACGGAGTTTATTGCCGTGACTGCATATCAAAACGAGAAGGTAAGCCTTATATGAAGACTGATCATGCAGTTTGTATCATACTAATTTCGATTCTACATATATATTCATGCACTTGCAGATAACACAGCTGAAAATTGACAACAATCCCTTTGCGAAGGGCTTTCGTGATACTGGTGCTGGCAAACGGGAAAAGAAGTGAGTATCACTAGAGTTAGGCAACTACTAAGAAAAAGTGGGGTTTGTGTTAACATTAGCTGTGTTCGGCTAAAAGAAAAGTTGGTTAGCCATTAGTTTTGTCAACTACGATATGTTAATACAGCTAGGTTTAAATTATTAGGTTTGTAATTCTCGTAAAATGTTGTTCACATATTGCCTTTTGCAATTAAAAAATATAGCTAATTGTTAAGATAAATTTTCCAGCCATTTGCATTCAATATATAACCAAATAACGAAATTCTAGAAAGTAATTTCCCGAACTAATTAAGAAAAACAATCAAAAGCTACTTTGCTGTTATCGGTTTAAGAGTCCGATAGGTGTTTTAATCCCATCCTTGTCATCTGCATGGATCTCCTGCATTTCCGTGAAGCTCCACTGTCTGCTTTCTGGACAGCGCTCAAAATTACATCACAACACAATAGAAATCAGTCTCTTTCCATATATATCTTTCTTTCCCTTTATCCAAGTACTACTGCTGAATGCTTGTAAAGCAAACTAATCAGCACGTTTAACTGCTCACATTTAGTAATCGAGTGGTTTTTTGGCTACACTTGTTTGTCTAACTTGTAACTATGGATGCATCTGTATATGTATCTGTATCTATATATGTATCTATATATGTATCTCTATCTGTATCTGTATCTGTGCCTGTGTTTGTATATGTGTCTGTATCTCTCTGTGTCTATCTGTGGTCATTTGTCTGGCCTGTTTCTGTATATGTAGCTTGTAAAGCACAGACATAATTTTTGTCAAATCTGTGCGGAACTAATTAGCCTGCTGCTTGTCAAATTGCAAGTCATACAAAGCGCCAATGAGTCCAGCACAGCAGAGCCCGGTTGAGGGGCTGCAATCAGGAACTCTTGCTCGAGATCAAATGGCCGCAAACTCAACACAACATGATGAGCTCCTGTTGATGATGATGGTAATGATGATGACTGGCACCTTGGTCTGGCCATTGAGGAGGCCCCACTCCACAGTACCCGCCCCCTTTGCAGCAGTGTGCATGTAATCCATATTGATGGATTGATTTCAATTTCCTGTTGGGCCAAAATGAGAGCCTGCGGTGTCTGCACCGTGGGTGCTGATCAAATGCTTTTGACTTTTCGCAATTGTTTTTGAGGGATAACCAAAAAGTAAACACACACACACATACACATACACACAGGGCAGTCAGGGAGCTTGGAGTTGTTCCGGTTTCCGGCCACAGCAGCATTAGCCGACCCTGTTTGCAATCTGTGACTTAGCATAATGATGAATGACATTTGATAGTTAGTTCAACATTTTGGTAAACGTTACAAATCAATTTTCACTCGATGTATATATGTGCTTTTGGGTGTGCGTGTGTGTGTGTGTGTGTGTGTGTAACTGACAATGACATGACGATGATGAGCTGGGGCGGACAGGAACGTGAAACAGAAACGACTTCATCAGTCTTCTGTTTGCTGCATTGACACAAACAATTTACTTGGCTGCCCATCCGGTTCCAGTTTCTGATTGTAGTAAAACTGATTACATCGCCTTGATTGGCATTAGCCGCCAAGTTCCCTACTTGGCTACCCGCTACCCGCTACCCTCTACCCGCCACCCACAACTGGCCGAAACTGTTGGGCCATGGGACTTTGATGGGTTTTAATCAGGCAGAATATGCCAGTCATTTGTAAGCCTATCTTTCGATTTTAAGAACTTTAACTGCTGGATTCCCCTAAATGTTAGGTATCCGATGTATACGTTATGTAATGCCAATGCGATAAGGGGCAACAGGATAACTTCGAGTCGTACAAACTCAAGTTTTACTCTATTTCTGCCTGTCCATTTGGCTGACAGCAAAAAGTGTGCCTTGTCTGCTTTTACCAGTCATCCACACCGCATCCCCATAATACGCCTTATTTTGAGGTCCAAGCAATTGGCTGGTCATTGCTGTGACAACTTTGTGTCAGACTTTTGGCTTTCTTGGCTCGACTTAAATGAGTGTTTCCGAAGTTAACGCCAATTATTGAATTAAATGCCTGCGCTCGAGAGTAGGCTAATGTTTTGATTTGAAGTTTATTAGGGGTTTGGGGTTTGGGGTTTGGGGTTTTGGGTTAGGGTTTAGGGGTGTTTGTTGGTGTGTGGGCTGTAACCACTAAGGAGCTTAGCCTTGTGCATAGACTTTCAATTGGGCGATAATGTCGAGTGTGCTGGCTCATAATCACCTGGCCAATTAGTGAGACTTAGGACATACAACTTCTGTGAAACGGTAACCGAGGCTTATCAATTGGCAACAAACCAAAAAACATTCTAAGCAGCTCTCAATGCGGCGGTGAACTTATTGTGGTTAACCCTTTTTTTTTTGAAGAATACGCGCTTCATTAGCAACAGCAACAGCAATAGAAACAATAACAATTACAACAACAACAACAAGGACAAACAACAAACAGCAACAAGCAACAACAATAACCACACCCTGACGACATTTATATCGTTCGCCGTCGTCCTGCGAGTTTGGTGTCGCTTCACAGCAAGCGCCGCTAATTGGTGGCAACTATGCCACAGTCAGCTACCCCCTTCCGTGCAACTTCCGCCGGAATGATATTCATCTCTCTTCTTCGCCTCCCCACTCGCTGGGCAACTCTTTGCAATTGCATTGGCATTGCCGGCGGGCGCAAACGGAAACCTAAAGTGAAAACCGTTTTAAGAGTAGCAGCAGAATACCAAACGGATAAGCTGCCAGCAATTGAAATTCCTTTTCATATTTATTTGCCAGCTAGTCTCTACATCTCTCCAACCATCCCCATCCCCATCACCATTCCTTTCCTGCTGCTGCAGACAAATACCCCCAGGCGTCAGTTGACAATTGGCGCACTCTTTTACTGGCAATCCTCTCTCTCAGTTATTTTCGCTGTGCCTGTTAATTTGCCAATGTTGTGCTGGGCGTCACCCAAGTGGGCATGTGTCTTTGTGTTTTTCTGTGTGTGTGTGTGTGTGTGTGTGGGCTGCATTAAGCCGCAAATTTAGATATAATTCAAAAATTACAGGGCAACGCATGCAGACAAAACGCGCAATTTCAAGCAACTTTGGGGCGACTTCACTACACGAGGCCCCTTTTCCCCTTCTCCCCATCACCCTTGGGCAACTGCAACTCCGAAAAGGGGCGTGTAAGCGGTGGCAACATCACAAATGCCAAGATAAACGTCTTAGTTCCCTTTCGTACGAGTGTTGAAATTTATTGTTTAGTTACATGTAAAGCACAGGAGCGGTTCAGCGCTGTGCTTAGACTTTGCTGCGGTGCACTTAAATAATATATATTTTTGGTGTCTACAGCCTAAAATGTGAAGCGGGTCTAGTATTATTTAGGCAATGTGCAATTTTTGGACAGCTACAGCAATATATTTTCAGCGCCCCAATTTGGGCGCTGCCCTGTTTCCTATTAGCAGTTGTTGGCATTTGCTGTCAAGTGGGTGGGCTCGCAACGCTGCCTGGATTAACGCAAATTGATTTGCTATTAAATTAGGCATATATATATACACACTGACACACACACACACACACACAGCCGCACAGGTGATGTAAAATACGTGGAAAAACAGTTAAGTGTAAAAGAAGACGCCTGTGGCAAAATTGCTGGCTCCTGTCTATGGGTGTTTCCTGCCTGTGGTTGCTGTGATAATGATACACACATGCACACGTGTCTGTTTGTGTGTGTGTGTGTGTGTGGGAGTGTGTGTTAGTAAATTGCCCAATTTGCGAGCTCGGACTGACGCTGGCAACGTTGCTTTGATGTGTGAACAACAAAAAACCAAACGTATAAAATGCATGGACGTAGCCTAACCATCAACCCGGACAAGCTGGCCCCGGCAGTATGTGTGTTAGGGTAGTGAGGGGGGAGCTTACGGGGCATTACGGACAGTGCAGACACTAAATTACACTAACGTGTTTTGAATTATTTTTCAATTTCATTGTCGGCCCAGACACAAACTGCCGGCTGTTTCCGCCTGCCATTGTTACATTTCAATTAAGGTTCCGGTTATTCAACTCCTCCCCCCCTGTACTCCTGGTACAAACCAAATCCGCCACCAACTACATTAGATTCATTTGCCGGCAGCGGCGTTTTATCATTTAACAGATATTCCAGCAAGCAAAAATATTATGCCAGTGCCTCGAATATCCAAAAAGCCTTATGCAAAAAACAACAGAGCTGCAGTTCAAAATATTATACATTTTGATTAGGTTTTCAATTCATTAAATTTTCGAGATATCTGAATGTGGCAAAAACAAAAAGGCCAAGGTTCCAGCATGTTGGGAAAACAAGTTGTTCTGCCAATTTATCGATATATGGCTTAATACTGCATCTACTGAAGTATATTAGATTTCAATACAGTTTTAAATATGGAACATTTCTTTAACTTCTGGGACTATGTGAGTCCAAAAATAAACCAAATTGGAATCAATATTTCAGCAGTATGTCCATATGCATATTATATAGGTATTTTTTCAATATTTATTACTATAATCATTCAGCTTAGGTATGGAAATATTTTCAATTTGACAATTGGATGTTCTAATTTGTTCTCCTTTCTCGTCCAACTGTTGTTACAGGCAGGCGCTGATGTCGAATAGAGGGTCCGACTCGGACAAATTGAATCCCACACACGTGAGCAGCTCCCGGGCGCCATTGCATTTGGGCCATGCCGGTCGGCCGCCACATTTGCATCCGGCACATGCCGCGGCGCTACTGGATAATCAACAGGACGATGATGATAAGCTGTTGGATGTGGTGGGGCCACCGCAGAGTCCTCTGTTGCCCTTGAGCCACTCGCTGCAGCAGATGCATGCGCACCAGCATTCGGGTGAGTAGTCAAACGAACCTATCAGAAGCTTCCAGCTCAGCTGATCCAATGCTTTAAGCCTCTTGTCTAACTGGTACAAACTTTTCGCTCCTTTCTACTCGTTACATGTAACCCGTTGATCGTTACTCGTTACTCGTCGACTTATACTTGCCACTCGTTGCATTAGCAGCACTGGCTGCCTGGTTTAATCATTTGGCTGGCGCCAGCGCCGGTGAGCATGCGGCAGCGGTTAATGCGGAGGAAGCACTGCGTCGCCGACTGCAGGCGGACGATATGGAGCGCGATGGCAGCGATTCAAGCTGCTCGGAGAGCGTCGGCGGAAGCACCGGCGGTGCCTTTCGTCCCACCTCAACGGGCAGCCCAAAGGAAGGTGTTGGCGGCGGTGCAGGCGCTGCAGCGGCAGGTCTCAGCGCAGCCGGCAGCTATCCGTCGCCCAATATCTCAGTGGGACCACCGATTCACCCGTCGCCGCATCTGTTGCCTTACCTCTATCCGCACGGACTCTATCCGCCGCCGCATCTGGGACTGCTGCACAACCCGGCAGCGGCCGCTGCCATGAATCCCGGCGGTCTCAATCCGGGTCTGCTATTTAATGCGCAGTTAGCTCTGGCCGCTCAGCATCCGGCGTTGTTTGGGCACGCTTATGCGGCCGCTGGTCATACGCCAGTGTCACCGCTGCAGGGTCTGAAGAGCCATCGCTTCTCGCCGTACAGTTTGCCGGGCAGCCTGGGCAGCGCCTTTGATGCTGTCACACCCGGTTCCAATGCGAATCGCAGTGGCGGCAATGGCAGCGCCGATGCAGCCGCTCCGCCCAATCTGCTGCACAACAGCGGCGGCGGTGGTTTGGCCCTGGACAATGGGCCGCGCAGCTTGAGCTCGAGCCCGCGACCGCGAGCGTCGTCGCATTCGCCGCCGACACGACCCATATCAATGTCACCTACAACGCCGCCATCGTTGCTGAAGCGACAGCCGCAGCATTCGCCATCGGAGTTAAAGAGCATGGAGAAGATGGTCAACGGTCTCGAGGTGCAGCACAACGGCAGCGCTGCGGCAGCGGCAGCAGCTGCAGCAGCAGCGGCAGCAGCGGCTGCTTCATTGATATCGGAAGAGTCGGCACAGCTGCATCACACGCAGGTGCATCACACGCATTCGCATTCTCATCAGCATCCGCATCTGCATGGACATCCGCACGGGCTCACACATGCGCATCATGCGGCGGCAGCGGGCGGTACGGATCAGTGACAATTACAGGACGGCCGCTCCGATTGCGAGGAGGGCGGCCTCGAGGAGGAGGATGATGATGACGAGCAGGATCGCAGCTCGATCATCGATTTAGATGTTGATGTCTGACCGCAAACGGTGCAGCAGCAGCAGCTTTAGCGTGCGGCACCCACTAGCTGCTGGTGGGGCCCAACAATGGCCCGCGCTCCGGCCCTGGCTTTGGTTCTAGTCAGTGGCGGCAGTTAGCCAACACTGCGTACGGCTCCGACTGTAAATAGCGCCAGCGATCTATATCGGCATTGTAGCATATAGCATGTAGAAAACTCCCACAAACACCCCAAACACCCCACACCACACACTCACACACACTTAATACCCATAGAGCATAGAGATGTTGCGGGTCGCTTTGCGTATAGTTGTAATCCAACAATGATTTTTTTTTTTTTTTATATAGGGGGTATTGGTATAATTAAGCAACGCCTAGCCTGTAATTTTTTTTGTGATGCGCAGGACCCGCCAGCTTTTAAAACCTAGTTTAAAGAGAGAGATGGAGCGTGTGAATCAGTGAGAGAGAAAGAGAAAAGAAGAGAGAGAGAGTGGAAAGAGAGTGGACAAAAAAAATATATATAGTGGGAAAAATAGAGTTGTTTTCGTTTCCTTAAACGTTGCCCAGTGCTCTTGCAATTAGTTGAAGCTATTTGCATTATCCTTTAACAAAAAAAAAAAAAAACACCTCCCTTTTAGCACTTAAGCAGATCAAGATTATATATATAAATATAAAATATGTATGTAACAAACAAACAACACACAATATACACTTTTTTCGATATAGATAATGTTTAGCAGAAGACAGAGATAGAGAGAGAGAGAGAGAGAGAGAGAGAGGTAGAGAGTGGGAAAGAGAAAGCACATTTTGAGAGAGCAGATTTTGAGAAAATAAAATGAATGCCCGCCCAGGGGCACACAAATTGAATTATATACATATATCTATATATATTGATATTGTACGATTGAAACAAATTAGCATCATCAAAGATGGCGCCTATATATAGACATATATATATACATATACATACATATATATATATATATATACGTACATACTTCTATATACAAACACATTTGTATCTATATAAATACATATATATATATATGCATATATATGTATATCTATGTGTACAGATATATAAACATATGCATATGTGTAAAATAAAATATTATTAAAAAGCAGCAAATGAGAGCAAAAAAAAGTTTACAAAAAATAAATAAGCAAGCGAAGAGCGTACATTTTTTTTCTTAGTCATAGGATGATTTTTTTTTAGTAATCGTAAAATTTAAATAAGAAACGAAAAAATACAAAAAAAAAGTTAATAAAACAATAAAATAAAGAAATGCGTAAGAAACGAAAGAATTACCTATAACTAAACTAATTTATGTAGTTCTTAAGTACAGTGTACCGTAACATTCTTACAAATGCATAATTTATCATAATTTTGAACACACCACGCCCCGATTAAGCCAGTAACCAACCACACCATCCCACACCCCCTCCCCCACCACATAGCGTTCAATGCAGATTAGGCCTTAGAAGAAGGTAGGTCAACTGTTTGGAAAACATAAGGCATTCGAGTGCTTTTTCCTTTATACATTTAGTAGCAGCAACACTCTCACACTCACACACACTCACACACGCACACATACACATACACACATGTAGTGAAGTTATAGTGCAGCATATAGAACAGTTTCAAGAAATCGCATCCTATAATACGAGTTCTTAACAACTTCATTTTATTTTTTTTTTTTAATCTATTTTTTTTGCTAATATTTAATTTCTAAAACCAAAGAACAGGACACTTTTTTTTGTATATTTATAATTCTTTAGAACAGACTCGTTATAGCTACTTAGTATTATTGTGTGTGTTTGGATTTTATCATAAATAAACCCTATATACAAATACATATATATATATATAGTAGTATATATAAAGATAATATTTTTTTTTTATGTAAGTGAATTATTGAAAGGCATTCAACGCATGTTCCTCGCATAAGTTTAGAGCGACAAAGACGCAGCAAACAGCAACTGCTTTAAGTTTGAAACACCCCTTTTCCCCTTAAAACCAACAAGCACATATACACACACACACACATACCCACACACAAACTGAATACAAGCAAATAAAAAAATTGAATTTTAATACTAAAAAAATCAGCAAAGTTGTAGCGCAGTTTGTTTCCTTCTATAACGATATATACATATATATTGATATATATATATATATTTATATATATATATATATATCTACTTATATATATTTGATTTATTTTTGTGTTTGTTTAGTTCTATTTTGATTGAATTATACGCAAAAGCAATATTAATTATAGTTAATTAAATTTAAAAAAATTCAAGTAAAAACACAACAAATGAAAATAAAAAACAAATAAAAACCGGCATTATATAAACCTATATATATACATATATATATATATATATATATATATATATATTATATATATCTATATATATATAGATATAAATATAAAAATACGATGAAGCAACAACACCTCATGTCACTGCAATTATATTAAAATTAATTAAACAACAACAAAGCAAAGGAAATTAAATAAAAATTATTACTAAAAAAACAAGTAAAAAATAAAAACAACAAAAATACAAAAAACAACAAATACATGCAACAAGATATCAGTGTTTTACTTTTATTATTATTGCAATTTGCATATTGGTTTATGCGCCTATTTGCCCAGTCAGATGCCGACAAATGGAAAGCACTTGCCAAGCAACTGTTTGCTGGCAAAAGTACAATTTTATTGTGTTACCCAAAAGTGCAACGGGACTAGCAAAATAAACAACGGAAAATAACAATGTAACAATATGTTTGCACAAATGAGCAATAAAACTTGTTTCAATACACCTGACGATTTTTTTGCATCACTGCAAATATACGGACATATATATATTTATATATATATATATATATATATATATATATATATATAAAACCGTGAAAATATGCAGTGCCATAATTAAGTCCCCACCCTACTTTACCATAGTCTAGCCACAATGGCAAATACAGGTACAAATACATTTACAGCTAAATATTATTTGGTAAATCATTGTTATTGGGAAGTAACAATTTACAATGATTTACAATCAAGTCAAGCAATAAGAAAAGTTTTTATATATATATTTACATATATATATATATATATATATATATATATATATATAGGTATAGTTAAAGAAGTCTGCACTGTGAATAAAAGTGGGATTTTTTATATATAAATTACCATGTCCAAATCTTATCCCTATGCATAAATGGTAAGTAAGAAAATCGCACAGTAAATCGCTCAGTTGAATGGAAAGCTTTATTTTAAGCTTTATCGGGAAACTTCAAGAAAGAAGTTTAATCAAAGTTTTTGCAGAACATAATTATTAGTTGCGTTACGTACATCTACTAAAGATCGCCAAATCAAATTTAAATTAGTTTAAAGTAACAGCAACGAATGTTGATCAATCTTTTTGCAAAATCTTTGGGTCAACACTTTACCAGATTTTCCTTAAAAATATTATGTACAATTTGGTAAGGTCAACAGTTTTTAAATTGCACAATAAAAATTCAGATAGCCCCCTTTTTAAATAAAAAACACAAGTATTGTCATTTCAAATATGGTAGGTGTAACATTTAATTTAATAATGTCATAGTTTGTAATCTCCAATAAAGGAATTGGCTCGGTTTCCACCCCGTTTGTGTAAAACTTAATTTGGATTAAACGCTTTGCCGATTATCGTTGCAGTGGCTAACCCTCAACTAAGCCAAACGTCAAGCACTCGTCCAACAGTAACAGTTACTAATCAAATTTGGCACGAACGCAAAAGCCAACGAGTGCACTGCGGATTAGCCAACAGAGAAAGAAGAGTGAACCAGAGAAGGGCCAAGGGACTGCCTAGACGATTGCCATCATCGATAGAGCTAATTTCGGGTAATTGAAAAACCCAAAATTAAGTTACGAACCAGCATACTCTGTCTGCTGTGCTCTGTTCTGATCTGCTCTGCTCGTATTGCCAGATCGAAAGCTGCACAAATAGCTGGTTCCACATGAGTGGCGAAGCCTTCGATTGTAAATTGTAACGCTTCAATAGGAAGGCGCAAAAGAGTGGCAAGCTGAAGTGCAGCAATAAATGAGCCCTAAAGCCCGATAAAAAAAAGAACTCTTTGCCCGCTAACCCGTTACCCGTAACCCGTAACCCGTAACCCTTTTATTTATTTATGTTGTATATTTGGTCTCTACGACGCACGCATAGGCAATGAGAAACTGTCAATAAGTTTGAGTGTTTTGGCCCAAAAGTCAAATGCGAGCTGAATGCACAGAATAAATTACGTATTATTAATTGCGGCCGCTGCTGCCGTCACCAATGTCGCCGGTGTCACCACCAACGCCAACGCCAACGCCACCAGCAGAGCCGCAACTGCCACACATTCGAATGAACCTGCTGTGGCAGTTGCTCGATGCCCGATTAAGGGTTATGGCGATGTTGACAACACTTGGCTAACCTCCTTACCCACCCCACTTCAACTTAACTGGCTACAATCCAGCAATTTGTATCATGATTAATGTGATTGTTTACCAAGCGGGGCAGGCATAAGTCCCACAAAATGCCTAAGAAGCAAAACCAGCAGCAGGGTGTATCGAGAAGCCGAACTGAAAGAACATTACTTGATCAACTTAACGACTTAGCAGGCTATAAATGGAGTGAATAATTCAGGGATATTACTAATCGCTATATGAGCGAAAATCAACCCACTACGTAAAACAAACAATATAAAAATATTAAAGGACAACTTGGCAACTTCCACAGGACAAATACAAGAAGTAAAAATGATGATGTCCTACGGCAAGCCCTGAACCCAGCTGTCAAATATTTTCATGTTGGCAAATTTTTCTCTAATCAAATGTAAACAGGACTGCAATTGTTTTATTTTATGTATCAGACTTAAAAATGTTCATGTAGATTATTATTTTATAAGATACAACTACTTTTAGAATGATGGCATTTATTGATATCGAATATCGAATATCGAATTGTTTCGATGTTCCAGAAATAGAGGCAGTTTTCGATACAATTAAGGAAACAATTTTAGCGCGAGGTATACAAGAACCTAAGATTTTATAGTCCTTATGATCCGCTTGTTCGTACAGACGGACATGGCTATATCGACTCGATATACTTGATAGTTATAAGTCGAAGATGCTTCCTTCTGTCTGGTACATACATTTGCACAAAACCATTACAATCCCTTTATTAATATATAATGGGCTCTGCTTATAAGATGGACAACCTATTTAGCGACATATATATATCTTATTTATAGATCTATACTAGTTTGCTACTACTCATATTAATTCAAAATTCATTAATATCGCTTTGAGTTCGTGGCCAATGGAAGGGTAAACAACAAGTTGGGTTACTCCATTTAGAAACCGTGATTATGGTTATCGTAAAGTTGATGTGCGTAAGCGTAACCTTCCAGTCAGGTAGGAGTCAACAACAAATCGCCCATTATTGTCGCAGCTTTCGTCATCAATTGAAATTTGTTGCATGTCATTGTACTGTGGCATGTTGCCAGCCTGTCAATATGCATTATCATAACTTGCGTTTTATTGCCAAAACATTTATGAGACAGCGCGACAGCACCACAAAAGTGCGTGCTGAAAGTCCTTTTGCGCCCAGGGGATGGGCTGGATGGCGAACACATCCCATTCCACATTCAGGGGCGGTGCCACAGTTGCGGTGTCATTGAGTCGGGAGTCGGCAGTCGGAACTATAATGATCATAATAATAGTTTTAACGGGTTAGAGAAGTCACAGTCACAGCGACAGCGACAACGACCAACAATTTAATGGCAACAACAACGACAACAACAACGACAACAACAACCACAACAACAACAACAACTACAACAACCACCCAGCACTTTATCGAGAAAATTGTTTTCATACTTTCGATTTTTAACCCTTTTCACAATGGTGCGTAGCGCATTGCGTGCGACAGCCCCAGTTCAAAGGGCTGCCTGATGGGCAGGGGCTGTGCGATTTGGGGGTGTGTGGTGTGGTTTGGTTTGGTTCTTGGTGCTTTGGAGTTGGTTGGCTGAAGTTTGTTATGCATATTTTATTAACGCATTCTGTGGATACGCACAGGAAGTTGACTCCTTGCGTGCACTGTGCGTTCCCGTTCGAGCCTCATTCCCGAATTTAAGCCACGTATAGATTTTAAAGGGGTTGCAGCCACAGAAATTTTGCTGGGCGGCAAAAACTATAGTTGCTGCTGTTGCAACTGCTCTTGTTGCTGGGTTTTTTATTGTTGTTGTTGTTATTGACATGTGACTTAAACGGACGCACGACAGCAATTCAAATGCTCAACTTGTCAACGACGACGTTGCCCATAACACCCAATCGAGCAAACACCCAACCTCCCAACCACCCAACCACCCAACCACTCATTCATTCAAATCATTCATAACCCGTTCGCATTTTATATTTGATTTGTGTACAACAAAGAGCCAAATTTATGACAGCCACTAGAAAATTACCATTGTGTACACAATGAATGAGCATGCAACATTTTTTGTTTACTTTTCTATCTGATAAATTCCAAAAATAGTATTGCTATTGCCTTATGCACTTTTCCTTGATTATTTCCTAAAAATGGTTCGGCTGTAAGCCAAATAACTAGCAACTAAATATGTTAATTATTGCCCAATTCATGCAGTTTTCTAAATAATTGAAATTCAAAATATTAATAAATAATTGTATAGTAAATATATCTTATTATTCCAGATTTGAAAACCATTTGAAATAATATAAAATAAAACAATTAAAAAAGTAAAAAAGAACAATTTATTTCAGATTTATATATATTTATATATATAAATATATATATATATATATATCGTATATATTGTCGCATCATTTTTCCCTTGTTCTGCTGCAAACTTTGCCGAACTTTATAAATTTAATGCAAGACTGCTTCATTTGGAATCGATTTAATGGTTTTACGGCTTACGGGGTATGTTGATAAGTGGAAACAGATCCTAAAGAACAGGTGCACTGAAATCAACAGGGCGCCAGTGGTTTTTGGTTTTTTATTTTTAATTTTTATGGCAAAAAGAGAGGAAATATCAACAACCACAAAACACCAGCAAATTTTATGAGTCGCCATAAAATTCGCAACGCAAAGAAACTTTGAAAGTCAAAAAGCTGCATCTGTCAGCACCTTGCGGCCTAATCAGCCTAAACAATAACAACAACACCCTTAACAACAACAACAACAACAGTGACCGCAGCGAAAATCCCATACAGACACACACACAAGCACACACACATACATACATACACACTTTACATTTTGTATACGAAGCAGAGCTGTCGTGTTGTGCGCATTTTGGATCATTTTATAAGCGCAAATTCCTTTTTACGATTATCTGCTCATGCACAACTGGAAAAGGCAGTAAAGGCCCCCCCACCCCACCATCCACCACCCGCACCGCACCGCACCATTTAAGGGGACCTCCCATCATCCCCGCTTCTGTCTTCCCTAAACAGTTAACAGCAATACGTGAAATTTGTTTTCAATTTTTCGGTTACAATGGTCATAAAAACTCACACACACAGGTGTGCGTGAATGTGTGTGTGTGTGTGACGCACAAAAGGGTTAAGGCTGGCAGCAAGGGGTGATGTGGGAGCGAGTTCACAGACTAGCCATCAAAATGCAAATGCGCGACCATAAATAATGTGCCACAGACAGACAGACACAGAAAGAGCGAGAGCGAGAGCGAGAGCAAGAGAGAGAGGAAGAGGGAATCTGAGAGGGAGGGGAAGAGTGAGAAATGGCGGGAGAGGGAGACATATAAAGCGACAAGAGGCCTAACAAAAACCACCCAACGATTTAAAACCAACGCGCCCAATCCCAAGCAGCAGCATTTAGGTGCGCCCACAGCGAGATGTTTTGGTGGGGGGGAGAGGTGGAGGGGTAGGCGCATTGAGGGCGTGGCATTAGCTACGTGTGGTGTGTGTTTAGTACCGCTGTGTGTGTGTGTGTGTGTGTGTGTGGTATGTGTGGTGTATGTAGGTTGCCCAAACGCAAATGCAATGCTTCAATGAATGCGATGCCGTCGAGACAGTGTCAAAGGGTTAACCAACAAGCTACACCGCAGCACCCCCCGCCCCCCCCCCCACTCAAATTTTTCACCCTCCACCCATAACCCAAACCTACTTTTAAAACCTTAGTCATGTGCATTGAACTATGGCTGTAGCCTATCGCCAGCAGCGCCGCTCGCGTTTAAACGACGCGACAAATTAAAATTCCCTACATCCGGCAATCCACCATCCACCCCCCACCCCCACCCCTTCCTCCGGCCCCTGTCGCACTGTGCTGCGTAGGCGTTACTCTACAAGTTGAACCGAAAGTCATGCTCGATTAAATTGCCTTTGTTGCTGCTGTTGCAGTTGCTGCATTTGGTCCCGGAAGTTGAGTTACCAAAAAGCGCAGACTCGATTCCAATTCGAAAACACAGCAATAACCCGAGACCCAGACCCAAACCCAAACCCAAGCCCAAGCCCAATTCCCAATAACCAATTCCAATGCCCGACCCTCTCATTCAGCTGTAACTAGCTGCGTAGGTGCGGTCACAGCCCCCACCTCCGCCACGGGGAGAGGGTCTCCTCACTACCCCTTTTTTGACTCTTTGTTCGTGGGCGCAAATTTGAAAATCAGTTAGTGGTCAATTTTGTTGGTTCGCCACAAAAGAGGCCCCTCTGTGGAAATGATAATGTGGTGTTTCGGTGTGGCATTGTGCCACCAACTGCAACAGTTACCAGTACACACACACACACACACACACATTACTCGCTCCCCCCTTGTGCCAGTGCTGTGGCCTCGCTTTCCTTATTAAATGTTGAGCAGCTGATTGTAAGCTGTAGGCTCGATTCCATTGCCATTCACATGCACAGCCGATTCCATTTCATATGGCAAATTGCTGCCGCCTGCTGCTGACTGCCACAACCCGTCTGCCACTCTTTCGCTGGCTGCCCCTGCCCCTGCCCCTTTATTGACAGCGGCTCGCTGGCCATTATCCAATTTCCATATGCAAAGCCAGTTGACGTTTTGCGGCTGCCACAATAAATGGCATGAAACCATCCCATTTCATCTGTCAGCAACACCCTCCCGCCCCAACCACCACCCACCCGCTGTGCGCAACGCATCCACCTGTCTAGCAGCTTGTCCCGCGCCGTTTGATTGATTTGTCTTCTTCTTTTTTTTTTTTTGATTTTGTGTGCAGCGATTTTCGTGTCAATCGAATTTGGCCATAACCGTTAACCGTCCGTAAAGGTGGCTGATTGTCAGATCTGCAGATGTCGCTAGGCATCTGTGCCAAGGTGATGGAACCACAAAATGCCAGGCAAGTCTGAAATTAGAGCTAACCGTAATCCAAAAATCGTGATTACTAATTCAAATGCAATTTTAATCTAAAGAGCAAGCAATGATTGAAAAGCCATGGTTTTTATAAATCTGGTCAGTGTTCAGAAAATGGATGGAAAAAAAAAAGTATAATGATTTTGTGCATATGTATGTAACAGGCAGAAGGAAGCATTTCGATTGGGATCAACAGCCGCGTCGACATAGCCATGTCGGTCTGTCTCTCCGACCTAAGAGACTGTAAGAGCTGGAGAAATTTTGAATATAGGTTTTCTGATATCCGGCAAAAAGGTTGCTTTAATTATCGATAATTTTTCCCACTTCTGGATGTTTTTTGTGTATGTATGTATTTATGAAAATGCACGTATTTCTAGCCAGTCAATTAGGGATCGGGCCTGCGAATAAAATGAATTGACTTAGCCTGCTCATATCTGTGTGTATAATTTTTTGAAGGGAAATTTGCCAATAAAATTCATTTTTACAACTGTTTTTTTTTTTTAATTTATAGCTGTACAAAATTGTACCCACCCAAAAAATTGTTGATATGATTTTAGCAAGTAAGAGTTTTTATTGAACTTTTAAGAAAATAAGGAAATATGTATACAATAAAAAAGTACATTTAAATTAAAATATTAAGACTCCGTTAATGTGCTTTCAATTTCCGTAACTGATTCACTTGCTAAGCAAAACAACTGGGAATGCAATGCGAACAAAGGTGAAGCTGCGGCTTGAGAAGTAGCTGGCGAGGGTGACGGTGGAGGAGGGAAGGAGGGAAGGAGGGAAGCAGAAGGAGGCGAACTTTATCTGAGCTGCTCCGTTTAAAATTCCAATCGACACCCAAAGGCGGCTGCTTTTGAAGCAGCATGCTCTGGAGCACTGACAACTTTAGCTGCGACCAGTGCCCAGCGACCAGTACCTGTTAGCTTCTACCAGGTAGCTGGTGATTCCACTAACGCTTACCTGTTACCCCTCGCCTGGTATCCAGCTAGCACCACTGGTGTATCGCAAGCTCTCTTCTCATATCGGTGTCTGTGCATATTTTATTCAAATTACCGCAGCGTCGTTGGGATTTATGTGGCTGTATTGACCCGATCACCAGGACCACGTCCACAGAACAGTAGCGACAACAATATAAAAAAAAAACAACAACAACAAGAAGAACAGCAAGAGAAGCAGATGAACGAAATGAAATTTAAAACAATTTAACACTTTACACGACATTCAAATACTTTTATGGGAAATTACCAGGGAGCAACCTTTGTCTGTGGTATTTCGTCAGCGTTAACCTCCGCTGATTGTTGTCATCTGTTGTTAACCCGTCCAGAAATACACCCAACTATCCACACTCCAACACACAAAATACGTATATGCGCGGACACAACATGTAATTGGATGGTGTTTATTGGGTGTCGTCAGCAATCGCCAATTGCCGCTGAAATGCTGCTCATCCTCTCCCCCCCCCCCCCTGCTACAAGTCCACCCGCTCGACAAGCTCAGGCAATTGAGTTGGTATCTAAAAATGGAATTGAAATTGCCTCCGGGATATGTTTGAGAAGTATTTCTCTCCCTCTCTCATGTCTATCCCTCTTCGCCCCTCGCTTGGTTATTTTCCCAAGCAGGTTGCACAAGTTTCGCTTGACCACTTGACCAATTGGGCTAGTTAAGCACCGTTCTGCCTTATATGCAATTGCGAATCAAGAGGCAAACATAGACAATAATTATGCTCAATAAAAATGCTCCAGGCATTTACGAGGATGCTCCTTAATTACTTTCCAATAGCTTGGCTAAGACGCAATGTGTCGATCGACTTGGCACTTACTTTTTAGTATTATTTAATTGTCTGCAATTTAAGATTGCATATTAATACTACTATTAAATTCTTACATAAAGTAAATGTTGAATATCAGTTTTTTATAGCGGGTCTGAGCAGAGATTCATTCAGTACTTAAAGCCTTGTTAACATACCCATTTGTGACCTGTATATTTAACTTTGATTGGCTTTTTTAATGTTCAGCGACTAACTGGAATCCTCGAGCAATGCTCAAAGCTGGATTAACTTAAAAGTATATAAGCAATATACTATAATATATTATTGCGTGTACTTTTATGGAACTTATTGATTTTGAAGTCTGCTTAAATTGTGTCAATGGATATAAGAAAAAAGAAAGAGGAACACAAACTAGAATGGGAATTGGGGCAGGAGGAGAAACAGAAATAAGAAGCAGAAAAGGAAAAGGAAAAAGAAGAGCTCGAAGCAATAAAGAAAACGACGGCAAAGAGGACTTAGAATTGGCCATAATAAATTGGCTACAACTGACGAATTGTGGAAAAAAAAACGTGGAACGGGGAACGGGGAACGAGAAACTACGCGCACGGTTGCACATTGGTCGCATTTGTTGGTAGCAGCCTGCACGGTGGGCGGGGAGAGTGGGGTTAGCAACGCGAGCTGCTGCTGCGTCCAGCATTTAACACTCAATTTAATACGAAATATATGGCCAGCGTCAGCGACGACATGCGACTGACTCAGAAATGGAATTGCTATTGAAGGTATTGAAGATTGCGATTGGGGTTTTGGGATTCGTATTTGGAATACGGAATACGGAATCGGATTCAGAATCGGTATATCGAGCTGCGACTCTATTGCCTGCACAGTTGAGTGGACGCCGGGTCAACTCAGACAAATTAAAGACATTAGAGTTTATTTAATTTGCACAAGCGCAGCTGACCCTGCTGTGACCCCATGCTGACCCTCGACCATTGGCCAGTGCAGCGACTGCAATTGGCACTTTTTATGTTATCATGTGACAAATTGCGCAGACTTCACTTGAATACGACACACACACACACACACACACACACACTTGTACAAATATACGAGCATAGTTAAGGTCCCGTCCATATGGGTCCGCAGTTTAATTGCTGGGGTTGCGCCTCGCCACTGCTGCGGGGAATCTTTTGAGTGTCAATTTCGTAAATTACAACGATTTGCCAAAAAGGCAAAAGCCAGCTAAAGATGAGGGCGAGGAGGGTAACGCATTTAGAGAGCTCTGTCTTTCGCATGGTGCTTGTTGATTGTCGTGTCATATTAGTGGTAGTGCTGTCCGCCCCTCGGTCCATTCCCGTAAGGGGGTTGCTCTCAGCATTGGACGTCTCTCGGCTCTGTATAAAGCCATCAAGTTAATGCTTTTTCTATATTCACAAAGTAATCTTGTAATGAAGGGCCAGCTACTAAGCGCGTTCACCAAACGAAACCCTAAAAAACCTATCGGCAAAGTGAAGGGCATATCAATCGGAATATTGGTAACTTATTATTCCAATTTCTTACTAACTTATTGACAAATAACTATAGTTCTTGCAAAATAGGACAACTGAAATATTAGTCGACTTTAGCAATTTCCATCTGAGCAGACTTAATCGGTCCAACATATAAATATAAAGATGAGCAGATTAGCCACTAACCTAATGGATGAACTTAGATTTTTAGCTGCACAACAAGCTTAAATCAGAGAGGATCCGCTTTTTGGGATTACTGCAGAAGATTGTTCAGAGCACTGGGAAATCAGCACATAGGCAAACAGCTTGGTTACTCATCTGTATTATGGATTCGATTGTACCTGCTTAGAAAATTAGCTGCATAAATTGCGAGGGCAAGCAAACCCTTGGGCAAAAGCACATTTTGACCCATCAAATTGAACGACTGATCGCGCTCGAGTGACGCCCCAATGAGTCGGTAGAGTCAGTAGAGTCGGTAGGGTCTGGCTTCCTTCTTCTTATATTTTTTAAGTGCTCTTTAGTGGCAACGGAGTCAGTGGGTTATCGCGTGATACGATCGCATAGCCGAATGTCGTCTCTCGTCTATATTTTTGCGCGCAGCGATCACATATGCGGCCGTTACGTGCGATCGACCATTTGGAACCGATCAATTAGCCGACTACACAAAGCTGACTGCAGTCTTTGGATGTAGCCCGGGACGGGGTCGGCGACGGGACGTGGACGGGGGGGAGAGGGCTAGTAGGGTAGTTGTCAGACTGGCGGATAGGTAGGGAGTTTCACCGTGTCAGTCTAGGCAAAATGTTTCGCTTGATCGGGCCGATCGAGTATATTCAGCATTTTTGCGGTATTTCTTCGACGTGTTGTTTTATGCACCCCGAAACGGCTCAAAGTGTTGGCCCTAATGGGAAAATTAGTTTGGTTAAATGCTTCGCTGGCTGTTCGAGCAGTGTCAGAGTTCAAAGGCATCAAAGAGGTCGAGGAGAGAGAGAGAGGGAGAGAGAGAGGGAGAGAGAGAGAGATTGGGAGAGGCATGGAGATAGGCTTCTAATCTTGTCCGTTTGGTCGCCGCACCTGACGGCTCTTTCACACGCTGCCACAAAATGCTGCGACATGCGACTGCTTTTGCTGCTTTTGCTGCTGTGGCTGCAACAAGCTGCGGTTAAGTCAGTTGGCCGGGCTATAATTTTTAGCACGAAACATTTTTAACACAATGCCCAATGCGCAAGTCGAACTCTTTGAATTTTGGGCGTTTTAATCAGCAACCGAAGCGAATCAAACCAAGTCCAACCGACTGACTCCAGCTCCAGTTGAAGATCCAGTCCAGCTTCCAGACACAGGCAGGGCACGTACCTTGCCAGAGACAGTTGCACCCATTGAAATTGAAATTGTTTGGAATTTCTTGCAGTTGTTGGGTGTCAACTTGAAAAGTCGATTGGACAGACAGACAGGCAGACAGACAGACAAACAGACAAGGGCAAAATATCTGTGCGGCAGCAAAACAATGCGACAGCAGAAGACAAGTGTTGATCTCTGGCGTTAATACTCAATAAAATCGAATACAGTTTTAGGCAATCATCGAAGTTCAGATAAAACTGAAGAAAAAGAGTCAGTGACTAAAAATAACTCAGCAAATGAAACATTTCAATAAACCTGATTCACATCTTAGTAATGCGACCAAAAATGTTAAATGATTTTCCACAATAGAATAACATAATTAAAATAATAAAATGTGAATCATAATTTGCTGAATTGCCTGAAAATACCGATCCGTATACCCAAAAGTTCTATATTCAAATTCTTAACAGATAACAGATAAAAAGGCAACTGATGAAACTCACTCATAAACAGAGCTTGTCATAACTTTCAATTTGATAGCCATCTATAAACGAATCCCAATATGAGTATCTCTCATCGAAGTTCAAATAGAAGTTGGAATCTTTGTATATATTTTATATTGTACGACATCGTATATGGGATGTCGTTCTTCTACCCATTTGTGGCATAAGGCTTTTGAGATTAGTTTCGAGTATATTTTGCACTCTCAAATTAAAAATGTCGTTGGACAATTAAAACGTTTCGAGCGCATTGCATGACTTAGAAGCATATGCTTTGGAAACACACACAAATACATACACACACACACACACTTACATGCACACAGAGTTGCACACACGTGGCCAACTGATTAATCACGTAAATGCGTAGTTGAGTAGTTGGACAGTTTGGCCTCACTGTTAAGTGACGGGTGGCAACGTCCCCCTAGAACTATCTAGCAAATCTGACATATACCACAATTCCCATCCCATACACCTTTCACATCATCTTGTTTACGTGCAGCATCGCAACATTTTTGCTCTAATGAACTAAATGGTGGCAATGCCAACAACAACAGCAGGAGCAGCAGCATCAAATGAGTTGGAGACGGCGGCGCAGTTCAAGTTTTCGCTGGACACAGTTAGGCAGCCCACGCCCACTTCCACGCCCCGCCTCCCTAACGTAGTTGTTGTCCGGCCAGGCAGTTGGTCAGTCGGCAAAATCCCATTAATATGCCAAGCGAGCGCTCAAATTGCAAGTCGTCGTCCTCTCAAATGTCTCATCCTCGATGAGGACAACAGCAACTGCAGCGGAAGTGTGTCCAGTCACGACCACTCCTACAACACACACACACACACACACACACACACACACACACACGCACATACACATACCAACACACTCAGCAAAAATTTAAATTAAAGAAGAAAACTAAAAAGGCTAAGGAAACTTTTAAAAATATGGATTTCGGAATCTAAGTTACGAGGTAGAAATTTCAACGAGTACACCGAAAATAAATTCACAAAATGTAGATTAAAATCATAATTATTTATGTTGCCATCAGGTAGGAGATTAACGTTTTAGGTACAACATTTTTCATAGTGTACAGGCACACACACAAGCACACGCACACATATAAGGTCTTTGCTCGTCACATCATCTGGCAAAGTCCCTTGCAATGTGCGTCAGTTGCACACCAAACAGCAGCAGCAGCAGCAGCAGCCAGCACAGAATTTTGGCCAGAATGGCAGCTAACTCGTATCGTGGCCTTTCATCATTAACAAAGTAACAAAATACACGCAAAAACACACACACACACACAATAGCACAAACAATTCAACCAATTGAGTTGTGTCCAATGCACACATAACGTCGGGTTTGGGTGGTCATGGCTTAACCCTAGATGGACATGCAAACAACAAATGGATTACGTGCCCCTTAACTAACAGTGATGTGGAATAGTCAGGGGTGGAGGAGGGGGTACGTTGGTGGTTGGAAAACCAGTGGGATCTACGGATTTCGCCATATATATACGTCTGATATATGCATCTACAAACGTGCACAATTCAGCATCCACAATGACTAACGACAGGGAACAGTATAGTAAATGAGCGAAGCGTTAGATTTATGGCAAAATTCAAAGCCAGTTGTGGTAAGATATTTTCTTTATCCTTAAAAAAATCTGAAGAAAGAGTTCTTTCATTTTTAATTACATATTTACAACGTAGTTTTCCTTTGTTAGTGCAATTTATTTATGTTATTCTTACTTGCAGTTTTGTCTTTTATAATCTTCACTTCAGCATTTTTTTTAGCCATTTAAATCTATTTTAATTAATTCCCAATATTTCACAATAAAACTGAACATTTCTTTACTATTTGCACTCGCATTCTTTCCATAATGTTATTTAAAAAATGTTTCTATAATAAATACAGTTTTAATGACCTAAATTTAACAATTTTCTTTTATATTATTGTTTATTCAATGCAAATATTTTCTTTACTTAGACACATTGAAATTTACATCCAAATCTCTATTATATATAATTTAAAAATTGTTGTTTTTTCAATTCAAGTATACTATTTAGATTAACATTTATTTGGTATGCCAAAATAGTTTCTACCCCTTTTGGAGAATTGCTTCCCAGAATATGGTTTACTCATTTTATTAAAATAACAATTATTATCGTATTATCGTCCTACTTATTCACGCAAAACTCTAAGCTTAAATAAATTTGCAGGCTGATAGGCTGATTATTACATTACTTCACTTTGCTGATGTTCCGGAAAAAGCGCAATGTTTCGGCACATTGAGCACAGCAGGTGCTCCACCCTGCTCCAGTGGCATACCCTACTCTGCTTCCCTGTGGCTTGCTACGTTGTGGGTGAGAAAATGCGTTGGTAATTGTTGTAAACGAGCCAACTCATCGCCTCGTGCAATCAGTTGCCTTTGTGCTGCGTCTATCAAGGCTTTAACTTCATTATCCGATGCCAATGTCAGTGGCTAAGCAAGTTGCCCAAATAGAAAATTCTGCCATTCCTTTTTTTTTTTTGAATGTGCCAACCGCAAGTGAATACCCCTTGCACCTCATCAGCCTGCCATGCCCAAGACTAAGACTAAGACCAAGACTGAGTTCTGTGCTCTGAATGGGAATGGGATTTGGAAACGGAGTTGAACTCCAACTGTGTGGGGTAGCTGTGATAATTTGGGTGCTGCGGCGACGGCCGTCACCACGGGAAATGTAATAATACATCCGAAAATCAGTTGTTATTATTGTTAAGCGTAAACGATCCAACCAACCATCCGTCCCTGCACCCATTAATCCATCCATCCAGCCGTCCAGCCGTCCATCCGTCCGTTCGTTCAGGCAGCGGTACTCCGCACGCTCTTCGCTGGCATAATCACAGTAATCATAAGCCAGTCAGGCAGTCAGTTGGGTAGTCGACTCGAGTCCAGAGCGAGAGGGTTGTTAATGCATCCCGTTTTATCCCATCATATCTGCCCTACCCCTACCTCTATCTCGGAGCACCCCATCGACTTGAGGCTTGTTGTTTTTTTTTTACGCTGACTCAATAGAAATGTTTTGTGCAATTGCGGCTCATAAAATCACAGCAGGTTAGCGTCTGGCGAGATCAGACCAACCGAAACCATGCCCAAACTTTAAAGAGAGCCTTGAACTGAGTGTATGAGCATATCGAATACTTATGCAAAACGATGACAACAGCAATCAAAATGTGCTGCACCCCGGCACCCACCCAAATCAATGAACGGAAAGTAGTCGAAACAGAGCCACGGGACATCTAAAATGTCAGACTCTTTGAAATGCTAATTGGGAGCGAAAGTTCTTCAAGCACATTCACTTAGGAAACGGGGCAAAGGGGAGGGACAGCAAATGCAACAAATTTAGTAACTCAACTTTTGTATCCAATTATTCATTATCTTGTTGACTACAAACGACTTGATTAGCTAAAAAATTAAACATAAGTGATTTCAGTTCAAAAATACCACAAAAATTCAATAATTTTGACAAATAATTAAAAGAAATAAGTTTTTACCTTTCAGAGATCAATATAAATCGTATATATATACTCAATATATATTTAGGGATGGTTTTTAATTTGTTTTGATGTTGATCAAAGAGAAGGAAGGAAATAAAGCAAAGTATTATTGAAATTTATATTTTATTAAAATTACATTAATATATGCGCAAATCAAGTGCAGCTTATCTATTATTTTAGCAATCGGAACCCATTAAGAAATTATAAAAATATACCCATATTAAGCAGACACAGGAGAGATTGGCGATCTTGCCGCGCAATCTGGTGTTGACAGCAAGCAGTCCTTCCCCTATCAAGTCAGCAAATCATGCAGGCAGCTCCATTAAAATTCAGTTGTTGAGGGTTCGAGGAGCCACGTCAGAAGTGTGCGTGTTTTGGTTACGATTCGCTTTGGTTTGGGTCTGGGTCTGGGTCTGGGTCTGGGTTTGGGGTTGGATTCGGATTCGGGTTCGATTTTGGTTTGGTTGGTTGGGTTTTTGGCGATGTCACCGCCGCTTTGCATGTCGCAGACCCGCAATAACCAAAAGAGTTGCCAGCCAGTCAGCCAACAGGAGCAGCAGCAGCAGCAGCAGCAGCAGCAGCAGCAGCAGCAGCAGCAGTGTTTTAGGAGGGAGGGAGGGCGTATGGAAGGTGGGCATAGGGAATTAACGGAATAATAAACAGGCGCTGCTAACGACACGCGGAGGTTGCTTTACTTCTGGCTGCCACTGTAGTCGTAGAAGCATTTGTCTGGCTGTCTACCTGGGCACAAGGCTCTTGCACGAATTAATTGTAATTCATACGCGGCAATTATCACATGAAAGCCAAAAACGAGCCACAAAACTTGCTCAAAAAGAAGTTATGACACATTGGGACCCAAAGTGTGCCTCCTGCCTCCTGCCGCCCCTCAGCCCCTGCTGCAAATCTTAGCAGCAGCTAACTTCAGGTTAAGTTTGAAGTTGCTGACTCAACCCGTTGGATCGGTCCCTACCCCTCTTTCATTCCCTCATAGAGGTTGGGTGCAGGTGTGTGTGTGTGTGTGTGTGTTATCGTTTGTGTTTGTGACTGGGGTGTACGTATCGAAGACAACTGGCTGCCAACTGTTTTCGAGGTCATAGCCTAACAATTTGTTATGGCGGCTTTCAGCGCCAACGTCGCGCGCCCTGATGAGTGGGCGTGGCAATAGCAATGAGCGTTAAAATGAGCAGCTCCAGCGAGGCATGACATTTGTCAACAGCAAAAGCAACAACAACGACAACAACAACAGCAACACCAATAAAAGCGAAGACATCAACCACAACTTCAGTTCAGATTGCAGAAGTTTCAGATACTCTCCGATTTTAGCCAAAACTAAAAATCATCCTTAGTTCCAAAGGTATTTCCATATATTCTAGCATATTTTATATATTTACAAGCAATTGTGACTTGACTTCTTGATTAATTATTATGCAAATTGCCTCCTTAAGTTATTGTTTCCCAATAGTATTTTATAGATTTATTGCTTGAAATAATTCCCATCTACAGCTGATGATTTTTCCGATTATTTCTTAAAAAAAAACACCTTATGTGTTCTATATTAATTTTGATTTAGTTTTGTATAGCCGGTTTATGGCTTTTAATATTTGACACAGGGTATTTGATGCGCCATAGTCGGAGGCCTAACCAAGAATGTGCCCAAAGTCACCTCCTCAACGCTTGGGTAGCTGCTTTTGGCGAGTTTTAATCAAGCAAAGGCGCAGGCGAAACTGGGCTGTGACTGGGTGGCTGGGGGAAAGGGGTGGGGGCGTGTCAGCGCACAAGTTTGGCTCTGTGTGAGCGGGCTCTCGCGGTGCTGCCACCTGCCATCTGCCACCTGCCCCCAACCATGCACCGCTCCGCACGTTGCTCGCTGCTAGCCACTTTCTTAGCTTGCCGCAGAATTATGTTGATTGGCAGCAATTTTTCATAACGTGAAATTAGTTTGTTGTCGTAACAAGCGCCGCCCGCTTAACGGCATTTTCCATCTGGCACAAGTCACCCACCTCCCCGCACCCACCCCCCTCCCCTCACTTCGTCACCCATCAACCGCACGCCCTTACGAAAAATATGTCGATAAAAACAAACAAATTAACATTAAATGAAAAGATTAAGTGTTTAAGTTTGCAGTAGGTTGTCGTTCTTGTTGTTGCTTCTGCTGCTGCTGCTGGTGCTGCTGTTATTATTGTTGTTATTGTTATTGCTGTTGTCCTCAGCCATTTGACAGGCAGCAACACGAAAGCAGCCCCCAACCACAAAGCCATTTAGCCCAGCCAACACCGCCCATTCAGGTTATGTAATTGGCAAAATGGTGCACAGGCATTTATTTCGTACAACAGTAAAAAGTGTCGTCCACTTGGCGCTTATGCACATATATATTAACATAAATATATATATAAATATATATATATATAACATTTAGTCCCTCAATAAATAAATCTTACACAATTTGGAAGAGGGTCTTACACATTTATAAAGAACGAATATTCTTGGCTTATATAAAGTAAATTTATGTTTTGTTTAGCTTTGATAAGGTTAAGTTAAGCTTAGTTAAATTGAGTTAGGTAGTAAATGTTTTAAGCTTACAGAAACGGGTTAATCATAGTAAGTAAATGGGGAACAGATATTAAATTCTTAGCTAATCCTTTGAATTGCAAGGTGTATGTAAACAAATAAGTTAATTATATTACGTATGAGCAGAACTCAGAGCTCATATACACATAGTTTTAAGATGTTTTTTTGTTTGTGATTTGCTAATATTTATTGTGCTTAACTCTCACCACTAGATGCTGGTCTGCTTCTCCCGAAATTTTCGAGATTTGCTTGGCATTTTGGCTTGGCTTGGCTTTCGGCTGTTGCGGTCTGCTAAGTTCTACAAGAAGCTTCCGCATCTCTTTGGAGTGTTTGCTCTACCTAATTAATGCAAAACCATTGCCGACAAACGGCCAGCGGCGACGGCGGCCAAAGCCGGAAGTTGCACAATTTCAGGGCTATTTAACTTGGCCAGCCTGTCACTGAGATAATGGCCAAGAGCGAGTTTGCCAGCTTTCAGAGGCCACGCTTAGTTGGCAATAGTTTCACAGCAAATTAAGAAAAGGTTGGACCAGCAACACACCCACACACAAACACACACACACACACACACACAGTAGCAGCAGCATCTGTTGAAATCAGCGCGTCCTTGTTGTCCACGTTGGCCACATCCAAATTTGTGGCGACACTTTCTATGCAAATTGCAGCAGCCCAGCCCCAAAGTTATACACATGAACACAGGGTACAGTCAGCGCAGCGGAAGTGCACACAACCATCTGTATGTGTATGTGTGTGTGTGTGTGTGTGGCAAGTGACAGCGAGAGTTTTTGGGGCAAACTCGCATAAATCTTCGCTTTACACAATGTTGGCGGGTCAGTTACAGACACAAACACAGGCACAGATACAGTTACAGTTGCAACAGTTGCTGCGGCATATCCTTTGAGCATGGACTCGCAGTGGCAACAATATAGTAGCTGTATAAGGCGTGTATGTGCATGTGAGCGAGTCACATGGAGAGGGGGGAATGGGTTAGTAAAGTTTTTTGAGCATATTGCCCAAATAACATAACGCCAGCCAAATGGAACCCAATCTTTGAAGCAATTCTTCTTGCTTCAGTGTTACCCAGTATCAAAAAAAAAAAAATTAAAGAAATTCATTCATCAATAATTAATTCAATAAATGTTCTTCCTTTTCACATTTAATTTAATAGCCGCTTAATTTTCATATTTAAGTATATACTTAAAAGCTGTGCTTAAAATCAGATTTAGGCGAAGAATATCCTTTGATTTTTTACAGTTACTCGAGATCAGAGATCAGAGTCCACATGATAGACTCGTATGCCAGTCTAAAACTCTCGCTAAGAGCAATGAAAGTGGTGATAGTTGCTGCTGTTGTGGGTATATGGTTTAGTCAATTGAAATTAATTATGTTAGCGTTTTTCACTCGAAATTTATGCCCCATAAATTGGCCCCCAAGTGTGTGGCAGCATAAATTGCTGTTTGTAGCGGCATTGCCAGGTTGCAGTTGCTGCTGCTGTTGTTGCTGCTGCTGGCAAAGCTGCCTACAATTTGCATAATGGTCAAATTACAGTTGCTGCCAATGGCTGACAAATTTTCCAATTGACTAACGACCAAATGGCCCCATTGCCAATCGCCAATTGTGTGCACGAACATAAGTTGGCAATGGGCAGTGCGCCGGCCAGGTTTGAGACCCGCGACAATTTAAACGGCCGTCCATTTGGCCAAGTGACACCTGAGAAATGTTCGGATAAGAAAATTACAACAATCTCGTGTGACACTTCATAAAGGAGCCAACTGCAAAATGCAAACTACCAACTGCAATTGAAGCCTTCTTGCAACAGCAACCCTGTCCTGCAAATTGCAGTCAGTTGAAGACAAATACAACAACAAAAAATTGCATTTCAAGGAATCGCTTCACAATCAAAAGCTGAAAATTGTTCCGGACGTGCCCCGACGACAAGCGTTGCATATTAAACAGGCAGCCAAATTTTGTGAATGAATCGATATATGTAGTAACTCAGATACTCCCTGAAGAAGCTGCGCATAGAATTGGGTATACCGAATTTCTGCTACCAACTAGTTTAGACCTTCTTTCTGTTTTCTATATTTGAAATATAAATAAAAATACATAAATAATAGACAATTTTTTGAAATTTTTGTACACAGGAACTGCCCATAAAAATACAGAGTATTTTCTAGTCTTATAAAGCCATTCAATAAGTCCTTTTAGTGTTTTTCTTTATAATCATAATAACTACAATACGAGTGTGACTGAGTTCTGCGTCCGACTGTCTGGAAGAGATCTTATCGTCGCCGGAGTATTGTCACCGTCGACGTCGCGTTCACACCATCAACACGTAGGGTTGCCCCTACCTAGACGAGGGTCGCTGACACGCGCAGCCTGACAGATCAGAGTACTTGAGACTTGAGGTGAGGAGGCAGTAAAGAGTGTGCGCGGTGGAGGGGGAGGCGTGGTCTAAAGATCGTGACAACAAGTGCCTCAATTGGCACAATGAACGAAGCGTCGTCGAGCATGTCAAATGGGTAAGATTCGTTGGCACAATGGTAAAAAAAAAACTTAGACAATCGGCTCAATAATTGCCCTCTGGCTCGTCTGCTTCTCAGAACTCCAAGCCAAGCCCAGTCAGAGCATAGACATTCATTCAATTTCTGTCACTTGCATACAAAATTTCATCCAAACAGATTTATTTCCATCAGACAAGAACAAAGCCAAAATTATTGAATATTTGCGTTGGAACATTCGCAATGTGTAATCTTAAATTTCAATTACAACTCGCAAGCCAAAGATAAATCACAAAAATTAAGTTTTTAACTTTATATAACAAAATTGGCAAACTTTGAGAAACACAAATTGTGTTCTTCTGATTTATAAAACAAATTGCATAATTTATACCGATTAAAGACTGAGTTTTTGTAGTTGTAACTCAATTGAAGTTAAGTTATAATCGCCACAAGTTATGCAACAGTTTAGAAAAGAAACACACTCGAGACTAAGGCAGAAAGAAACCTTAGTGCAACATGTGGATAACACACACACACACACACAGCACCTGAGTCGAGTGCAGCAGCACTTGACAAGCTTCATAGAAAATAAATGACAGAACATTTCACACCTGTGCAATCGGTCAAATAAGAGGACGGGACAAGTAATGCAGAAGCTGAAGGGGCAGCTGGGGCAGAGGATGAACTTACTGCCACAGAGAGCAAAGTGGCCTCTTCGCCGATTATCGTAATAAAAGGCGCCAAGCAGGAAATGAGGCTCCCTTCAAAAAGAGGGTGCACAGCCGTTGAAATGGCATTGCTATCATGCCCCAACCTGCAGCACCCGCAGCACCCGCATCACTCCCCTGTCAGTCTACACATCAAAGCAAGTGAGCAAATTAAGCTAAACAAAATACACACACACGCACACATGAACGTACATAAGATGTACTTGTGTGTGTTGTCGGCATTCTTTAAAAGTTCCCTTTCTTTTTTTCTTTTTTGTTTTTTTTTTTGTTGCCTGCAACTTGAGGCAGCGGCGCCATCTGAAGATGATGCTGCCCCACTTGACAATGCACAACAACACACGCACACACACATTTTATCACTCCTGCAAGTGTGTGTCTGTATGTGTGCGTGTGTGCATGTGTAGAAGTTTAACTTAAAAGTAGCTTCAACTGCTTTTCCATTATTTCTTTTTTTACTCAGTTTTACTGCGGGCTCGACAAATTCCGTGGCAATTTAAAAAAAAATAAGTTAAGACAATTTTGCAAGAGCCAACAAAATATGTGAGAACTTTTTACTGATAACTCAACAAGGAAACTCCAAATGAAAACGAAATCAATTTTTGTATAAACACGGCACAAGTCGAAAAAATTTATAAAAATTTAACTGCAAATATTTTTGAGAATAGCTAAAATTATTTGACCATTACATCGATCAGTTGATAACAAGTGAATCATAAATATTTTTAGCAGTCTTGGATCTCAGTTTGTTGGCCGAAAAGTTAGTTAAAAATTAAAATAAATACTTAAAAAAGCATATTGCAAATAAATCTATAAAAACTAAGGAAAATTTCACCGAAATATATTGAAATTGGATTCGTTCATTTTAAATGCATCCAAACATTTTTTGCTATTTTTGAAAACATTTATGTCAAATTTTAAGTCACAGAATTGAAACTTTAATCAATTTCTGGCCTCAAATTGAACGAAAAATACAATTTTACTCATTCAAAAATGATGAAGATATTTTGCTTTGGACTTGTCCATATTTGACAATTTGACATCAAACTCAATCATTTCTGAACAATTAATTCTGTTTGCAACCCATAGGCTATTTGACTTTATGCAAAGGCTATTGGCTATAGCTCTTTTTATTTGATGATCCAACATACCAAATTAGTACACACCTTAATGAACTGTAACTAAGTAGAATTTGAAATTGTGCCACGCAACTTGGCAACAAGAGTTGCAAAGTGCAAATTTAGATGTATGCAACCAATATTCAAATGCTGAATATGAAAATGTGGCAGCAAGTACCATTTTTCACATTAAGGAGAGCTTGCACAAGCTTCGTACAAGTGTTGGATATGCAATTTGTTAGTTGATTTTACCAAAACTGGTCGAGAATGCTTTAATTAGATTTAAATGTTTGGCTTCAACAGCATTTTGGCGTACCACAGAATTGCCTAATCGGAACGAAGCAGAGGTCGAAAGGCAGAGGAATATTTACAATATCCTATAAATGGTGAATTTTTCTTTCTTACTATGTGAATATAATTTTTTTAGCCCATCTTTAAATTACACGCCTACAAAATCAAAGTACAAAGCAGTTGCCACACAATGCAAATCGATCTCTCAATACTCTTAAAAAATAAAAACAAGTCAGTAATACCCAAAGCTAAGACAGAAAAATTCTAATGACTAAAAACTTTTACTTTCACGTCTCCATTGAATATATGATTGCCCTCATTATCCTATATTAATACGACATATAAATCATGTCAAATTGTGTTTATATAACATAATTAAGTCTTTCCATATTCACAGCTTTTTCACAAATAGTTCGAAAATTTACTTAACGAATTTTGTGTTATGTCAACAGCAATCGACACTGGAAATTTTGGCGAATCTAATTTTGATTATAGGCATATAGAATTTCAGATATCTAATTCTTGAGAAAGGAATTATCGTGTTTGATGGTCGATGTTAATAGGCGATAACCCTGGAGGGGGAGGAGGTTAGGATGGCCCATGCCAGTCATTGAGAAACATCCAAATTTTAGAAGGCTAGGCGTGTGGGAAATATGTCATTTTATTGATTGGCAATCATCGATTTTAGGAATTTCCTCATCATCTACCTTTGGTAGCAGAGTATAAAAGAAAGAAGGCAAAAAGAATAACATCCTTGAGGTAAAATAAGATCTTGTGCAGAATCAAATAGACTACTCCGATAACAGATAGTTGTCATATATGTATATATATAGCATATATTCTTCCGATGGGAATGCATAATTCATAAGACTTTTATGTAAGCCACTGACTCTTTATACACTCGCAAAATCAACAACGCAACACACAACAAAATGTTCAGAAATAAGGCATATAATAAAAGGTGCGGGCCTGCTACAAAATTAAATGGTCTGGAAAACTGGTCACTCCTGATCGCCTCCAGGCCTCTGTAGTGGTCAACGCTGCCAGTTGGGAGTGCGTGCATAAAGCATTTCTCATTACAACAACAACAACAACAACAATAACAGCAAAAACAAAATCTGAACGACTAGCACCATGCGAAATCATGCAAATTTGGCTGATGCCCATTGTTGCTGTTGTCGTAGAAACTAATGGGGCACAATGTGTCCACACTGCATGGTCCCATTCGTTGCTGTGTCCAAACAGACCCATGCCACCCACTCCGCCTCGACTATACTATCCACAACCCGTGCCCCCCCGAGGCAGCTGCCCTTTAACATCAGCTTAATCATCTGTAAATGCGGGCTCACGACCAGGACCTCAACCAGGTCCTGTGTTTGGCTCTGACTCCAGCTCTGCCACTACCACTGCCACTGCCTCTGCCTCTGCCTCCGGCTGGGTACATCCTGCATTACATATACACTCAGAGAAATTATATCGTGAATTATGCCAATTATTATAATTCATCCAAATTCCAGTTATAGCGTGAGGAACATCAATATTATTTCTTATGTTTAATATTATTACTAAAAATAAAAATAATATATATTTCTGTAAGCCATAAAAATACAATATAATACAAATTTTACAATGTCCATTTTTTTTTATAGTGCTGTAAATGCGGGTGGTTCGGGAAGGTAGTTTTCACTATGGGCAGTTGTTGGTCAAATGTTGTTGCAGTCGGGTGGCTCCGTAGCCGTCTTAGGCGAGAAAATTAAATTGGCCAAAAGTTGAATCCATAACTTTTGGCTATGAACTGGATACACAACATACACACAGGCGAGGCTGTATCGTCAGTCGAAAATTGAGTGTAGCCAACGTCAGTGCGCCCAAAGGGCATCACTCATGCAGCGGGGGTAAATGGGGAAATGGTAAACGGACGCGGGACAGGGCAGTGGAAAGGGGGTTAGTCAGAGCATAGTCAGCCATTTTGGCGTGGTTGGTGCCCAGAGTGAGCCTAGAATATTTTGTCAAATCCAATTGGCTAATCAGTGCACAGAACGTACTCAACACGACAATGCACTATTTGGTTAGGCTTGAAACTAGAAATTTGAAATGGCTAAAAGCGTATCTAACTTATTAAACAGACAATAAAATAAAATCAAAAATTAAGCAAAAACGTTATAAAACTAGATATGATTTTGAACAGATCCATTTTATCTATCCGCGAAATACCTTTTCAAAACTGTGCCACAATGCATTGTGTGAGTGTCTGTTAGTGTGTGTGTGTGTGTGTGTGTGTGTGTGTGTGTGTGTGTGTGTGTGTGTGTGTGTGTGTGTGTGTGTGTGTGTGTGTGTGTGTTTGTGTTTGTGTGTATGCCTGGTCCACCAGGTCGTGGTCTTGTTTCTGGTACAGCTGCCCGTGTTGTTTGTATTATTTTCTGCTTAAAAGCCAACATCAGCTAGTCCAAAACTGCGTGGACTGCAGGATGGGGCTTTGGATGTTGCTGAGTTCAGGTTCGGGGAATTGAAGTTGGGGATTTTTTTGGACAGATACGTGTATGTGTGTGAGTGGGGGAAACACAGTACAACAAACAGCTGGCGGTCATATTTTCCAGTCAACAAGGCAACAACAAACATAACATGGCAAGCAAGGCACTCTCACACACACACATACACACACACGCACTCAGACAGGACACATATAGCATCAAAATTATGCCTTCTTCTGCGCCAGGCCAAATTTTTTGTTTAACTTTTTTTTATTTTATTTTTTTTTTTTTTGTTAAGTCAAAGGACAGCACAAAACCCTCACTCCCACTGCTTGCCACTTCCCCCTGCGCACATGTCAACCTGGATAATTCTTTTAAAATTTTCTTTTTCGTTTTTGTTGCTGCTGTTGCTGTTGACCAGGTTCGTAACAGATTTTTGCAGAAATCGCTGACCAAACGCTCGTAGCACAGCTCACAAAGGGTTTGGGTCCTTCAGCTGCACACCCCGTGCTCACCCCGTGCTCACCCAGTGTCCACCCCATTCCCATTCTCGCTCCTCCTAAGCAAATAGGTCGCATATCTGTGTGGCTCCACCTAGCAGCAGGCGATGCTACCACACGCAATACTACAGACGCCACCTATCGCAGAGCAGACGCAACGCTTGTCTTTTGATGACTAAGGAGGAAGAAAATGGGGCTCAACTGCTGCCACGGGTTTTGCTGTGTTGTCAGCGACTCCTAAGGGTTGTTTCGCTTTCTGTTTCATTAGCCAAAGACAGGGTTGTTACGCGTATACCCAGTGGCTTCATATGGATATGCTTAAATTTTTATGTACATCCAAGCATTTGATTTGGGTTTCATTTCGACAGACAGGATCATCTTTAATCCAGAGATTTCAGTTTATTTAATTTAATTCTAGAAGTGAATCTAATATGTGACTAGTTTTTCACTGTTGCTAGTCATTTTTTATATCAATCGACGATTGACTCTTAAATATTTTATATAATAATATTTTTATATATTAACTCAAATTTGTGTGTAACCATTTTTTATTGTTACTTGAAATTGTAAATGTGTTATTATTATTATCAAATAACAATAGTATTAAAAATATAAAATACCAAAATCTTTGTTTTTTAATTTTAATGAATTAAAGCATATAATTAATAAAATTATAACGCATTATTTATATAAAAGCTTAACGATTCCTTTCACTGATCGCCCGGCCACCCCAACTTGACGACCGCCGTCTGTCTAACGGTCATTTGTCAGCATTGGCCAAGTATCGGTCGAAGACAACGTAGCGGCAGAGGCAGCGACGACGCATCAACACCAAAAATGCTCATATACACACACACGCGCGACTGGCACAAAGGCAAACGTAAGCAAAAGAGCGAGGGTTGTTTTGGCTTACAAAAAGCAGGCTAGCGGAGAGCGCGTGAGAGCGAGAGCACACTCTGTTGAGCATATAAATTCGATGCTGCTGCCGCTGTCGCTGCCGTGGTGAGTTTTAGTTTGCTCTCGCCCAACACCAGCCAGACTGCGCTGCTGCTGCTAATGTTGGCGTCGCAGCATTTTCGATTTTGTCACCACCAAAACTGCGACGCGCACGTTTTGCCTAACGTTCTTCTGCCTATTGTTATTGTTTTTTTTTTATGTTGCTGCTGCTGTTTATTTGTCCGCTTCTCTTTCCCTGTCTTCATGTGTGTGTGTGTGTGTGTGTGTGACAAAATGGTGACATTTGCTCTGCCGCTGGCGTTGATGTCGACTTCTTTCGTTTTACATGGCGTTTTCTAATAAAATGGCAGCACGCGCTGCCCACACCTAAAACTCAGCGCCCCCTTCCCCCTTAGTTGACTGCCATATGCTGATGTAATATATATATATATATATATATATATATATGAGCTGCTTTGGATATCAAATCATATTCTTCATCAAGCGCTTCTTGCTTAATTTGACTCGTCTCGTGTCAACCGTTGTCAGCAACAGCGGCCGCCATTGTAATTGTTGCTGTTTTTGTTTTTGCTGTTGTTGTTTTTGTAGTCGTTTTTGTTGTTACCTTGCCTTTGGCGTTGGTTTCGTCGCCTGAGGGTGAAAAAAACGCATTCGAGCAGACAATTAAGTACATATCTATATACATACACACATGCGCTTATATACACATATACTAAATATATATTTATCATTACAGTGGTCACTCCCAAAGTTTGCATTAACAAAAAAATCATCCTCACAAAATGAACGTCCAAATAAATATAATTCTTAGCAATAAAGTAAAATAAATATGTTAATAAAACAAATTATATCAAATATTATAAAACGAATTGGTTGATTATAGTGATTTGAGTTGAATTACAAAAATTTTCGATTTAAATAGAAGTATCAAGATTAAAGTACTGACTGAAAAATTCTAAAATAGAGTTTTTAGAATCTTCCTATTCTAGAACCTGACATCAAAAAACTTTTTGTTTTTTTTTACTGATTACTTTCAAACCAATTTTAACGAAGAAATTCCTGTTTTATTGTTGATAATCAACAATTTCTTTATTTTAGAATGCAACAATTTCTTAAATGAAGGTTTCAAATGTTAATTTCGTAAGGTCAAATGGAAATATTTATATTTCCGAGCGAGCACTGTTAATTTGTATAAATAATTAAATATTATAAACTGATCAATGCGCTTAAGGAATGGCACACTTGCAGATTATTCAAGACTCAATTGTTTTAATTTATTTGCTGCGCACACACAGACTCACACACACAGATACACGTGTGCCTATTTCCTGACACTAATTGAAATACTTTTATCAGTTTTTCGTTACCTCATAATCATCACATCAGGAGCATCAACAGAGTCTTTTGATGAGGGCCTTTGGGCATTTCTGGCTGGGCAGCTGATGATGATTATGATGTTGATGATGATATGATCTAAGGGCTGTCTGGGGCGTTTTTGCTTTCATTTCATTTCATTTTCTGGTTTTTGTTATTTGCGCCTGATTGCGCAATTTGCTTGCCCACTCAGCTGTAAGCGAACCTTAACTTATATTCGTAATCAGCGAACGAATACGAAAACGAATACGAAAACGAATACGAACACGAATACCAATGCAAATCCATAAAGGGAATACAAATACAAATACAAATACATGTTTCTAGTACCATTTTTAAGTTGGCTGAACGGATCAAGAAAGTGAAAGCGATACGCTTTTACATTTTCAGAATATTATTTACTCATTCAATCACTCACTTATTCGCCAGCGCACCCACTCACTCATTCACTATACAGTGGGTTAGTTGGCGATGATTCGACATCAACATTTAACGTCAATTACTTTTGCGACCCATTAAAATTGTATGGGCCAATGGCAATTGTGAATGGTCGCATCCGTGCCTGTCCTGCTTGTCCTACATGTCCTTCATGTCCTCTGCTGCTGCCCAAATGTGTTAAATATTTCAATATCAAATCCAATTCTATGGAATTCTAATAACCAAATCCAACAGCATGCAATTTTCATGTCCAGATGCTGGCCAAAAACATAAAACCCAATATCCAAACCAGCCCCTCCCCTTCGCCATCCCCTCCATAACACCCTTTATCAACGTGATGTGCTTTGCACATATTTGATAATTTGCATATCTTATAATCGTCATATTTCAGCTATTTCGCTCGATTGATTACCCACTTTTAATGTGACCAAAAGTTTTTTTTTTTTTATTTCTATTGTTTGCTGGCTTCAAATATACCAAAATAAAAAATTTTAATTACACAACAGCATGTAATTAAATTAATCGTGTTGTATGTAAACAAACAAGCAACATTTGTGTACAAGTCATCACAATACCTTATGTAATATTTATGTATTTACGTACAATGTTTAAAAAGTGGCTGCGTTCTCAAAAATAAGAGGCACTCCGAAAATTAAATGACCTTGCGGGAAAAAGTTCATACGCTTTCAAAAATAATGATGATTTTTTTATTATGAGCAGAACAACAACCATATCTATGTATTTTAGCAAATTAGAAATTGTACAATGTCTACCAGAGAAATCAAATAAAAGCTATATTTTTGTTGCCTCGCTTTAGTGCAGCATTTGGAGTTTAGAGGCAGTAATACTTGGCAAGAAATAATATTTTGGTCAAACGATAGTTGTTAGTTATATAATATGGCAACCAGCTAGTTAAGCTGATTAGGAAACTACGTATATATCGATACCTTATTGACAGACTGCTCAGTTTAAAATGTTTTATGGTATTAGGCTATTTATTACAGTTGTTCAACAAAATGTTTCATTTAAAAGTATGTTCATTGTTGGGGATAACATTTTGGAGGTATAGGAATTTAGCGGAATGAGCTGGATACCGAATACTTTGGATCCTTGTGCCCAGCCACATTTGAATTTCTAAACAACACTCCACTCATGTATGCAGAGGCCCCACGGCTCGAACGCACAAAAGTATGCAACATGTTTAAAAATGCAATCACATAGCTGCCTAAATCGCAGCAGGGCTGCAGGATGGGGCCAAGTGAGGGTTGGAGTGGGGGTATGTGGTGATGTGGCGCCAAAAATGCAAATTCAAAATAAATCAAATCAAACGCGCCACAAGAGGTAACGAAGCGGCAGCAACACCAACGCGAACCGCCAACGGAGCGTCGGCAGCGGTGGCGGGACAGAAGGAGACGGGCAACTGGGGGGTAGACGGGGCTAGGCTATTTGAACACTTTTAAATATTTTATGTTGGTTATTTCAGTGATTGTTTATTGGCAAATTGCCTGGAAGCACTTTAAAACGCTTCATAGAGCGCCAACAAAGTAGCGACAGCATTTCAATGCAACTGACCGACTTCAAAATACCTGCACCATGAAACCAAACAGGTAAGAGAGAATGCAACAAATGAATTACACAAATTTCATTTGTTGTATCCCTGTTTTGATCCCACTTCGTATACTTTGTTTTCGAATGTGAGTGAATTTTATAGATGAAATTAGTTGGATTAGTTAATGGAAATATTTATTAAAAATTGATTAAACTATTTATTTAAATTTTGATGTGTAGATTTAAAGATTTTGTTTATGATTAACAAATGATTTACTGTTATTATTTACCTTAAGTGAAAATGCATTTTAAATTTTAATTAAAAGAGTACAAATTTAAATGAAATACATTTTAAATTTTAATTAAAAGAGTACAAATTTAAATGAAATTATTTAAAATATAAATATAAAGTCTGGGAACATTTAATTTAATTTAATTTATTAAATGAAGTTTACGAAAATACTGAAAAATGGAGCTGTTCACTGAAAACTAGATGCCCCATTGTTCGGGTATTAACAGAATAGCGGTACAAACAGCGGCACCTGCGTTATAAATACGCAACAAATGCAGAAAAATGCGGCAAGCAAGCAAAAAAAAAAAAAAAAGAGTGGAAAAATTAAACAACAACAATATAATACAACAATAAGCGGGTATTGTATTCGGATTCAGTGGCTGTTGGTGTTTCTGTTACTGGCCATGTGCATACAAATATTTTTTAGCACTGACCCGGTTCACCTGCCTTCACCTTAGCTGGCTTAGAGTTCGTTTGTGGAGGATTTAAGGGGTGTTTGGGGGGTTTTTGCTTTCGGCTAGCCGCATTGGTCGACCTGGCCGACATCAGCGTTTTTGTCCGAGTTCATTTTGTTTTTGTTTCAGCTCTCGCTCCGTTTTCCCTATTTTATTCGGACTTTTGCACAATTTCACGATTCTCAGGTTTATTGTGCATAGTCAAATATGTTTTACCATAAATTTCGCACGTCCATCAAAAATTGATTGGGCAGCGAACCATGAACCTGCCACCTTCATACACCTGCCACTCAGACCAACACACACAAAAACACACGTCTATTGTGTGTGCGTCTGTTAAAATTTTTAATGTTTACTTGTCGCATTATAAAATATTTGCAATATTTTGATCCGAGCCGCCAGCGATATTTTTAAATCGTTTTCGTTAATCAAAATAATTTATATATAACGGAAAAATATAGTATTAAAAATATTTCTCATTTAGCACATTTAATATGAAATAAAATCGCACAGCCAGCTTTCAATTAGCCAATTCTCATGATTCCCTTCAATAAAATAAATTACTTAAAACCCTTCACATCTGCTCTCACCCGGCGCACAACCCTTCAACCTCTTCCTCGTCGTTTCTACTATGCAATTTAACATTTATTGCATTTACGAGATTTATTAGCTGAAATGCTAAAAAGTCGCGAATCGCGAGCAAAAAAAATACAAATTTAACTAGCTAAACTTCATTGACGTAGTCAAAATTAGTTCATATCCAAAAGGGGCAGCTCAACAAGTGATGATAAAATAACAGTCAAATGTTTATGAAAAAAAAAATATAATAAATAATACGTGGGCTTACAATAATTAACAATTTGTATTACCTTGTAGAGGGGAATTAAATAAAATTTTATTTCCAGCTTGAATTCAACCGTCTTTTTTATTCACCTTTCCGGCTAAAACTGTTAATAATAAAAGTTACCTAAATTTCGCGTTGCATTCTTTTCTTTTTGATTAAAATTTTCTTCGAAAACTGTTAATTATTCTGTATATAACACATAAAAGCTACCTAACCTGCAGGTTGCCCCCTTTTCTTAGCCCTAATTGGTACAGCGCCACTGCTTGAAGGCTGCAAAAAGCCGAGTGCAGCAGCGTTCACTAATTTTATTGCTGAGTGCTTTTAGTGGGGATCGTCGTGATTCAACGCCAAACCCTCTTTTTCCTGCCAGCTGCAAAAGTTCTCAATGCAAAAATGTTCTCTGGGGTGCTTAACACGAGGGGTATGAAAAGATGCTGCAAACTGAAAGAGCGAGAAAGGAGAAAAAGATGTCAACAGCACCAATTAGTTTGATAAATTGGCATAAATGAAGCCAAAACCGAAACGAAACGGAACGAAACGAAAAGAGGCGGTAGGCGGTAGGCGGTAGGCGGTAGGCGCGGCAGCCATGCAGCTGTAAATAAAAAGAAAAAAATTTAGCGGGCGGCTAGCAGTCGAGTGGCACTCGAATTCCAAATTATGAGCACCGACTCCAGTCGGGCTAATGAGCAGCCAGCAACCAAGTGGAGCCATCAATGCAAAAATCAGACGACAAACGACAAACGGCAAACGAGAAACGACAGCGACAATTCCTGAATGGACGCTCAAATAATTGGAGCCGGAGGCGGTAGTCACTCCAAATGTCAAATTGTTGGCCATCAAACAACCAATAATGTGAAGCATTGTTGCTGTCTCTTTCACTCTGTCCCTCTCTGTCCCTCTCTCTCTGTGTGCTCCGAAGACTGTTTTGTGGTCATTAATTAAAAATTGCATGAATTACGCAAAAGTTCAATGCGAAAGGAAGCAGCCCAATTGGAACTGGAAGTCCCTTGTCCCAAGTGTTGTTCGTTGTATGCCAACCTTTTTTAATTACTATCGCTCATAAGTCGAGAGCCGCTGCCGCTGTCGCTGCCGCTGCCGCTGCCGCTGCTGCTGCTGCTTCATTTCAGAGGCAGTGCAAATAGAAATTGTCCAAAAGCTAAAAATCTGAAAGCCTAAAATGATGTCCAGGCGCTAGCCAAAATGGCGTACATCTTGTCAACCAAGTGGCAGCAGGAGGGGCAATGCTGCTAGGGGGGGTGGCTAGATTGCTAAAGTGATCCGGTAGTGGTTGAACCGCCCTAATTAATTCACCCCTGCTGCGAGCCGAACACAAAGGACGACGTTTAGCGCTTAAGTAGTTCGACGAGTGCTGCGACAATTTCAACGCCACACAACCCACACACACACACACACACACAGACAAATACATGCACAAAAGGGCGCTGAAATTAATTTTGCAGCTCTTTTAATCAAATGCTGGCACATGCACAGGCAGCACAATGGAACTGCAGGCTGGGGGCGGTGGCAAGGACTTATGTGTCATGGATATGGCGCGATTACGAGCATTTCATCAAATCAGGCTGGCTTGGGCCAATTCCCAGGAGTTAGATCAAAATGGTGCTGACAAGCAACCACCACAAGCCGACTAAGCAACATCGAAGCTAACCCAACCAACCACTCAAACAAGCCAACACACACCACTCACCACCCACCACTCACCACCCACTCGCCCAAACACTCACTGACGGAGAGTCGACTGTGATGCGGGGTAAAACGACTCTCAACTCAACTCGCATTATAAACATGTCGTCGTCCATTGACGGCATTCGAACAGACAAGGAGTTGAGCCAAGTGGAAAAATAATGAAAACATTCGAGGATAATGATGACGATGAGGCCCATAATGAGGATGAGGATGAGGATGAGGACGGGAATGAGAAGGAACTCGGGGGTGAGAAGTCGTAGGATGGACGGAAGGTTTGGGCGATGCCTCTTGAAATTGATATGCGAAGTGCAGGGCGACCTTTATCAATAAAGCGCACAATAAAAAGCGCTAAGCCGGGCAGCAACAGCAAGCAGGACACACAGGGATAGTATATGTTAGGCAGTTGGGATTTGTGGCCAACCCCCTTTGAGCAGCAGCAGCAGCAACCCCGCAGTAGGCTTCGTCAATGGCAGACAAAACACATCGGTATCAGCATCAACATCAACATCATCATCATCATCATCATCATCATCATCATCATCCTGAGTATAGCTTTTCAAGCAGCACCAACAACAATAACATCAACAACAACAACAACGGATGTCCTGAATGGGCCTCAAGGAAGTAAACACTTTTTTGCCTGCACCCCGAGCACAATGTGTGGCAAAGCTTCGACAGCATTTGGCTGAGCATTGGGTGCACACAACAAATGCAAATACAAATAAACACACACACACACACACACATACACATACACACAAAGTGGAACTGGGGTTTTTTGTACAGGCCCTTCTAGATCTATTACCAGCTAAGCGTATTTTCACATATGCTGTCAACAATGACATCATCCAGCTTGAACAATGCATATTCTCAATTCTCATACTTAAGTAATGAGAATATTCAGCAAGATCTCCCGTATAAGCGAACAAGTCACTTGGATTGGATCTACAAAATGGGCAGCATGCCAAATAGTATCCAAATTTAGATCCATGGAATTGTGTGGTTTTCACACAGAATTTAATAATATTAATAACACAAAGTTGATTAAAATCTTCCATTTAGATTAGTTGCATAGTAATTTAGAAAGTGAATTTAATCGCTATGATTAATTCCAATTAATTGAATCATTTATATTAAAATCAATAATACAGATTATATATTTGGTTAAAGTATTTTAGAAAGTGAATGTAAGCGTTGAAATTAGTTCAAATAAATTAAACTATTTATTTTAAACTATTAAAAATTATCATACATTTATTTTTTAATTCTAATAAATTGAACTATTTATATTTAAATTAATAGAAATAAAAACATATTTCATTGCAATATCTTAAAAAGTGAATTTAAAGGCTGTAATAAACTATAATAAATTGAACCATTTCAATTTAAATTAATAAAAATAAACATATATTTGAATGGAATAGCGAATTTATTTGTATTTCATATTTTCGTTGGTTAAGTTGACGTATTTTCTGATTAACTATTGGTGCAGATTATCTTCAATTATAATTCCCTTAAATAAAATGGGCAACATAAATAAAATTCCGTCTTAAAAACTTAGATTAGCATACATTTTTGTATTAAACTAATTAAAATGTTGTTTGGCCTAAAAAAAAATGAAAACCTGCTAAGACCGATGTCATCGAAGCAACATCAAAATGTTGATTAAAAGTGAGATACATTAATATGTTTTCTTGCGTTTTAAAGAAGTTTTACTTATAGTTTTCTACATTTGTATAGTTAGTTTGTATCTGAAAGGTTGACAAATATATGTGGATAATGCCACAAATTAATTTAAGTTGCTTGCTCCTAAGAGATCTATATGATAATAATTTGATAGCCAAATATGTGGAACATATCAAAAAGCCCTTTTTGTGACTTTCATCTGCTTAAATTTGGAAAAACCACTGTCTTCAAACGCAAAATCTTGACTTATTGTTCCTATTGTCTCTGACAGTAAAATCATAAATCAAATTTGCTTCAGCCAGATATAATAATTACAATACCGTCATCAAGTTATACCCTTGATTAATATATCGTTCGTCTTTAACTGGGTTTCCAATTGCAATTTCAATTTATTTAAAAATTTTGTTTGTACTTTATAATTTCAACAACATTTTTTATGTTATAATCAAATAAATGAAATTTTAATTATGATTATGAAAAGCTTATTTGCAGTTAAGTCTTACAGGGAAAAAAGGTTTGGATAATAATATGGAAATAATATTCAACTTTGCATTGGAATACAATTAGGCTGCTCTCATAGAGAATGTCAAATAGTAATTAGATATAATTGTAATTAGGCCTAATGTCACTTAAGAAAATATACACAAGGTCCACACTCTGATTTGGATATAGGTTGTTCCTTTTCCACACTGATACTCATTTTTATTTTTGGGATTTTGGTTCTCTCGTTAAAAATGAAGGATGTAATTAAAATGTGTAAAAATAAAAGAGAATAATTATAATACTAGAGCAAAAGAATCACTTTAAAAATGTTGCACATACTAAATAAATTCACACATTAACAATACATTTGATACCATTAAAAGTGTTATTTTTTTTAGGTCAACAAACTATATGTATAATTATTGCGTATGTTTTGTAAATCGGAGTAAAATTAAAAAAAGGACGTCATTAAACGGCCAATTACTCAGTGAAACACAGTAAAAACAAATATCAATTTACATCATAAAAACCGCTCGCTAAACATTCAATAAAGTTTCAAAGTAACACCCATAATGCGTTTTGGTATTTTGGTATCCAAAAGGTAAAATCTCTTTTCTCAGTGTAATCTACACATATCTAAAATTTTCAGTTAATAAAGTCTTCAAGTGATGTTTTCAGCAACTTGCTAACTTGATTTATTAAACTGTTGACATGTTTTGAGTTCTGCAAATAATAAAATAATTTTTTTTTCTGAACAGATGCTGAATTTTAGCTTTAGAATTTATTAATATAATTTGTGTTCTCCGCTTGAGCTTTGGCTATAAGCCAAATCACCATCTAGTTTTTGGGTAGTCGCTCCATTTCAGCTGTGGATTTGCCAATTGACGCACTTGCCAGCTGCGTCTTTGGGCGTTTTCCAATATGAAAAATAAAGATGCCACTGCCACATGTTTTATATACAGATATGTAAGATATATAATACTGACTCTGTCTGCGTATACCTGGATTTTCTCTCCTGTATGTCCTGGCGCGTTTATTTGTTGCTGTTGCAAAGTCCACGTAAAATGTTTTATCGCTTGTAATCTATTTACACAAAAAGAACCATCAGACTTCAAACATGTTTTCAAGACACACTCACATACACACACACACACACAGCAAAAACTGTGAACACGAAATGTATCCTGAATTGGGTGACGACAACACAAAATTGTCGTCTGCTCACAAAAATAAAAAATAAAAAAAAAGCAAAAAAAGCAACGATCCCTACAGCTCCACTTTCCGCTCCCCATCCATCACAAACTAATCTGCAATGTACAAAAAAAAAGAAGAAAAACTTGAATATAATAGCACGTGGCCTTCCCACTCGTCATCTGATTGTCCCTACTCATCTCCGCTCTGGGTCCGTTTCTCTTTGCCCCACGCTTCTCTTCTCCGGAGTTGCTCGAATTTTGTCTGTTGGCATAGGCCAAGCAAAAATAAAAAAAAATCAGCGAGTACAAAACTTTGACGTAGTTGCTGTTGTTCCCATTGTTGTATTCATTACATTTTCATGCTCTTGGCATGAAGCGTTGGCTAATCACACCACGCCACGTCCAAAGCCAGTGAATTTTTAGCACAGTGGAGCACAGTGCTCAAGAAAATGCCCAAAAAGTGGTAAGCCATAAAAGATAAATACATACATATATAATGTTTAGTTAGGATGCTGAGAAAAAATATAATTAAAAAGAAAAAAATAATATAATTTAACAATACTGAATCTGATTGAAAATTAAAATTCATTCGAGAGTAAAATCAATCAATCTTCAATTGTGAATAGTTGTCCAAAAATAATTAATATGTATAGAAGTTTTCTAAGTACTCTGAAATGGACGTTTTTTTTTAAATGCTAGTTTAATGCAATACTTAAATATCATAAAATAGGGAATTATGGTTTTGTGAAAATTGTATATAAGAGGCAGAAGGAAGCACCTCCAACCCCATAAATAAAATATAGTCTTGATATGGATCAAGAGACGAGTCGATGTATGTTCGTCAGTCCGTCTGTATATTTTAAGGAACATATAGTTTAAAAAACTTAAATATTTAATTTTTTTTGATAAATGCTACTGCTTTGCGAATGTTTATTGGAATCGGTCTCCAATTACAATAAGAATCGGAAATTGAAAGACGGTCTTCTTATTGATATGAAATATACATTGCCACATTACTGATGAACTGGACAATTTCATCAAAGTCGAATAAAAAAACATTCAAAACGTTTTCTCACGTTTTGTGAATACAAATTTGTTTTTCCTTCCCTTTTTTATGCAGCTACCTACAGTTGGGTGTGCAAAGTTTTTAAAGGGGAATTTTGGAATAAAACTATAACAATATGTATAACAGTTGCATATATCATTGTATCGAGCTAACTCGTCTTCAGCATTCGTACTTCTTAGCTGTGTGCTCACTGTGCGGAGCACATTTGGGTGGCAGGACGCGTGTTGAACCAACTGACAAACTGGCAAGCGAACAGAGCTCTGACTTGGCTGTCTGGTCGCATCTCGTCGAGGCAGTTAAGCTGCCAGGCACTCAATAGAGGCCGTACCACCCGTATGTATCGTGTGCAAGTCTGGCGCCGTATACATATATATGTATATACAATTGACAAGGGAACAGGACTCGAGCGATGTGAGCAGCGAGCAGCGAATAGTTAAGGCAAGGGGTAGTGGTATGGCCGGGGGTTGGCGGCTTGTATGACAACAGAACTTTCCGGCCTGTATGTGTTATATGCCGTTGTCGAGTGTTTGGTAAATAACACGTACGTTGTATCGCCATCGCCATCGCCATCGCCGTCGCCATCACCGTCCACATCTTCAGCACAATCAACAGCAACAGCAGCACAAAAAAAAACCCTGTGGGGGAGGCAACTGTATATAGGGTTGTGCGTTTGTTGTTGTTGTTGTTGTTGTTGTTGCTGTTGAGCTTGCCAGGGATGAAATGTGCAAAACGAATGTACGCTGAATTATATATTAATAAACAGCAGCAGCAAAACAAGAAGCGAACACAACAACAACACCAAAAACAAAATGCTATAGTGAAGTACCCGGGCCAGGCAGCCATTATGCCGAATGCTGGCAACCCTACTCTGCAACCCTACGCTGGCCCTCGACCGGGCTAAAGAGTAGCAGCAAAAAGCGTCAGCATGACACGTGTATTAAGCGCCCCTTTGTCCCCATCCCACGCACCTCGACATCCGTCAGCCAGTCAGTCAGTCCTCATGTCCTGCTTACCCATGCCTTTTCACTCCTACTCACCAGCTCACCAGCTCACCAGCATCAGGCAGCCGCCTTTTGACTTTTAATGAAATGGATATGCTACAGCCAGTTAACGTGCCACCACCACCACCCTACCGTATCCACTCTTGGCCTGGCTACCCTTGACTCCTGTTGTTGTTTTTATTGCTGTGCACATTCAAGTGTCGATTTCTGTTACTCTCTCAACTCGTTTTGGCGACGCGAAAATGTTTGAAAATACACATATGGAAAATCCGTGCATATCCTCAAAATCGCATTCGCACCGTCCTCGTCGCTGTCCGCTCCTTCCTCCGTGCTCCGTGCTCCGTGATCCGTGATCCGTACTCCGTGCTCCCTGTGCTGGTGTTGCTAATACACTTGAGCATAAATTATGCTGTTAATTAATCGGTAGAGTTGTTGGCGTGCCATCATTTACCGTTATGCAAGGGCTTTCAGCTCCCCGTTTCAAGTTCTTTTTTACATATATTTTTTATCGTTTTCGTTTTCGTTTTCAATTTTGTTTTTGGATTGGAGGACTTGAAAAGCGTTAATGAGCTCGCTATTCGAGTTGACTGTAGAGCTGCATCAATAAACGAGCGACTGTTAATCCCAGCTTATAAGTGCCAAGTAACGCGATGCGTTTCAAATAAGTTTTCTCATTAACTATTAATTTTTTTGAATTTGAATCGAAGCAAAAATTAGCTAATTTATTTAAAATTCAATAAGCAAATGTTATCAAATACTGAGACTTCCAAAGAAACGAACATAATTGACAAATTTGAAAAAACAGGCGAAGGAGGAAAACTTAGCCTGAATTTTGTACTTTAAAAATACAGAAAATTAGAGAAAAAAGCTGTAAAATTATCTAAGAATTGACAAATGTAAAATGTAAATAAATTAAACTGTGCTCTGCAAAAACATAATTGAAGTAAATGAGTTAAACTATTAGCCGTTAATTTAACGGGGATTACATTCCTGAATAATTTACAGCATCAAGAGTTGCGCTTGGCTGGGAGGTTTTCTCTGCTCTCAGGCGCAGCAGCTGTTATGCAACCTTTAAATTCCCCCAAGCCGATTCCAGAGACAACATATGCTTGCCCCAAAGGCAAAAGCAAACGCAAAAGCAAAAGCATCCATGCATCAATTAACTGGAGCCGTTTGTCGTTTGTCGTTTGTCGTTTCTCAAGTTATTATGTTGGGGTTTCGGTTTCTGTTTCTGTTTCTGTTTCTGGTTCGGGTTCTGTCTCTGGTTCGGTTTCTGTGCATGTTTCTTGTCTTTTCCAGGACAAGTGAGCGATTTTAATTAACTGCCACCGTCGCAGATTCTGGCTTCCATTGTCGCCTCTCTCCAATCCCTCTCCCTATCGGTCTGTCTTTCTCTTTCTCCCCCTCCCCTCTCGTCTATTTCTATTTCTATTATTATTTTTTTCCTGTTTTCCCATCGCCATCTCTTTCTTGCTCTGGGTCCCTTTTCTCTCTTTCTATCTCTGGCGCACCGACATCAGAATAAGACAACTAAAATAAATTTATTCCATGTGCCGAAAACTGAATTCTCTTCCAGTAATAGATATTATTATATATATAAACATAAGTAATAAGTTCATGCAATGATTAATGCTGAATCTCATTACTGCTAATAAAATTCTATCTATTAAAACTGCGTCAATAATTAAAGACATCTTTGTAGAGAAAATTAAATGAGCGAATCCTTCGACACAACGAATAACTAGAACATATCGACTTACATATATATACATGTATATATATATATATATCTGTCCTTTCCACACCTGATGACATAATCATTGTACCTTCTGCAATGGTAATGAAAAGAGAAAACGCGGCAAATACTTTTTTTGGGGCGTTTTGTCAAAGCTCATTCGTTGGGGATGTAAAAGTCGTTGAAGAGAAATGTGAGGATGAGTCCCCGTGTTGGGGGCTTGAGGATCTGGGTCTGCATATTGTTGCGAGTTTTTGTTTTGCTGTTTTTCTGTTGTAATGCAAAAATGCCACCATTTTAAAAGTGGTTGCCAAGCCAAATGAAAGAAACGACTGAAAGACAATGGCTAAATGAGGTGAACAGAAACACAGAGAGAAAGAGAGAGAGAATGTGAGGGAGAGAACAAAAAGTGAGAGAGAACGATTTCCACCTGCTGGCCGACCAACGTGTCCTGCGAAGCGTGAATGTGCCACCAGTTCCTCAACTGCAATCTGTCGCATCAACAGTGCCAAGCAATTCCCAAGTAAGCCTCCCAAAGAACCAATATCAAAGGAAAAACTTGGCCTAAACTGAAAACAAATATTTATCGTATACATTGCCATTGCCAATGCATACCCATTCCGTCATTGGATTTATTTATTATAATAACTATATATTTGCACTCGAATTATTTCTTGTTCTTTTCATTTTAAAAGTACTTTTGATTCAGATAATCAAGAAAGAAATTCTCTGAAATAACTCTGCCACTTTGAAAAGTACTACGCAGTATAAGCTAAGATATAAATAAATAAATAACATCAATAAATAAATAACAAATATAAGATAAAATAGCCAATATTTTAATTAATTTCAAATTATATCACTGAATTGGATGAGAAAATATAAGTGCAACAGTTCGTGAAGAGTTTACAAATACGCCACGCAAACATGTACAAATTTCTATTATGAAAGGCGTTCTAATTAGAGAGCAAAAGCTCACGCAGAATGACTAAAGCACCACTCAACACACCCACACACCCACACACACACACACACACACATATATCACAAGTATCTGAATATTTATATATATATATATATAGCTAGAATGCGGGGCGCAAATTCTTCCATTTAATAACTAGCATCCGTAGGTGGTGTGGAGGACGGAGTGGGATGTGCGGGGCGGGGCGGAGCTGGACTTGATATATTTTGTGGGCTGGTTTGGGTGGCTTGGATGCTAGAAACCAACAATAAGATGTTGAAGCATAACCAAAAACAGCAAGAGGCAGGCAAGGGGAGGCAGGCAGAATATCAAAGCTGCTGCTGCTGCTGCTCCTGCTAAGGGACGACGCAACGTTGCGTTGACGAATGGTTGACACGGGCGGGCAAATTGCCAGCACGGCCGTGGCAACAACATTTTGGTGGTTGTTTGCTATGCCCATGAGTATTTTGGGTGGTGCTGCTGATGAAACTGATGGCTGATTCTGATGCTGAAGCTGATGCTGATGCTGATGCTGCTCGCTGGTTGTGGTGATGATGGTGGTTGTTGCTTGTGAGTGGTTGTTGGTTGGTGGGTTGGGCGTTGGGCGTTGGGCGTTGCGCCATAACGGAAATGAGACGTTTAATTTACATTCACACAACGCGCTCGATAAGTCCGCCGGGACCCGAGCACATGCAGGACCGGGACTAGAGTGAGTCGGACCCTCGTGCAAGTGACAGTCAAAGAAAATTGAAAGATGTCCTGCCAAAGCACTTGCACAGCGTATCGATGGAAGGGATGGGTGCTGTGGGTATGCCATGTTGGAGGGGGGGGTGTTGGGAGGCGAGCACTTCTCGTTACTATGACAAGCTGCGTAATCTGCGGACAGCCTAACTGTCGGACTAACAATTCAAGCGGTGACTGTACCACTACGGCCAGCTGCCTCATTCATATTGCATGACTACATGCCTCGAACAAGAGCTCTACGGAATAAACATATGTGGACGAAGACACTCGCACACACACACACACACACAGGTATCAGAAGCATCTGTGTGTGTGTGTGTGTGTGTGTGTTCGGCCGGTATTTGTATTTCCGGTGCTTAAGACAAATTTTAAAAGAGCATCATAAATAATTAAGCGCATTTCCTGCCGCACTTTGTTAGCCCGGCCAAAGCTTCAAATGCGTTTTCTCCTCATGGGTGGCAACTCGTCAATTAATATGCTCAGCACATTCCACTCTGTGGCATGTGTTTGCTGGTGGCTTCTGTTTGCGTTTAATTCAAGTGAAAGCTGACACAACAGTTTGTTGCTGGCTTGGTTGCCAGTGGCCTGTGGCCAGTGGCGCCACAGGAGCCACAGCTAGAGCTAATTGACCATTAAGTTCGCTGATTCGTGGACAATGCATTGCGAGCAAAACAGCTGCATTCGATGGATTGGAATCATATAAATCACTCGACTGTAACTCCAAAATAGAGACTTATTAACTTTAATTTATTTATTTAATTTATTTAAATATTGTCGAGAAGTTTGTACCGCATTGAAGGAAACAAGTATTAAGTTTATATATTCTGTTCATTTTGGAACTCCTCATGAAACTGGGAATGGTTCCGTCTGTCAAAGAAATAATCGGTTAGATGAAACAATTTGTGAGCAGCAGTAAATATAATGAAAGTAAAATCTGATAAGAAATACAACTGCTAAAGTCCACCGTAAAAAGCATATCATAAAAATTAACATTTTTATCTAAAATAAAACAAAACAAAAAAAAAAAAAACAAACCGTTTAAAAGTAACGAACAAATAAATATCTCGTTCCCAGAACTAAATTAGTTTTATTCTAAATATTTTGAGTCTCAGAAAAAATCTCTTTTATTTCTCGCAATTACATTTGGAATATAAGAAAATATCGTTGTCCGATTAAAAAATATCGAGTCTGAGTTACCATTGAAAAAATAAATATAAGAAAATATTGAAATGTCTATCTATAACTCTTGTGCTGCGCTGAATATATAGCTATAGAATCTTATTACTGTATCTTAAGTTTATATATATATATATATTTACACATCTGTATTCGCTTTGAATATTGAATAACTGCAATTACTGAACTCAATGAGAGGGGGCAAAGGCAAATGTGGCCCGTAATGAGGCAGCTTGGTAACCGGACCCCATTGTCCCCTTGCCCCATTGTTCCCTTGCCCAGAAACTCTGGCAGAGCCACTAAACTATTTGCAACTTTTGCCAACGCCCAATTAGTGACACTCAAATAGCAGAACAGGGGGATTCGAGTAACTGCACCTCAACTGTACCACTGCCGGCAAACGAATCTGTTTGTGAATTCTGGACCCAAAGATTTTTGGCCGCAGCACTTAGAAAATTGCGGCATAATCAGGACGCTGCCAGGCTCGAGTCAACAATGGATGCAGCCAGACTTGTTTTGCGATTGTGACTCGATGCCGCCAACAAGCTAATAGGGTAGAGGGTGGCCTACTGGCTGAGCAAACGGATGGGGAAAGGTGGGTGCTGAGTGGGGAGGAGGGATGGGGGGTTGGTATTGGAGGGGTGGTCACAACAAAAGCAAATGGCTGACAGCCAGACGTTACCACAAAAGTGCTGACTGTGACAGCTTACTTTATTGGCAAAATCAAATCAACGTGGCATTTGCATGCAATGCCAAAGATACAACCAACCAAACCCCCCCCCCCCTCTCCAAACAAGGTGGGGGGGGGGGGTATAGGTGAACTTGGAATGGGGTGGAGCATGGGCGAGGAGAACAGTTGGGCTACTCAGGCAGACATTCAGGCAGTCGGCTCATAGTACAACGGCATACAACAACAACAACAACAACAACAAAAACAACAACAACAACAACAACAACAACAACAACAACATCATCATCATCATTGGACGTCGTTTGCCGTTTCCGTTGCCGTTGCCGTTGTCGTTGACTGCGCTAAATGCAAGTCAAACACAAGCTTAGCCGACCGGCTGTTTGGGCCTCGCAAGAGAGGTTGTGGAGGAGGGGGTGATGGTTCCATAAGGGTAGCTTGGCTCGCCTAGGTATTGAAGCTTGTAAAAATTGCATGGCGCTGCATTACCGCTTAAGTGCGCGCCGAGTGCCGAATGCCAAGTGCCGAGTGCTTTGCCCTGGCAGCCATCTTAGCCAGCTTCGGAGTCACTTCAAACCGTCATAGTCATTCACATGCATTCAAGTGGCACCAGCCCCCAACAAATCCCCATCCCGAACACCCAACCCCATTCCATTAAAACCAAAGCAACTACTAAGCAAATCATATTCATGACATTTTCTTGCATTGACTGTGCCACCACTTGCCTTGCCCAGATTGGGTGGTACCCAGTTGACGGATAGAAGAGCTGGCTGCATTTTAAGAGGATGGGGCGAAAAAGGGGGCGCCTATGTTTTGGGGCTGTGCTGTGTAGGGGGGAGGGGGCTGGTTTCATTTGTTTCGCCCTTGTCGTCGTCGTCGTCGTCGTCGTTGTCGAGGCCGCTGCTCCGCAATTTGCCTTTTTATGGAGGGATGAGTGGGGTTGTACGGCTTTTGATGCCAATGATGTTAGGCTAATGGGCCACAGGGGTAGCCTACGGGCGGGGCGGGGATTGGTGTGGATTGAGCTGGCTGGATGGGGTTGAAATTGGCGGCTTGGGCGCACTTGACGCGTTTTATAATTTCCGTAAATAACAAACGGCTTAATTTGCGCATATTTCCGTTTGGATTTGCACGACTCGAGTGCCAGACAGGGGCGTCTGGGTGGGGAGTGAAATGGGAAATGGGTGGCGGAAGGGCGGAAGGGCGGAAGGGCGGAAGGGCGGGAGGGAGGTCTATACTCCCTTTCTTGTTTGCTGCTGGCTGGGTGTAGGACACAACTTAGGCAACGACTCTGTCGCTTTTTCAGGCATTTCGCTTTGCCGCAATATGCGTAATTAAAAAATAAAAAACCGAGAAAATAAAAACATTTTCGGATTACCGTAGATTAAATATTCCCGTAGATATATTGTAGAGCAATTTATATTATCTTTGTCAGATATCTAGAGTTTGAATTTAGAAATACCCAAATTTAAAATAAAATATATCTCGCAAAATATTCATTTAATATTATGTTTTTTCATCTTTAATTAGCGATTTTAACAACTGAGCGATCAAGAATAATTACATATATATATATATATTTATGTATTAAGTAAGAAATGTCGAATATCAACTGCAAAAATAACAGTGTTGCAAGACAGGAATGGATTATTGAGAGTTGAGCCCAAGCCAAGATCTGTAACTGATATATATGCTTACAACGATTAAGACGGATAACGATTTCTGGAATCCTTCCAGACATTCAGTAACATTTCTTGCATCTTTATGAATACCAATATCCAAGATAAACAACGCGAGATTGCGGCCAGTAAATAATGTTTTCATTTTAAAATGTATCTCATTCAAAATCATTTAAACGAATGATAAATCAAAATAAATGAGAAATGATAATAAATTGTAGACGAATTAAAAATTAACTTAGAATTGCGATTGCATAAGTTGGATTCATAAGTTGCGCTTTAGGCCAAGCCTAAATTGTGAATTGTGCTGCTGCAAAGCTAAAAGGTTTCTTGCTGGTTAACAAAACACTTGCAAAGTTAATGAAAAATCATTTGCAGGAAAAGAACCGTTAAGTGAATTTTCAATTGATCTTTGCCAAACGTAGTTATCAGATCCGAAATTCGATTAGATAGCCCCAAAGGCAAGTAAAAAATTGACTTAAAAGAGTGGCCAAAGGGTGTCTTCGGGTTGAGCAGGGGGAGGGGGCAGAGCATAAAAAGTCAATTGAGTTCCAGTGGACAAGTCGGCCAAACAACATCACATTGATGATGAGGAGCTTTGGCTAACAACAACAACAACAATAAAGCTGAAAGCACGTTTACATGTTGTTGTTGTTGTTGTTGTTGTTGTTGCCTGTCACGATGCTTATGACAAAAAGCTTTTCAACATCGTTAGCCTAATAACTGTCAAGTAGATGAGTGTTTCATTGTGTGTGTGTGTGTGTGTGTGTGTGTGTGTGTAGACTTCTACATGCGACTGGCTTTTAGGCAGTGCCTTGTTCTTCTCTACCCTTGCAGAAGATATTCAAATATTTCAACGATACATGCAACGCCAGCAAGTCTCATCTATAAATATAAATATATATATATATATATATATAGTTATATAAAATATATATACTTCATACACACTCTGATAAGAGATGAGTTTCAATTCCAAGTTTTTTGGAACAAAGTGGAAAATCTGGTTTTTTATTATGCTCATCAAATTGACTAAGAAACAAACATTTAACTAACCTTAAATAAACATTTGAAGTTTTGCTGTAAAATATACCGGAAAGGGTATTCAGTTTACAGCAATGCGAAGTAATTTTTTGGTTTGTTTCCATTTTTCTTTTCATTTTGGCTTTCAGCCTTTGCTGCTTTCTACTTTGTATGCTTTTTTAGATGTTTCTTGCCAGCCAAACCGTATAATTACAACAACTGCAGCACAACAACAGCAACAGCAACAACAACAGATGAAGAGAGGTTGTGTGTGTGGTGTCTGTGTGTGTGTGTGTGTACGTGTGTGTGTGCTTTTCAAAGGACATGTGCCAATATGGCGAGCTGCGGTTGCTAACTGTCACAGTCAGTTGCCACAAATGTGTGTGTGTGTGTGTGTGTGTGAGTGTGTGCAAGTGGGTGTGTGTTTGCAAGTGGGTGTGTCATTGATGTTGGATTCCTGTGACAAGCTGCACTGTTGCTGCTGCTAGTCCTTCTGCAAGTCCATGTCCTCGTCGTGGTCCCGGTCTCAGTCCAAGTACCGGTCTCCGTCCCGGGCCCGGGCCCGAGCCCGGTCCTGGTTCATGTTCATCGTTCTCGACGTGCTCATTTCGTCGAGTGGCGCAAAACAAAAGATTTCTGCTTGCTGCATCTTTCAGTTCTAGCCACGCCTTCCCCACCCTTGTTCCCCCACCCCCCATTCCCCATTCCCCACTTGCAGCAAATGCATTTTGCACTTTATTAAAACCAAATCAACGAAGCAGAAAACTCAAATGCAATGCTGATTAGCCACAAACAGAAGGTAGAAACAGGCACGACTCAGCTCAGTTGTGTTCCATCTTGGGGGCTGTCTGGGCCATCATTTTTGGGGAGGTTGGTGGACAGTCTTGCTTGCGATTGACAAGCTGTTCAGATTGGCGCTAGAAGGTTGCCTCAGCTGCATTTTGAATCCCAAAATGGTAACTTGTCTATAATTGAAGTCAAAGTCGAATTATCCCTGCGATCCTTGTATTGGCAAAGGTAATATGACTGTCATTTCCAGCAACAGCCATGTAACAATCTAATTTACAAATATATTCTTAATAATTCAACAAATTGAGATTGTTTACTTTAGAATTAATAAATGTGTAGTCACAAGATTGTTTTGTTCTTGAAAGAGCTGCCTCCGACACCAGCAATGCATATATTCTCTATCAGCATCATTAGTTGAGTCATAATATCTGTCTGTGTCTGTCCCCCAATACATACATGAAATTCATTCTGGTATATATATGTGGAATATTCCACAAATAAATCACATTTATTGACTAATTTTCAGACATCAGCAGATTGATCTATGTAATTCGCGGCATGCCAAAGATAAGATTCTTCTTTCTTTTTTATACAGGTAAAAACACTTTCTGGATTTAAGATTGATATTATAGATATCATCGTAAGGTTAAAAATCTTCACTAAAGAGTTAACACTTCAAATGCTTATTACCCTCTGCAAAAGCAAAATGAATATAAATATAAATATTCAATTGAATAAGAGAGTACTTTGCCTTCCCTATCATAATATCATATTAAGTGCAGAAATATTTAATGCAATTACTGCAATTAGTAGCATTAACTGCACCAATCAATAATTAATTATTGTCTTAAGTGGCGGCCTCTTTAAACATTTAATATCAATATTATTCAACTTAATGTGATGCGCTTATATATAGTAAATATAGTAAATATAAACAATAAAATGTAAATCATTAGCCCGAAAAGTAACTAAATTCGAAGAATTATTTCGATAGCTTTAATTCTAACACATATATTAATGTTTTTATCTATTACAGCTATCTCTGCTTCTATATATTTTGTAATCGATATATTTAATTTTGTTGATATTTAATCACATATTTATCAACCTATTATTTGTTTATCTAACTTCATTTCTCGTCGTTCTCTCAATCAATTTATCTGAGTATCATTTGAAATTAGTTTCATCGAACTCCCAATTAACTCAAGCTGAAATCTTATTTCTATCGCCTTTCTGTGCAATTCTCAATAGTGGCCCAATGTGAGGGACTGGCTGTACACCCACTTTTAACAATCACTGTCTGCCAAAGTATTGGCTGTGCTTTAAAAAGCTGAAAGGAATAACAAAAAAAAAAAGCAGTAAGGGAAAAGCGAACGAAAATGCGAGGGAAAATCTCATTAAATGCAAGCCAATGATGGCCAACGTGTATCCACTTTTGATGACCGATAGATAAAGCTACCTTTGTTGCCCCCGCGCAGCCAACTTTATTTTCGACCGGACGACAAATCCCCAAAGGCACCCAAAAAAAGGAAGATTGGACAGAAAAAAAAAAGAAAAATAGACAAAAGTGGAAAAAAACGGAAACCAAAAGTTTCTTATTTTTTTCAATTTGGTTGGAATCTGTAGTTGGGACCAGAGCAGACCAGACCTGACAAACCAGGCCAGGCCAGAGCAGACCAGACCAGACCAGGGTTGTCATAGCAACGCAGCTAACGCGTCACTTTACGTGTCGGATTCGGGTGTTGGCAGCCATATTTGCTCTTATAGCGCTTTACTTGCCTTCCATAGCGAGCCAGCGCCAGACACAGCCCGAAATCCGCCCTTATGTGTCGACCAACCCGGCGAGCAACCCCCTCTTTGCCTGCCTCCTTAAAACATACATATATACAACAGTGAGTATAGGTGGGGGGGGGGAGGGGGAGGGAGGGAGGGAGAGAGTTTGGTGGGTGATATTGAAAGCCTGCAGCTACCCTTGTTTGCTGTTTTCAGCTTTCTGCGTCTGTCGTCAACGTTGCTTCATTTGGCTTTAGCTCAATTTGGCGATGCTTTTGCCTGGCACCCAGGCACTCAGTCAGCCAGTCGGACAGGCTGACAGACAGGCAGACAGACAGACAGACAGACCGACAGATTGACAAACGGCAGCCAGGGAGGCAGCAAGGCAAAGGAGCATTTGGCACCACTCACTGGCGCGTCCTTTGGCTTCTTCTGTCATCTCTGTCTGTCTGTCTGTCTGTCTGTCTGTATGCCTGTCTGACTGTCTGTCCCGGTAGTCCGTGAAGCCTGTGCTCTTAGGTGTTGGGTGTTGTTGTGCGCACTTTGCGCTGTCTGCCTCTTCCTTGCTGTCCGTCCTTGTATCCACTGTTTCCTATATCTTTCTTCGTTTTTTCGTCCTTTTATATTTTGTTTTTGTTCTTTATTCTATATACACTTGGGGCTTATGTAATGCGCTTATTTACTTGCCCAAGCACACCTAACACATGTCTGCCCCTCGACCCGCTCCCCCCTTTCCAAATCATCCCACTCGTTTAGCTATCTGTTTGCTTGCTCGTTTCCTTATTTGTTGATCTGCGGCCATTTGTCATTTGGGCCCGCTTTGCACCTCCTCCCTTACCTCACAGTCCTTTCTAATATTCCAATGAAATCCTTTGTATTTGTTATCCTTGTGCTTGTCATTCACCCAGCAGCCAAACTGTTAAGCGACCTGTATTTAGCTATTGAGCAGTAAATGGTATTTTTTTCTCAAATACTATAAAAGACACTTCAAATTACCTAAAAATGTTTGCAGTAATATACATGAAATATATATTTTTATTTGTGTATTTTTGTAGCTGGTTAGTAAACCCTTCTTACTCCACAGATTCAAAGATTTCCCTATCTTTTTCTTATTTTCTTTGTCTCACTTATTGTCTTACTTTTCTACAAAGAAAATTTTATTCTTAAATTAATTCCATTTCCTTTTTGATATAATTTATATTTTTGATTTGTGATTTTAATATTCAAAGTGAAATAGTACTCGAAGATGTTGCCATCCATATTTATATTTATATATATATATATATATGTGTGTGTGTGCGTGTGTGTGTATGTATATTTTAAAATTCAGGCAACATTAACAATTCTCAATTCACTGCTGACAATTGTAATCGTAATCAGGGCGCAGTTCGGTGCACTTTTTAGATTCTTTTGCTTTGTTATGGATGCGATTCGATTCGATTCGATTCGTTTAGTTTCGCTTCGAATCGGTTTGTTTTGTATTGTTTTGTGTTTTGTGTTTGGTGTGTTGTCTGTGTTTTTTATCAGGCAGATTGATCGCATCATCATCTGCTGCCGCTGCGCCCTAGGCAACAACGGCAACAACGGCAACAACAACAACAACAACAAAGATAGATAGACAATTGTTTCGATTACGCAAAAGGGAAATAAAACAGAAGCAGAAACAGAAATAGAATGCAAAACGTGAAATTGCGTTAAGCCGAGAGCCGTGAGCCGAGAGCCGAGAACCGATAGCCAGGAGCAGGAGACGCAACGATCTGGCAGGATAATAGCTCAAGGCTGTATGCCTCTATTGTCCGCAGTGCTCAAGGCTTGAATAAATAGCGCCGGCTAAACAAACAACAACAACAACAACTACAAACATCAATCAACAACAGCAACTGAGATAATTGGCTTGCCAAATATTGCGCAGCAAAGGTTGCATGCAGCACCCACGACGTAGTGAGGGACACAGAGCGGGCATCCTTTGAGTAGCTCAGTAGCGGAAACAAACAATCGAAAAATTCTGCTGGAGTCCTTGTATCGCTGGATCGCTCTCTGCCTCTTAAGATAGCGTCATCAAGTGGCGAAGCCCAGTTGCCAGCTGCCAGTTAAAAGAGTTTCGAGTCTAGGATTACGCAAGGATCAATTGTGCCCGCTTGTCGCCGCAAGGTGCAGCAGCAGAATCTGGCCAGCAGCTGCTATGCAAAAGCTTAACCATAAATTGATCCTTTGAAGTTAACCGATATATACTATATATACATATACATATATACGTATGTGTAAGTGTGTGTGTGTTTATATGTCTGTGAGGGGGACGCTTGTCATAACTGCACAAAGGAACTGAGCAAGAGAGCCAGCCAGTCAGCTTCATCATCATCATCTGCAGCAGGAGCAGCAGGAGCAGCAGCAAAGTTGAACTTCCCTTTGCCTTTTGTTTTGCTGCTTCGGACGTTGCTTGCCCCGCTGCCTTCTGCCACAGACTGCATATAGATTTCAGTTGTTGTTGTGTAAAGCGATATGCCCGCTTGTTCTTTTAATTGCTCGCCGAAAACGATAGGCAATCAGCAAGCTACTCTCTCCGCTTCTCCCCTCTTTTATCTTCTATGAGAATCTCAGCCAAAAATCATATTCAGACTAAACAGCAACAAAACGTTGACGGCCTCAATTGCGGCGGTTTTGGCGGCACATTTTCTTTAGTTTGAAATTTTTTTCTGCTTTTTTTGTTTGATGTTGATTGTTGGCGGACAGCACAAAACTATATCAAATTACAGACAGACAAACTGGCAGCAGGCAGCAGTTGAGGCAACGGCCTGGGCGATTCAGAGGCAGACTGGCCAAAGGTTTCAGACACTCAATTCAGTTAATTACGTTCAGTAAGCAACACTTAAACAAACTAATACTATTTAATTTGAGTCAATAAATATATTAAAAAAACAAAACGCTTTTATGCGCGCTTGCCTTTGAACCCTTGCATAACAGCCCTGTTTTTGTATGTCAAGCTTTAGCCAGGACAGGCACCGTTGCACGCCCGTTGTTGCTAACTTAACGAACGCCTGCAGCCAGGACACACGCTTGCAACTTGGCTAAGTGGTGCGAGAAATGGCTTTAAATTACTTGGTGTATGTGTTGCCAGACTGTGCGCTTATCCTGGGCATTCCTTTGAGGTGGCCATGGCAGCCAGTGGCAGCATCGCACGCACAGACATGCTTCCGTACAGTGCGTGCTATGCCAGGCGATATTCAGTCAGTCGAGAGCGGACGACAACCGCCACAACAACTTGATTAAAAAAAACTCTCAACACAGGCAAATTTTGCACAACACCCAACAGTTGCAACACCAACTACAACAACGACTACATTACCAAATATATTAAAAAGGCACAAAGGAGCAGGGAAGCAGCTATGTCAGCTACGAGGTACAACAATAGCAACAACAGCAATTGCTGTAATTAAAGTCGCAGCTTTTTGCTCCGTTTCTTTTTGCAACAAACAAACAGCTGTGTGAGTCAGTCAAATCACTTGTTCGTGTGTGTGTGTGTGTGCAGCCGATATGCTGCTAACGGCACAAAGTAAACTTAGTTCAGAGCATTATTAGCAATTATAGCACACAAATCACACCAATCACGCCCCACTACCCCTTCCACTCCTGCAGACAACCCCACCCAAGTCCAATACAAATACACAAACACATACACACTGACACTATTCCTAGTGATGTCCTGATGTGTGCGCGCGATTACATAAAAAAAATAAAGCAAAGCAAGAGCGGAAAAGGAAAACAACTACAACTAAATTAGTCACTCATCATTTATTGATTGTGCGAAGAACGAACAACAACGATAACTTACACTTGCAAGCAGTTAAGCAAACGTCGCCTAGTCGCCGATTGATTTTTAGGCACACAAAAAAATCAATAGACAACAGGAGTAGCTGCAGCAGCAGAGACAAGACAAAACAACGGCAAGAACAAGAACAACAACAACAACAGCGATTAGTAGACGACACACAGAAAAGTAAAAGGAAGCAAGGCGAAGACGACGGCGCAGGTAAGGAAACGAGGCGACAGCGTCATCAGCAGCATGAGGCAAACGGCAAAAGCAACAACAAATAAGAGCAGCAAAGCCAAAGCGGCGCAGCTCAGCATAATAAAGTTAAAGTTGAGCAAGTAGCGCCTGCCATTGTGTGATGTGTAAGAGGGTAAAAGAGAACGATAGTGTTTAAAAAGTGCAGTTAATTAAGGGACAGCACAAACAACAAGAACCACAGCTGGCAGGCGCCATTGTTGCTGCTACTGTTATTGCAAGGCAGAGCTTTTCCCGCTGCTCCATCATGTTGTTGCTCCTGCTGCTGCTCTGTGTGCATTAATTTAATTAAAAATTTGTGCTGATGCTGCTGTTGCTGCATATTCCGCATTTCCTTTTTTTTTTGCCTTATATAAGCGACAGCTCAACACTTTCTGCTGTCACTTAATTAGCTTTTATTGTTTCAGAAGCGCCCCAAACACACACACACAGATTGTGTGCATGTTTGTGTGTGAGCGTTTAATGTAGTCTGTTGTGCTGCTTGGCAACTTGGCGTGCAGGTTTTTTTTCCTTTTGTTTTTGTGCATGACTAATAGTCACTTATTCTGGGGGGAGGCGCACAGGGCTGCTTATCGATCTAATGTCTTAAATATCGATAAAAGCGTGACGTTGGCAAAATGTAATTTGCAATATTGCATTTGCGTGCTTTTTATATGTTTTTGTATGTGTGCGCAGAAAATTCAGTTCAAGGCAACGCCTCCAATGCCGCCATTGTACCCCCTAACCCCGGTGCGGCTCACCAATCTACTCCTTCCTTTTTTAAACACACTGTTCCTTTATGAGGGTAGAATGAGTATATTCGGTTTAAGAATGTAAGTAAACATATGAATTAAAAAAATCCAAAAACAAAGTAGGAGTTTTACAGTTTATTACTTGAATGTCGATAATGCACTTTACCTTTGCTTTGTTCCTGTTAAGCAGAGTATTGCATCGCTGCTACATTCTGCTGCTGACTGCCAGCCATTGACTTTCGCCTTTTGCCCTCACCATTATCTCTCTCTCTCTCTCTTTTTCCTTGTTCCAGCTGACTGAACAGCATAATCAGAATAGGAACAGCGAAGATGATTTCACTGCCGCTTATATTACTGTTCATCGCGCTACCAGCGATGATGCTGACTGAGAATGCGACGCTGACGTCAATAGCCGCTGGTGAGGCGGGCGGCACAGGCTTAAACACAGCTGCGCCACCTCAATTACCGCTGGCCAAGGATCATGAAAATAACAGCAACATTAACAACAACAACGATGCCAATTATGAGCAAACCAATAACAGCAACAACAATAGTTATACAGGACTGGGCGCATCAACAACGACAACTACAGCAACGGCAACCACATCAACAACGACAACCAGCAGCAGCAGCAGCAGCGCAGCAGCAACTTTGGCATCGATTGAGCAGCAGCCGGAAACCACAGCGAATGTTGGCGTTGCAGTTGCAGCTTTCCCGCCCACAGGCAACACGACCACCTCCAGCAGCAGTGCAGCAGCAGAGGCTGCAGTAGCAACGGCATCGCCTTCTCCGCCACCACACGAGATAATTGGCTCAGCGACGCCGACGAAGAGCGAACAGGATTCGATATTGCGGGCATTGGACTGGCTAAAGGAGAAGCGCGCCTTGGACTATGGCTGGGGCAATGATACCCATGTCGTCATACTGGCCAAGGAGTTGTCGGGCGGACGGGATCCAAATGAGAGTGCCGATGCGCATATGCTGGTCATTCAGGAGCTGGAGGATACTCTCTCCGTCAAGGAGATGGAGATTGAAATACTGGCGATGCTCGATCGCCATCATACGCTGCCCCGTCCGCTCAATCTGGACAAACTGGCGCGCTACGTCCTGGCGCTGGGCTCGCTGTGCAAGGATCCAAAGCATTTCCATGGACACGATCTTGTTGCAACGCTGCAGCACCATGAGCCCGCCCAGGACATTGAGTTCGCATTAACCACGCTATCCGCGTGCAGCTCGGCGGCGCATGTGCGCAAGCGGCAGATCCGGCGGCTCCTCGACATCGCCAGCGGAGTTACGGATCAGAGTGTGGATGCCATTGCCATGGTCATATTGGCGCTACGCTGCATTGTCACCGACCACCGCCATCGGCATCTGCAGCACTTCGTGCGACGACCTGCCCGCGGCCTGGCCAGCCTCCAGGATCAACGTGGCAGCTTTGGTTCGTTGCGCAGCACGGCGCTTGCCATGCAGGCGTTGCAGGATCTCGAAAATGATCCGGCTGGTCATTGGAATCGCACGGCCGCATCGCGTTACATATTGAGTCGACAGCGTGCCGATGGCGGCTGGAGCGAGGAGCCATTGCAAGATGGCCAGGAGCCGGATATCGGAGTCGGTCTGACAGCTGACATAATTCTGGCTCTCGGTTGGAAGGGTCTGGGCGCCGTTCGTGCCCTTCAATGTGATCATGTCATTCGTGAGAGCAGCGATCCGACAGGTAACAGAAATAACCCACATTTTTTACTTTCCGTTTAATAACGTGGCTTGCTCCGCTTGTGCAGAGAATGGTGAACCAAAGCTTGCATTGCCGTTCGGACTAAGCTCCTCGGCCGAGGAGTCGGATTCTAAGAACATCTCATACACGTACACCTTGTGGGTGGGCTCCAATGTGACCGAAGCCTTCTCCCTGTCTCTGATATCGCCAAAGAACACGAGCTTCTTCAAGGCCATGACTCAGGCCGCCGACATGGATCCAAGGTAAATAATTTAAAATTTTTTTGATTCCTTCAGATATATGAAAACAACGAGGAAACTAATATCGTTGCCATTTATAGATTCATTTTCGAGGCGCGCGAGTGGCCCAACGGGCACTATGTCCATACCCTCTATGGAAAGAAGGAAGAGCCGCGGGGGTAAGTCTAACCACATATAAAATTGAAAACTTCCTATATACAAAATACTCCCCGCTATAGATACCACTACTGGCTGCTGTATAGATTGCCCGAGTTACCAGATCCGAACAATACGCCTGGGAATCAGCTTATTGCGCCTGTTGGTCAGTTAAGCCCAATGAAATTGCAATTTTATTAACCCATTTATATATATATTGACTATAATCATATTGCATTTTGCAGGTGTGGATGAGCTAATGGTCGAGGATGGTGAACACTATCTGTATTGGTATAAGAAACTTTAAACACATGAAGCGATTGGCCAGCCTTAGTCACTACAACTAAAGTTAACCCACAAAGCAAAAGCAAATGCCAATAGGCAAGGATATAGCAGCTAAAACCATAAGCAAAATCAAACAGAAACTACAACTTCAACATCGACTCCAGCAGGTGTATTGCAAAATGATGCTGCAACTACTGTAACTGCTTGCATAAGTGTGCGTGTGTATGTGGCTTTTTTTATAGACACATACATGCACACATACATACATACATACTATACATACATATAACTGAATTATAATGGCATTATCAAAACTGCATTAGCCCCACCCCACAAATTCGCATTGACAGCGAAAGGCTTACGAAGTCAAGTTATACATCCAGGCCTAAATACATAATACATACATACCTACATACATACATACTATATACATACATACATACATAATACCTTTATACAAGGTTATACGCAACAAAGGAAATGGCAAAAGAAATTCAAAAGCTACAAAACACATAATTATAACTTTATGCATTACTCGAAGGCAGGTTGCCTCATGTGTCTGTCAAACATCATGTTAAGCAGCTTAATATCCTTTTATTAAAACAAAAAACACAAAATGTTTGTAAATTGTGTTCTTAAAGGCTTGCAATTAACTGTTTTTAGCTTACAAGTAGGCAACTCTGCAATTAATTAACATAAATGCAAGCCGAATATTTAAATGGGAAAAGCAACTTACCATCCACATTTGAAGAATATCAGAAAACAAAATAAATTAAATTCAGTTTGACGGCATGTAAAACACCTAGGTAACTTTGACAGGCACACAAGAAAAACATGCCAAAAGAAATAGCGACAATTTTACACACACTCACCGTCACACACACACACACACAACAATAAAATGGCAAGTCGTAGAAAGCTTTTCTACACCTTTCTCTCATTTTCCGTTGTCGAAAAAGAAAGAAAACAAATGTGAGATTAGCTCATTTGTCACTCCGTCCGTTTTGGAGATTGAGAGCGTAATGTTTAGATGCATAATCCGTTGCTTGCTATAACACTCAAACACACACACAGATACACACCCACACACAAAAATTGCTTTATATGTTATTGAGATAGGCTGAAATGAATAAAATAAATAAGTAAAAACGTTCATCAGTCCAAGCAAAGCATGTTTTACCAAACACCGTACGTAACAATAAGTGATTGAAAATCATCCCTAGACATACATAAACATAACATCTATATCTATACATATATATAAATATATATATGTATATATAAACATGCATATACATACACAAATATATACATATATATAATACAACAACCAAAAATAAACCAAAAAAAAAAAAATAGTTTTATATGAAATTAAGTCGAAAATCAAAACAATATATGAAAATATGAAAATGAACAATTAATAACTTAACGAACGCTACGCAGAACGAGGCAATTTCTGTCCTAACTATCGTATATCTTACTCATGCCATATGCCTACCCATATATACATACATATATATATCATCACACATATATATCCTATATCAATACAAGACGTTTATGCATTGCTCATTCAAAGCCAAAAACAATATACATACAATTATATTACTCATAGTACACAAATCTTGAATGTCATTTCGAACTACTTACAAGAGACGTAGTCAGCGGCATGCAGCTCAATCAGAAAGCTCTTATCTTCTTCATGCAACACGAGCGCTCCTCCCTCATGACACCATTTGACTTTCATCCGTTAAACTTAACCTCAAAGACCTAATCCTAACCTAACCAATTTTTAAGTGCAGCTGTGCGAAACTAACCTAGCAAACTAAAACTTAATTGTTTATATTATAAGCATAAAATTGAGCTTTTTTAATTGTGCAAATCCTAGCAAAACAAAAACAAAACAAAACAAAAACTAATGAAAAGAATAACACAAATATCCATAAAGCACATGATGAATTGTTGTGCGGCTGTGTTGGCATCGATAATAACATGTATTTATGTGTGCACATACACCCAGTTGTGTATGTACGCGTGCCACGCCCATTTCTGACATCTTATGTTCCCCGGATAACCTACAACTTAGCAATCTTATATTGTCAAATGAACAACAAAAAAAAATCTATTGTTCAAATACCACCAGCAGCAGCCGTTGCAATCGGATGATAAAATGATAAAAGCTGTTGACAGTGAATTGGATGGGTTTCGTGTGAGTGTGTGTGTGTGGGTGTGTGGGTGTGTGGGTGTGTGGGTGTGTGTGTGTGTGTGTGTGCGGATGAGTGTGCGTGTATATGAGTGAGGAGCGTAGAAAAAGATGGAAGATTGCAACGCTGCTGCCTGCTGCTGGTTCCTTGTGCGTGTGTTCCAAAAACAACCGAAAGCGGAGCAGACAACCAGAATAAGCGTGAATAAACAAGATAAATAAAAATTCAATGAAAACCACTGTCGTTTTACTAGCGACTTAAGAACTAAAATCAATTGTTAAAAACATGACTTTTAGAAGTCTTAATTGGAATACTTATTATAGCTTACCTTCGTACCGAAGTAGACTTTTATTAATAAATATTTCTTCTCTTTCTGATCGTAGAACAATGCTTGGTGTCATCTATTTACATTCGATTATAAACGGTGACTTTGATTCTTCAGAGTTAGTCAGACAACTTAGTTTTTCAGTTCCGATCAGAAATGTAAGGAATTTTCTGTCTCCTTTGAATATGCTTTTTTTTATTAATAAGTTGTGAATCCTCGCATCCTTCAATTAAAACTATTGCGTTAAATCACCTGTCTAGTAATTGGCGATCTTCGTATCCTTCGTTTCCAGTTTATCAGAGTCCGTGCTTGGTATAAATTAATATTTTCAAGTTTCTGAAACTGAAGTATGTAATAGCATCATTAAATAACATTAATAAGTATCCATTGATAGTACATAAACTATAGATACTTTAATCAAATCTGATATCTCGTTAAAACACGAATTCCCAATGTGAGAATAGTTTTGTTTAAAACATTGCATTTATTTCAATCGATTTTGTTCATTTTGCATAGGTTTTCAAAGCATACATTACGTATTATTTGTAGTTTTTAATTAATTATTATAACAATAATTGCGCATGGTATTGGTAAATAGACAAATATTTATTGTTTATAAAGATTGCATGCGCATAAGATTAGAAACTTGAATCACTTATGATATATAAAATATAAATACATATCTAACGAAAAGCAAAATATGAAAACAAAAAAAAAATACCTCGAAAAAAGTGTATACGTTATTTTTGTATTATTATTTGTTACTTGAGATTTTTGTGAAATTTAGTAAAATGCGGATAGCTGAAAAGTTGAAGTAGGAAACATTTTATTAACGGATTTTAATTATTATTATCAGGTGACGGCTCAGTGTGGCTGATGTAAAATTGTTTTAGATCGGAGCTAGGCTCCTTTATATATAGTAGTATAGGTTCAACTGCTAACTGGCTGGTTTACAATAGCCTTACCATTGTTCATTATTATAATAACTTTATCATACTGTGTTTTAAAGATCCTAATTTTCTAGGCAAACCAAATAATATTGACAAAGGAAGCAAGCTTAGGGAATATTTCTCCTTTGGCCTAAGTGCTTAAAGGCAATATGTACATACATAGAATAGTTATATATATCTATATATCTATATATATATATATATATTTATGTATGTAAATATATAGGCATATAAAAAAGAAAAAAATATATATATATATTGTTATAATAAAGTAGATTTCATTTTGTAAGCGTTCGTAAACTAGGCAACAATTCTCTTAACATTGCGATAATTAGCTCTTTTGCTAGCCATCAGTTAGATTTATGTATGTATATGAGCATATATATATAAATATACACATTTATATATATATATATATTAGATAATTTGTATGTTTGTTAGCTACAATGTGAAAAAGGCTGCATAGAGCACGAAGGCAACAGAGTTACAACATCAAATACATACTCGACACATTATTGTTAGTGAGAATATATATACATATATCCATAGTACAAGTGCAATATATAGAATCACACGTACACACGCACACAACAACAAAATTGATTAAAATATACTTTTTTGCTTTTCTTTTTGGCTTATTTGAAATCGCTTTTCACATAATATAGTATTTTGTATATGTAAACATGTATATGTATATATATATATATATGTACATATTTATTTATATCGTATGTTTGCGTAGCTTTACATAATGTTGCGATTTTGTTCTATGTAGCATATTTTATGGGACATGGAAACCATGTCGGGCTGTTTACACAAAAATTAACAATAACAATTTCAACTGAATAATCTGAACACTAGCTGAAACTAATTACTATTGCAATAACAAAATGTTGCACTTAAAGAATGCTTAGTTTATTTATTTAGGACATATACAGTGACCGATTTGAGATTAGAAACTTCATTAATTTGAATCGCATACGTATTGGAACTGTATTGAATTTCTTGGAAAACATATTAATTTTTTGAAATGGACAAATGTAGAAATTGATAATCCTTGCATATAAGATTCATGTGTGGAACGGAAGCATTTTTTGTTTCCGATGGACCACTGTATATGATGTATAAATGTTGGGGTGTTATATTTGTTCCCCGATTTTCTTTATTCATCTTGTGTAGTCTGTTGCCAAATTAGATGGCAAAGCTCAGCTGGAGGGCATTGCGAAGATCGTTGAGTACCATGGAGCCAATGACCATCTTCTCGCAGTTGACCAATAAGGTGAGCGCATCATCCGTTTGCCACTGCAGCGTGATTAATACCAGGCTCTTGGAGCTTAGTGTCTGGCCGGCAAAACAGTGCAGCTGGCCGGTGGGAGAGCTGTGCGTATGCGCCACATTGATGCACTCGTAGACCTTTTGCTTGAGTGCAACCAGATCGAGCAGTTCACGCTGCACGCCGCGCAGCTCGCACTGATGCTCGTTCATGCCGCGCAACTTGGCCCGCTCCTCGCGATGGCAGCTCTCGGCAATGTGCACCGAGCGCACTAGCTCGCCAACCGGCGGCTTTAGTTGGACGCGCACCGAGCCCGCACTGGAGACCAGTTCGAAGTCAATCGCATGCGTTGTGTCATTGAAATCAACGCCAAGAATACCGCTGGCCATCTGTTGGGGCAGCAGCTGGACGATGGACGCAAATTCACTCAACTGCATTCCAGGTGGCAGTTGTTGCTGGCCCATGCGAATGCCGTTCAGCTCCTGATCGCTGCGATTCTGGAACTGCAGCTCTATCGAGCACATCGACCCCGAGTAAAGATGCGGTGCCCGCGTGAAGCGATACGCCAGCTGCAGACCATGCCCGCTAACCTTATTCAGTAGCTCCTTGTGCTTGAATTCCGTGTGCGATGGCCCAACCAGTTCGATGCGATTGTGCGCCTGCTGCGGTTGTAACGCAGCCTGTCCAGGCATCATCGGTGTACCTGTCAATGTTTTGAGTATAAGTTAATGTCTGCTTTGCTTTCTTTCTTTTAGTTTAGCTGCTGTTTACACTGACTTAAATCAGACTTTTTACGGCGCTCACTCTTTGCTAGTTCACAAACTTAATCTTCTGGGATTTCCAAACAATCTAATTAATTCGATCCCAACATACTTAATACTTAGAAAACAGAGAGTTCATTAAAAAGGTTTTGTCTCTAAGTCGTTCGGGTTGCTTCCGCAGCACCTCAATGAATTCACATTGGCGACATGTTGTTTACATTATTTATTTATGTCCGTCCGTCTTCCCGGAAGTCATTCTCAGCTGTAAAACTCTGTCTGTCGTCTCTCTCTTAATAAACAGAGCATTTAAGCACGTTTAGATAGTTTTGAAGCCTGGTGTCGAATTAATTTAATATATTTGTGATTAATCATCAATTTAGTTTAATCTTACTTGTGATTAATGCAAATTGATGTCTTTTTATACGCGAATGGCTTTTCCAAATATATATATTTTTTAATAGCAAAGCAATGCACATCATTTAATGTGTTTAAGATCCTTTGAGATTCCAAGCTTAAGTTTGACAAGTGTATTTCTTCCTCTGCTTATCAAGCATTTGGTATCCCAGGTTTCGTTATGCGCTTGTCAAAAGAATTTTACGATATTTTTTTTGGTGCATATTTCCCTTCTACGTCCTATTCCGTATTATGGGTCTTGAATATGGTCACCAAATTACAAGGTTCATCAGGACAGAACAGAATCCGTATAAAAGCAATTTTTATTATTATTAATTGGAATACGAATATAAGCGTACCTTGACCATAGTAGACTGTTATTAATAAATCTTCCTTCTCTTTCTAATCCTAGAGTAATTGTAATCTATTTAAATAAGCTTATAAACGGTGAGATTGATTCTACCGAGCTTGTCAGCCAACTTAGTTTTACAGATCCTATCAGAAATAAAAGAAATCCTCTGACTCCTTTTTTTAAACATGTAGTTCGAATTACTATTTGCAACCCAAATATAATTTTATGCACTAACTTGAATATGCTTTTCCTATTAATTAGTTGTGATCCCTCGATTGCTTCTCTTAACACTGTAGTGCTCAGTCATCTGTCTATGAATTTGTGATCTTCGTGAACAAGCCCGTGCTTTGGATCGTTGGGCTCCATGAATGTGCGAAAGAAACAAATGCTTGAGCAGCTTTGCTCTCCCCTCTCTCTTCTCTTTCACTCTCTCTATCTCTCTTTCTATCTCTCTCTCTGTCTGACGCTAGCCTGGGGATTCACTGTGGAATTTTCTTGCTGCCTGATTGTAGTTTTCATTTACATGTTAAAGTTTAATTGAATTCAATTGAATTCTCTGAGAGAGGTCTCTCTCTCTTTCTCTTTCTCTCTCTCTCTTTCTCTCTCTTTCTCATTCTCTCTTTCTCTCTATTTCTCTCCCTCTCTCTTAGTGCTTTATTTGCCAAATATCCAACTAAATTGCAATGAAAACTTTAAATAGCTTACCTGGTGTTAGGAAACCACCCAGCGATGGCGTCATGATTGGCCCAATCGGCGGTATATCGTCAAGATCGAGCAACAGATCCAAGTTGCTCTTTGCTGCGGGAAGCGTCTGCGGCTGAGCTTGAACCTGCGGCTGATCCTGTTGCTGGTTGGGCGTCTGGGCGGCAGCCGTTGCTGATTTCTTTGGCTGCTGTTTAGCCTCGCTATCACTGGCCGAGTCGCTGGTGCTGGATTCGCCGTCACTGCTGCCGCTGTAGAAAGACGATTCGCCGCTGTCGGAAGTGCCCGAATCGTCAACAGCATTGTTGTTATTATTGTTACCAGTTGCAGCAGCAGTAGCGGTATTGGAAGCAGTTGTATTGGTCACCACTTGATCAAACGTTGATATTTCCGATTGTGCTTTTGATTGTGCCTGCGTCTTGATCTGCTCCTGTTTCTGTTTCTGGGTTGGCTTTTGCTCCATTGTCTGATCCTGCTCATCGTTCGGTTCGCTGTCGCTGCTGGATGAGCCGTCGCTGCTGTCGCTGTCACTGGACTCGGAATAAGCGGAAGACTTCTCTGACTCGGATAGGAAGCCCTTTTCGCGCGTCTCTTTGGCAGCGCCCTTGGATGAATCCTTGCTGTGCCCTGGACTATCGCCGGGCAGTTTCTCCTGCATATATCCAACAATGTTACGCACACTTGGATCGGGTGCAACAGCTGGAAACAAAGGGAGCTCCTTGTACCCGGTAGCATGCATATTCAGATAGTGGGACAGTGAGCTCAGCTGGTAGACATTGCTGTTATGGTACTTGCTCTCTGGCACTGGCACTGGCTTTGACGCCAGAAATACCTGACGGGCGTTCTGGGTGAGCACGGTGCTGCCGGCGCTGGCGGGAAAGATGAACTGGCGCAAGAAGCGCGCCCGATCGCGCACATCATAGTTGGTATCGTAACGGGCCAGCGTAAAAACATACTGGCAGAGCAGTGATGTCTGCTCCGGATTGGTTAAATAGAGTTTGACGCCCAAATTGAGTACCTGCAATTTGACCACGTCCTGCTCATCCACAAACGATTTGGCCATCTTGCGCAGCACGTCCGGCGCAATAAGCGGCACCTTCTCGTTGTATTCGCCAATTAGCCAAATGATTGCCGCTCGTGCCGCCGCCACATTGATGTAGTCAATCAGCTTGGCCATCTGAGTGATGATCTCGTAGTGTTCGGCGGCCTTGCTCTGCAGTAGCTTCTTGATTACCACAACACTCTCGGCCACAACATGCTCTTTAAATAAAAAAAAAATAAAAAATTATGTTCTCAACTGATACTCGATGGAAATAAAATATGGGTATAAGGATCACTTACCGTCATGATTGGAGAGCAGATGGACGAGGCCGCTGAGGCATGTTTCGGTGACTTCTTTGATGCTGGCTGCACAGCGTCCGATGGCCTGAATGGTGGCTGCGACAAAGCTACTATCGCTGCTGGAAATATATGTCTGAAATTCGCGCAATATCAGCGAGATGCTCGAAGCGGACGCCAGATTTGTGATTATATCCAACTTGAGCAGCTTGAGGTGCGTGGGATCGCTGGTGCGCACAAAGAATGACTTCAGATGCGGCTCAAAGATGGCCTTGCGCCGTGCTGACATCGACGCGATGCAGTTGAGCACCACGCTCTGCACCTCCTTGTGCGAGCGCAACAGCCGTATCAGTGCCTTCGCAATAAGTTGCACCTCGTTGCGGGGCGCTACATGGTGATAGAGTTGGGCAACTGCCATTACAACGGATGCGTTGCGTGACTGCAGCAGCGGTTTTGTCTGCCTCAACAGCAACCGATGATCCAAATCGATGTGGTAGCTGCCGGTGGCGCCACCACCACCACCGTTGTTGTCATTGTCTTTGTCGTTGCTGTTGCTGTTGTTGTTGGCCGACTTGCTCTTCGCTTTGGCTGTGCTTGTGGCTGGTGTGGCTGCTGCACTTGCGCCCTCCTCGTCGCTGGAAGCTTCGTTCGCTTCGCTGCTGGAATTTGAGGACTCGTCGTAGAAACGCTCATCATTGACAGCCGCCTGACCATCGAGGGCATCCTGTGTCTGGCCGAACTCCTCATCCGGATTGGGATCTACGAACTGCGTGCGTGCGTAACGTGTCAGCATATTGATTATGATCACCTGACCCCATTCGTCCACATCCACCAGCAGATTGCACAGCTTGCGATAGTTCTTGTGAATGAGATCAACGCGCTCCGGGCAAACCTGAAAAACCAAATTACAAAGAAAAACAACTGTGTCAAGTCAAGTTGGAAACTAGCTGAAAAGAATAATTTGCCATTCAGCTCACCTCGTCGAAAGCCATTACGGCGGAGCCAACCACCAGCGTGGTGCGATCCGAAAGTAGCTTCTCAATCACCGTGACCAACTCATCCTTTTGATCCGGATCCAATGAGTACAGCTTAGGTATGGCATGTGCCGCCGTCTTGCGCACATATGGACTTAGATCGGCGGCACTGTCGCGTATCGCGAGCATAACAATCGGCACAATCATGCTGACGCGTATGGAAGAGAGAACACGGAGTGCACTGGCGCGTATCAACTGATTGGGATCCTTGAGAGCGCGCTGGAATGTGGATATGGAGAGAAGCGCCAGATCCTGTTGCTCCTCAGCATAGCGCACCAAGTACACATAGACAAGTTTTTTCACCTCGATGTTCTTGGAGACGACGTTCTTGACAACGGCGGGAAACAGATCGCTGGCATCGCGTCCACGTGCTATCATCCCAATGATGCGCTTCATCGCCTCCAGCTTGAGGCCATCCTTATTGCTGTCTAGCATCTGCTTAAGATCGTCGTGTTTTCGGCCATCGCTCTGAAAGAACGCTGCACCGCTTGCCGGATCTGCACCAAACTCCACATCCAGTCCCATTTGGGGTCGGTCGCCATAGGCGGCCACCGAAAACGGATTGCTGACTACGCTCTGTTGCATCCCAAGATTGATTGTCACTCCAGCTGCTGCTGCTAATAGTTGTAGTGTTGATTATTCTGTTCTCTGTACGACGTTTTGCAAAAACGCTAAAAGCGTCGTCTGAAACCTGCTGATCTGACCTGCTTACAACTCAACTTGTCACTTGGCAATGTCGAATTTAGGTCTTCATCAATTGACAATACTCAGGCATTTCTTTTACTGGGACACAATGGCTCTGCAAATTTTGTGTTACTACTCGATAGCAAGTGTCCACGAGTACGATTATTGTATCGATATAAGCGATAAAATGCTTGTTTAGCTAGCTATCGATTATCAATTTAGATTTTGAAATTCGTTAACTGGCTGTGGCTACTACAAGGTGTAAAAACTGTAGAAATCTAAAAATACTTTCCAAATGAATTGAATAAACATATTTTTAGTATTGCCTTGTGTCTCATATCTATGAATGCAGCTCACAAAATCATAAATTAGCAATGTTCTCGATAAATGTTGCACAAGTCAAAATCAATTTTTCTTAATCGATGTAACATGGATACTTCTATGTCTGGCAATAATATTAATCCTGCAATTGTAGTCCAATGGGATTAAATATGTGTAATTTCATCATATAAATAAATATATTATTTTATCTATTGTTACATATAATATATATATTTGTGATTCGATTCAGATGGACAGTGAAAATGGAATGGAATGAATGCAAACATTAGCGATAATGTTGTATACTATTTTTTGTTCTTTAGACGTATGTTTAAGAAACCATTGGGAAATTAATATTATTATTTATTTGTCTTTAAAATCATCGAATTAGCTTGACATAGAATTATACTGAAATATTTATCTAATAAACATCGTACATCAATGTCAATCTTCATCGAACAAAAAACCATCGCACCGAACACGCTGGAAAGTTTGCTGGCTATTGAGTGGTGGTGGAGAAATAACGATGTCTACGAAAAAGAGCATCGCTGTTTGTAAAATGAATTTTAAAATATCGATGTAGACCGATGCTTCGTCCAGCACTAGTGGTTAGAGCAGACCAGACTAAGCCACTAAGCCACAGCCACAATCACTTCAATTAATGGATCAGTAATAAATAAAAATAGCGCAAAATACAACTCGCCAAGCAATATGAACTTTCCTCTAGCGAATGCCAATAAGGACACGCTGCGAGCGGCCTGCAAGAAATGCGGCTACGCTGGTCACCTGACCTATCAATGCCGCAATTTTCTCAAGGTAAGCCGAAAGACGATAGCCGAACTAAACACACACTAACCAGACATAAAGGCAAAAGACAGACACACACAGGAAGGCATAGAAAGAGAGTGAAAATAACACGCGCTTTTCGCCGTTCTTAGGTTGATCCCAACAAGGAGATACTGCTCGACGTGGAAAGTACTAGTTCCGATTCGGAGCTTGACTATTTGACACCGCTAACAGAGCTGCGTGCTCAGGAGCTAAAGGGAGGCGGTAAAGGCGACATTGTTCCAGCTACATCCGCAGCAGCGACAGAAACAACAACAACCGCAACAACAGATAAGAAAAGCAGCAGTGTTAGCAGCAAAAGCAACAACAATAGCAAGAGCACCAAGAGAAGCAGCAGCAAAATAGCAGCAGCGAAACACAGCAACACTAAAACCGAGAAGCGATACAGGAAACGCAAGAGAAAGAGCAAGAACAGAAAACACAAGAAGAGCAGCGATGACACCAAAATCAGGACCACCAACAGCAGCAGCAGCAAAGAGGTGTCCAAGAGGCACAAAAGCAACAGCAGCAGTAGCAAGAAATCGAAACGTCGTCGCCCCGCCACCAGCAGCAGCAGCAGTTTGAGCTCCTCCTCTTCATCAGACAGCGAGACATCCAGTTCGGATACGGAATCGACCAGCAGCGATACGGAGTCGGATTCCAGTGACAACGAGGAATCTAGCACCAGCGAATCGGACGAGTACGGCAGAAAGAAGAAGCGTCAGGGCAAATATAAACGCAGAGCTGAAACGTCAGCGCCGCGACGCAAAAAGGCGAAGGCCAAACGCAAGCGACATCGTGTAGCCAGCTCCAGTGCACCGGGAGCCAGCAGTTACCTCAGCAGCCTCAGCGATAGCAGCACCTACTAGCAACGGACTACCCAAAGCAGCACCACTTTTCACGCATTTAGTTTCGTATACCGTTTAGTTAAACAAAACAAAAGCAGACAATGGAAAACAGCAAGTTTGGCTAGTTATCTGTACAGATATATAGATATATATATATATATAAATATATATATATATATATATATATGCATTATGTATATATTTATATTTATTATGTATATATATATTTTTATATATGGTGATACCAATGTGAGCACAGCTGGCGGTTCAACTCCCCTGCGCTTCCTCAATTAACAGCAGACTGCCCAAATGTATGCCACACACTCAAAAAAAACACAAACACACAACATACACCTACCTATAAATACACTCACATTAGTCTTGTCTTAGCGTTAAGGTATCCCTCTCCTATGATTCGAAAATACAACAAATTAGTTTGTACAAATGTGTTGAATGCAGAGATTTTGTTTACTATGCCGTGTCCAATGGTTATCCACATCTGTTGCCAGACCAATACTTATGTATGGGGTCATAGTATGGTGACCTTGCCTAAAACAGCAAACCATCAAAAATCAACTTAACAAAGTTCAGCGTTTGGCTGATCTGCATCTTAAGGGCTCTTCATGCATCGATTTTGGAAAGGAATAAAAATATCCCTTCGGAAATTGACACAACTAGAAACACCCTTCAGTACATACTTTCCCCCAAGGGACCATGGTGACTCTTTCACAGATTGCTTAAAGCAGATAGCTCTGAGCAACTCAATATACAGCTATATTTCAGCCTCCCGACACAATCCAGTATCTTCTGGCTGACGTACTAGCTATAAAAGAAGGCCTACATTGCCTACAAAGGATCAGAATACGCCAGTGCTATAAAGATATAAACATTGATAGCCAATTAAGCGGCAATTAAATTTCATTGCGCGATAACGTCGAGGGCAAATGTAAAGTTAATATGTATCTAGGAAAGGAAACTATATATCTCGTCTTCACGGATAAGGAACGTATGATATATATAGAAATGAGTACGATCGCTCAGCACACCAAACATGTCCCAGCAAATACCACATTAGAGACTTGTGTCAGTCGCACAAACTGCTCTGCACAGACTTCAGCAGCCATATAAGCCGTATATATCTACAGAAGCTGCAAAGAAGAGGAAGAAGTAGAAACTCCGGAATACTTCTTCTGTTTTTAAGCAGCACTTGCCGTTGGGACACATTGGACCGGCCAAGAATACGGCATTTATAAACGCAACTGGCTGGTCCTACACGTGTACAGATTCCACACGAGTACAGATCCCACACGGTACCACAACTTGGCAAGACAGCTGAAACTCAAACGGTACGAAGGGCACAGAAATCCCTGGCATGGTAAAGATGAACTAATCTTTGTAGATTAGAGTTAAACTGCCTACATTTCAATTTGTATTATTCCATTTTTTAATATTATTCAGTAATTTTATTGATCTGTTTGCTGGTGTACAAATAACTATTATCTCGAATAATGTGCAATCATAATACTTATCTTTCGATTGATTGCTCTCTGTTAGGTGCGTCTTATATATAGTGTTTCGATCCGGTCGCAAGTCGAATGCTGAGATTGCCATAACTTTGCAAGTAATCTTCAGATAAATTTGGAAAAAACCTTAGCAATTTCTAAAATGAATTAATGCAATAAATTGACATTTTAATTTATTTCTGACAATAATTATAATTAAAAATTGAGCGTAGTTTCTAATAATAATAATTTGTGGTCACTTTTTTGTGGTTGTAGATTTTTTACAAACTAAGTAAAGGCTACTCACAGACGAATATAATACATTTAAATATATATAATACAACAGTGCTGGTTCAACAAGTTGATTGCCCCAAACATCTACAGAGGCACGGATGCAGTTGCGCCCTTACTGGACGTATATTTGAGAAATGCGCTCTGCATAGCCATGAGACGACTTTCCAGTTCGGAGATCTTGGCTAGGTGCTGCTCACATTTGCTGCAGTTTGTCGTGGGCATGTTGTCAGCTTTGGTTCGGCTCACTGCCGTCGACATGGCCGTGACCAGGGATTTATTCTGCTGCCGGAGCTCAGCGTTTTGGCTCACCAAATCCTGGCAGAGGGCACCGCTGGTGGTGCGAAAATCATCGAATGCCTGCTCCTTGGCCCTTAAGCTCTTCAAAAGAGCACGATTCTCCCTTTTGAGATTGAGCAACTTCTGCTCCAGCTCCAGCACCTCATCTTCATCGTTATCATTGCACGGCTGCATCCTTTTACTCGCCTGCAGTAAGCAATCTATTTGCTGGGACGTGCCAAAGGCAGCCGAATCGCCGCTGTCAGTCAACTGGGGAACGCTGGTGGTGTTGTTGCAGTCACCGGTCAGGCGGCACAAGGTCTGCATTATGACGTCCATTTTCTTTTCCATGGAATTACCAGTGGCACGCTGTTCATCCAGATAAATCTCCAGCTTGCCGGTGCACGCCTGCGCTCCGGTTTCGGGCAGTGAGACAGCACTGCAACTTTTTATCACCGCCTTGGTTGATGCCACTGGTGCTGGGTCTGGTGCTGTGGTGATAATATCGTCGCCGTATTGTGTGGACTCGCTTTCGCTGTCATCGTTGCTCGCTTGGACTGATTCATCCAGATTCATGCCCAGTTTTGTCAGCGCCTCTGTGAACTGCTCGTCGTCCTTTGCCTGTTGAATGTGCAGGCTCCAGAAGCAGTGCTCATCATCGAAGAATTGCAAATATGTTTGCCGCTTTATTACTACACAGTCGCCGATGCGTGGCTGCGATGATTCTGTCGATTTGGTCAGCAGCAGCCGGCTGAGCACCCTCGCCCCGTTCTTGTACACCATCAGCTGGGCGGCACCGGCATCATTGCGCAACAGAGCCAAACCGACACGACCGACAGTATGGCGGCCCTTGTACGCCTCGGCCACCACGGCCATCAACGTGGTCCAGTTCACGCCACTCTGTTGCTGCATCTTCTGCTCCGACTGCGGCTGGTAGCGTAAGTTTTTTGTTTCTCTTTGCAACAACTTGTTGTCATCCTCGAAAATCTGGCTGAGATTACGTGGGCTGTTCGTGCTGCAACATGACAAGGTTGGCTTTAAAATTTGGGTTGTATTAGTAATTCGACGCTGCACTCACCTGTGCAGCTTCTCAAAGAAGGCCTGGTAGTTGTCGCGCTCCAAATTCATTTTTATTATTCTACCCTCTCACACTTTGACTGAGCTGCCCGTTATCCACAATTTAATCTGTGTTTCTGTGTTTTGCTGTGTATTATTGTAAGCTAATTGACGATAAGTAGCCAATGTGACTTCTCTGTTAAGGCTATGTAAATAGTAATAGTAAATAAAAGCGAGTAAACATAAAGGTCGGAGTTTTTAATTAATATAGTTAATTTTGTATTGGTAAATTGATTTTAAACACTATGGTATCAGTATTTTGCCAAACAAATAAGATAATTTATAATTAAATGCTGAGCCGCAACAGCGCCAAATGAGTGTGTTCTTCTTTTGTCTGATATCGATAACTCTTAAAAGTGTCTTATCGTTTTTACGAAGAAAAAACTTGGATAACAGATATACTTAACGCAAATGCCGACTTTAACGTTTCGTAATGCAGCGAACCTCATTTAAAACATGTTTGTCTAATAATTAAATAATAATATGAATAACAGTTAAAATAAAACTTCCAATAAAGAAATGTTTAAATTTGTTTGCTGACAGCTGACAGCTGACTGCAATTTACAAGCAATAATCGAAATATCGATTTAATTTAACTTTGAATCGATAGAGATTTGTATTCATTCATACTTTTTAATTAAACGGCGATCTTGTGCGCGTCTCTTGGTTATTAAGTTGTTTTCTTTTTCGCACACTCCCGCTAATAACTCAACTAGGACTTAAAAGAACTAAACATATGGACACGCCACGTCGTAAACTCCGTAATCTGCATATGGCGAATGTGCAGAACAACAGCACACCCATAAAAATACCGCCATCGCCGATGCTCAAAACACTTGGACATGGCACCGGCGTCTGTGTCTACCGTTTGGACAGGTCACCCAAGATGGGTAGCATACGTTCTCCGTGGGCCGTTAAGCGCATAACCCAACGCACCCGATCCACAAAGGATCCCGTTTACAATGAGCGCATCATACACGAAGCAGCCATTTTGCGGTAAGCTCTTCATTTTCCAATGCCTATCAGATTATGCTTTGTATGTATTTTCCACTTCACACACTAAAAAATGTGTGTGCACACACACACCTGTGTGTGTTACCACATGCGTTCGTATGTGTACGCTCTATGCATGCGAGCGCATGCATATGCGAGAGGCTGCACTTCATATACACAAAATTATGATACCCACAAGTGCACCTTCCTATGCAGTTGTATTTGTATATTATGATAATGATAAATGCTTTATTTGGCATTTTTTAGCACATTGGATCATCCAAATATTATTGGTTTTCGTGGCGTCTACAAGTCAATAGAGGGTGTGGACACATTGGCATTGGAAATGTGCGACACATCGCTGGGCTCCATTTTGGAGGAGCGGCACGATGAGGATCTTGGACCGTTGCCTGCCAAACATACATTTAAAATGATAATGGACATTGCGCATGCCTTGGACTTTCTGCACACCAAGTCGCGTCTGCTGCACGGGGATCTAAAGTCCTTCAATGTGCTCGTCAAGGGCGAATTTGAGTTATGCAAATTGTGCGATTTTGGTGTCACACTGCCCCTGGACGAGAATGGTGAGATCAACTTCAACAAGCATCCACATCTGCAATATGTGGGTAAGTGCAGCACCCAGAAACAATGCCAGAAATAATAATGAAAAAACTTTAACTTAATATTTGACATAATGTTTAAGGAACGGCTTTGTGGGCTCCGCCGGAGGTAATGGATGGTGTGGATATTCTTGACAGTAAAGCAGACATTTTCAGTTTTGGCCTAATCATCTACGAGACACTGGCTCTAGTGCCACCACACACACTCGAGCTGGATGCCGAATTAGGCAGAAGCAACGCCGTCATCGATTTGGATACGTCACAAGGGCTGGCGATGCCGCAGCGCAAGCAACTGAATCTGACAGACAATTCCATAAGCGAGGAGAAAGAGCACAACAGCATCGATAATAATATCGCTGATGACTCGGTACAAGATGTGGATGAGGATGACAGCAAAGAGAATGATATCTCTGATTTTTCACTTACAAACGTGGAGCAGGCATATGGAACACGACCACCGCTGCCGGTTGCCTTTCAGCTAAGCGATGATTACAACTGCATTGTAGAGCTATTCTATCTGTGCACCAATGCACTCAGTGAGGATCGGCCGGATGCACGCACCATCTGGAAGTGTTTCGAGAACAATGCGGCAAGTGTTCTCGGCGATGCAGTGTATGACTAAACTGCCCCTAATGGGCAAGTTCCGGCATCGAAAGCTGATTTGTTAATTATAAACTTAGTGTTTTAAGATCAAAACTTTATGTGAATTTATTGTCGTCTCTCTCTCCCTATTGTTCTCCACCTAATTCCCCTCCCATCTTTGTACCTTAATGTAAATTGTGAAATTTCATTTTGCTGTATAAATAATAAATAATTAATTAATTAAATAATTACAATTGATCGAAGGCCAACATTAAAAAACATAACAAAACAAATGACGAAACGTTAAGCTAGAATAAGACACTTCAATTAGTAAAACTAAGTCGTATATATATTAAAAATACTTTATCTATTCCATATATAATTGCAAAAGTGACCCTTCATTATGAATCGCAAATAAACAAAATATGAAATACGATAGCAATTATTTGGTTTTTTCCATTTTAGCATTGATAAACAAATAACATATATATATATAAATATATAAATATAATATATAAATATATATATAATGTATATATATATATATATATATATAATGTATATATATAAATATATAAGAGTTGCTGTTCCTATAAGACCAAATATTTATTTCCAATTGCTTGTAAGAATCTTCTCTAACCCATTGTTTTGAGTATTTTATTTAATCTTTTCTCTTGTTCGTACTAAAATACGTTTAGTAATATTTTTTCAGTGCACTCAAAAGTTCACGTAAGATTTATTAAAAATACATGCATCATAATATTACTTGTTCTTAGACATTCTTTTTGTTCTTCTTTTTCAGCAATTGCTGTTGCGCGGGTGTGTGAGTGTGTGTTTATATATATTTTGTTTGGGGTTGTTGTGTCAATTCGTGTTAGTTGTATGATTATATTAAATACACGTATATTCATTAATTTGACTTGCGCATCGCAGTCAATCTAACATTTCCTATATATGTATATATAGTAGTAGGGTATTCGGATTACAATGAGCTTTCGTCTTTTAACGCATAACACTAACTTTATAGATTTATAATGGTATGTATATATCTAAAATATGCCTGTCTTTCATATGTGTATTGATAACTTCAAGTCCGTGGTTTTTGCATTTTTGCTTCTTCGTTTTAATGTCTTTTGCTCACTTTTGACTACAATAATAATAGATCCGTATATAAAATTCTACTTGATATATAGTATATTGTATATAAGTGTATAAAACGTTTTGCGTTGCTATGTTTAAAGGCGCTGTTGGTGTTTTGATAGTTGTTTTTCGATTTCTTTTTCGTTTTTTTTTTTAAACAAATAAAAAAAAAAAAATCTTGAACGAGTATTGGACACACTACGAAGAACAATTTAAAAGAAAAATACAATAAAATAAAATAAAATATTACATATATTAAGAATATTAAGTAACACTTTTTTAAGCTCGCACACGTTACATACATATTAAAAAAATATTAAAATGAAGGGGTAAACACAAAACATTTTTCTTAAGTTTTTAGTTGTAAGTACATACAAAGTGTTTAATTGTTGTGGGTGTATGTGTGTGTGTGTGACGCAAAGTGCATAAGTGGAATGCAATGTTTAAGTTCGAGGAATTTTAAGGAGCGAAGATGTGTGTGTAATTATTGCAATTAAACAATTGGTTTATAAGTAAAACTCGCTCGCTCGCTGAGTCAAATCGACAATATCATCCTGATCCTCATGCTCAAGCTCATCGGATGTGTTTGTGTGATTCGTGTGATGCGATCCACTCGACAGTTTACTGTTGCGCGAGAACAATCCCCGATTCGTGGACGTCAGCGTACGCTGATTGGCCGGCTTAACGGTTATAATCAAATTGGAGCTGTTCGCGACCATCATGTCTGTTACCTGCAAAGTTAGACAGACAAACGGATGTGTGAGTAATTAATGGTTAGACATGATTTTTGGCATACTTGATCGAGTGTTTTGCCAGCAACCTCAATGCCATTGACTTCGATGACCTCGTCGTTGACTGCAAGGAGACCAGTGCTTCCGGCCAGACCTCCGGGCACCAGACGGGATATAAAGATGCCCGGCTGCTTCTCCAGCCCGCTGGCTGTCACACGGACCAAGGTGCCATCGCGTATGTAGAAGCCTAGCTGATCGCTGCCATGCTTGAGGAGACGCACTCGCCGATGCGTCTCTGGCACAATGTCTACATCAATAATGGCAGACACCTGCCGAAAATCATGCGGTATGGATATCGAAGGCGTTTTGGTCTTGACCGGCGTATGGCCGAGTATACCAATCAGATTGCGAGGCTTCATCATCTTTATCAAACCCCGACTACTCGTTTAGATCGTCTGGACGAAATAGTAATACAAATTTATATACGTATAGATTTAGCTTATGAGTGTTTTTAAGTCAGTCACTCACCGAAAACCGCAAAACTATATTTACAGCAATGCAACTTTTTATCAGCGCCTTGGTGCCTGGGGCTGGGGCTGGTGCTGTGGTGATAATATCATCGCCGTATTGCTGTCATCGTTGCTCGCTTCATTCAGATTCATGCGCAGTTTTGTCAGCGCCTCTGTGAACTGCTCGTCGTCCTTTGTCGAAGAATTGCAAATATGTTTGCCGCTGTATCACTAAACAGTCGCCGATGCGTGGCTGCGATGATTCCGTCGATTTTCAGCAGCAGCCGGCTGAGCACCTTCGTCCCGTTATTGTACACCATCAGCTGGGTGGCACCAGCATCATTGCGCAACAGAGCCAAACCGACACGTCCGACAGTATGGCGGCCCTTGTACGCCACTATGTTGCTGCATCTTCTGCTCCGAACGCGGCTGGTAGCACAAGTTGTTTGTTTCTCTTTGCAACAACTTGTTGTCATCGTCGAAAATCTGGCTGAGATTACGTGGAGAGTTCGTGCTGCTAGATGACAAGGTTAGCTTTAAAATTTGGGTTGCATTAGTAATTCGACGCTGCACTCACCTGTGCAGCTTCTCAAAAAAGGCCTGATAGTTGTCGCGCTCAAAATTTTTATTATTCTACCCCCTCACACTTTGACTGAGCTGCCCGTTATCCACAATTTACTTCTGTGTTTAGTAATAGTAAATAATAGAGAGTAAACATAAAGGTCAGAGTTTTTAGTTTATAGAGTTAATTTTGCAATGGCAAATTGATTTCAAACACTTTGGTATCAGTATTTTGCCAAACAAATAAGATAATTTATAATTAAATGCTGAGCCGCAACAGCGCCAAATGAGTGTGTTCTGCTTTTGTGTGATAACTCTTAATAGTGTATTATCGTTTTCACAGAAGAAAAAACTTGGATATAGTATAGTATAGTTAACGCAAATGCCGACATTAACGTTTAGTAATGCAACGAACCTCATTTAAAACATGTTTGTCTAATAATTAAATAATAATATGAACAACAGTTAAATTCAACGTTCCAATAAAGAAATGTTTAAATTTGATTGCTGACACTGACAGCTGATTGCAATTTACAAGCAATAATCGAAATATCGATTTAACTTTGAATCGATAGAGATTTGTATTCATCCATACTTTTTAATTAAACGGCGATCTTGTGCGCGTCTCTTGGTTATTAAGTTGTTTTCTTTTTAGCACACTCCCGCTAATAACTCAACTAGGACTTAAAAGAACTAATCATATGGACACGCCACGTCGTAAACTCCGTAATCTGCATATGGCGAATGTGCAGAACAACAGCACACCCATAAAAATACCGCCATCGCCGATGCTCAAAACACTTGGATATGGCACCGGCGTCAGTGTCTACCGTTTGGACAGGTCACCCAAGATGGGTAGCATACGTTCCCCGTGGGCCGTTAAGCGCATAAGCCAACGCACCCGATCCACAAAGGATCCCGTTTACAATGAGCGCATCATACACGAAGCAGCCATTTTACGGTAAGCTCCTTATTTTCCAATGCCTATCAGATTATGCTTTTTATGTATTTTCCACTTCACACACTAAAAAAAGTGTGTGCACACACACGCACACACCTGTGTGTGTTACCAAATGCGTTCGTATGTGTACGCTTTATGCAGGCGAGCGCATGCATATGCGTGAGGCTGCGTGCATTTCATGCACACAAAATTATGATACCCACAAGTGCACCTTCCTATGCAGTTGTATTTGTATATTATGATAATGATAAATGCTTCATTTGGCATTTTTTAGCACATTGGATCATCCAAATATTATTGGTTTTCGTGGCGTCTACAAGTCAATAGAGGGTGTGGACACATTGGCATTGGAAATGTGCGGCACATCGCTGGGCTCCATTTTGGAGGAGCGGCACGATGAGGATCTTGGACCGTTGCCTGCCAAACACACAGTTAAAATGATAATGGACATTGCGCAAGCCTTGGACTTTCTGCACGGGGATCTAAAGTCCTTCAATGTGCTCGTCAAGGGCGAATTTGAGTTATGCAAATTGTGCGATTTTGGTGTCACACTGCCCCTGGACGAGAATGGTGAGATCAACTTCAACAAGCATCCACATCTGCAATATGTGGGTAAGTGCAGCACCCAGAAACAATGCCAGAAATAATAATGGAAAAACTTTAACTTAATATTTAATACAATGTTCAAGGAACGGATTTGTGGTCTCCGCCGGAGGTAATGGATGGTGTGGATATTCTTGACAGTAAAGCAGACATTTTCAGTTTTGGCCTAATCATCTACGAGACACTGGCTCTAGTGCCACCACACACACTCGAGCTGGATGCCGAATTAGGCAGAAGCAACGCCGTCATCGATTTGGATACGTCACAAGGGCTGGCGATGCCGCAGCGCAAGCAACTGAATCTGACAGACAATTCCATAAGCGAGGAGAAAGAGCACAACAGCATCGATAATAATATCGCTGATGACTCGGTACAAGATGTGGATGAGGATGACAGCAAAGAGAATGATATCTCAGATTTTTCACTTACAAACGTAGAGCAGGCATATGGAACACGACCACCGCTGCCGGTTGCCTTTCAGCTAAGCGATGATTACAACTGCATTGTAGAGCTATTCTATCTGTGCACCAATGCACTCAGTGAGGATCGGCCGGATGCACGCACCATCTGGAAGTGTTTCGAGAACAATGCGGCAAGTGTTCTCGGCGATGCAGTGTATGACTAAACTGCCCCTAATGGGCAAGTTCCAAAATCGAAAGCTGATTTGTTAATTATAAACTTAGTGTTTTAAGATCAAAACTTTATGTGAATTTATTGTCGTCTCTCTCTCCCTATTGTTCTCCACCTAATTCCCCTCCCATCTTTGTACCTTAATGTAAATTGTGAAATTTCATTTTGCTGTATAAATAATAAATAATTAATTAATTAAATAATTACAATTGATCGAAGGCCAACATTAAAAAACATAACAAAACAAATGACGAAACGTTAAGCTAGAATAAGACACTTCAATTAGTAAAACTAAGTCGTATATATATTAAAAATACTTTATCTATTCCATATATAATTGCAAAAGTGACCCTTCATTATGAATCGCAAATAAACAAAATATGAAATACGATAGCAATTATTTGGTTTTTTCCATTTTAGCATTGATAAACAAATAACATATATATATATAAATATATATATAATGTATATATATATATATATATATATATATATAATATATATATATATAATATATATATAATGTATATATATAAATATATAAATATAAATATATAAGAGTTGCTGTTCCTATAAGACCAAATATTTATTTCCAATTGCTTGTAAGAATCTTCTCTAACCCAGTGTTTTGAGTATTTTATTTAATCTTTTCTCTTGTTCGTATTAAAATACGTTTAGTAATATTTTTTCAGTGCACTCAAAAGTTCACGTAAGATTTATTAAAAATACATGCATCATAATATTACTTGTTCTTAGACATTCTTTTTGTTCTTCTTTTTCAGCAATTGCTGTTGCGCGGGTGTGTGAGTGTGTGTTTATATATATTTTGTTTGGGGTTGTTGTGTCAATTCGTGTTAGTTGTATGATTATATTAAATACACGTATATTCATTAATTTGACTTGCGCATCGCAGTCAATCTAACATTTCCTATATATGTATATATAGTAGTAGGGTATTCGGATTACAATGAGCTTTCGTCTTTTAACGCATAACACTAACTTTATAGATTTATAATGGTATGTATATATCTAAAATATGCCTGTCTTTCATATGTGTATTGATAACTTCAAGTCCGTGGTTTTTGCATTTTTGCTTCTTCGTTTTAATGTCTTTTGCTCACTTTTGACTACAATAATAATAGATCCGTATATAAAATTCTACTTGATATATAGTATATTGTATATAAGTGTATAAAACGTTTTGCGTTGCTATGTTTAAAGGCGCTGTTGGTGTTTTGATAGTTGTTTTTCGATTTCTTTTTCGTTTTTTTTTTTAAACAAATAAAAAAAAAAAATCTTGAACGAGTATTGGACACACTACGAAGAACAATTTAAAAGAAAAATACAATAAAATAAAATAAAATATTACATATATTAAGAATATTAAGTAACACTTTTTTAAGCTCGCACACGTTACATACATATTAAAAAAATATTAAAATGAAGGGGTAAACAAAAACACAAAACATTTTTCTTAAGTTTTTAGTTGTAAGTACATACAAAGTGTTTAATTGTTGTGGGTGTATGTGTGTGTGTGTGACGCAAAGTGCATAAGTGGAATGCAATGTTTAAGTTCGAGGAATTTTAAGGAGCGCAGGTGTGTGTGTAATTATTGCAATTAAACAATTGGTTTATAAGTAAAACTCGCTCGCTCTCTCTCTTTCTCTTTCTCTCTCTCTGTCTTTGTCTTTGTCCGTCTAACTGGTGTAAAACATTAATGAATATAATATATATGTATATATGACAATAACAAGGACATCAATGCTTACAATTAAAATACATCATTGGAGGCGGGGTGGATGAACAAATTAGAGTGGAAAACTAATAAAAACAATTCTGGGATTCGTGCATAAAACTGGAAATGAAAACGTATATATATATATATGTAATACCCATATTATATATGTATGTGTGTGGGTGAGTGTGTGTGTGTGTTTGTGTGTGTGAGTGTGTGTGTGTGTATTGATCCTAGGTTGCTGCAGCTGTTGCTTATAAATGTTGTTGTAGTTTCTACAAATGCAGGACGCCATCCTTGACATCGCTGGCCATGATTGTGGAGGCATTGGAGGCGGCCTGTTTGTGATGCGTGGACGGTGACGATGAGTGAGTTGTGGTGACGGTAACGTTGCCCGTGGGACTCTCGTCGAGCGTAACGCCAGTCAAATCGACAATATCATCCTGATCCTCATGCTCAAGCTCATCGGATGTGTTTGTGTGATTCGTGTGATGCGATCCACTCGACAGTTGACTGTTGCGCGAGAACGAGCCCCGATTCGTGGACGTCAGCGTACGCTGATTGGCCGGCTTAACGGTTATAATCAAATTGGAGCTGTTCGCGACCATCATGTCTGTTACCTGCAAAGTTAGACAGACAAACGGATGAGTGAGTAATTAATGGTTAGACATGATTGGGAACACAATGTTTGACATACTTGATCTAGTGTCTTGCCAGCGACCTCAATGCCATTGACTTCGATGACCTCGTCGTTGACTGCAAGGAGACCAGTGCTTTCGGCCAGACCTCCGGGCACCAGACGGGATATAAAGATGCCCGGCTGCTTCTCCAGCCCGCTGGCCGTCACACGGACCGAGGTGCCATCGCGTATGTAGAAGCCTAGCGGCTTATCGCTCCCATGCTTGAGGAGACGCACTCGCCGATGCGTCTCCGGCACAATGTCTACATCAATAATGGCAGACACCTGCCGAAAATCATGCGGTATGGATATCGAGGGCGCTTTGGTCTTAACCGGTGTATGGCCGAGTATGCTGCCTATCAGATTGCGAGGCTTCATCGTGCCAAAACCCGAGTACTCGTTCAGATCGTCTGAACGAAATAGTAATACAAATTTATATACATATAGATTTGGCTTATGAGTATTTATAAATCAGTCACTCACCTTTGCGCTGGACAATAACGCGCAGCAGCGGGCGTGCCGTTTTCAGTGCACGCCCAAAGTTGTCATCGTTGTTGATGGGCAACAGATCGTTGTCGCGCGGATCAATGTAGAGTATTAGAAACTGTATGTTGGCCAGTTTGTGCAGGTGCTCGATGAGCGATGCGAACTTATCGAAACTCTGCTCGGGGTCATGTCGCTTAAAGCTCCAGCGTCGAAACTCTGCATCAAACTACATGCAAACAAACAAACAAAAATATATTTATACCAAATAATCAGTACATTTAATGAACTTGAACTGGCAACCAACTGTTGCTGTTGTTGGACATGAAGCAACAAGCGGAACAATAAAAACAACCCGTTTCCACTGACATTTCTATGTGCATGAATCAGCAGTGCCGCAACCGCAGTGGCTGCCTCATTATATATTGAATTCATTGAAATTCGTTAAATTTGTATTTTATTGAAATGACTCGTATAGAGCTGCTTTGCTGCTCACCTTTGATTTCACTTCAATTAGATTCGTTTCCGCATTCGCTGCCGTCGCTGCAGTTGTGCTTATTTTATTTTTCGACATTTTTAACCACTTGCACTTCTACTTTACTTCCAATCAACTTCCACTTGCACCACTCTACTGTCACACACAATTTCACAGCAACAGCAACGCAGCACAACTGATGCAGTGCGTTCATTCAAGTGCCGTCCCGGCGCCAACCACCAGCAGCAGCCAGCAAAAATTAATAATGTTCAATAAATTATAATCGAAAAATTCTAAACTATTACTAAATTATGCGTTGGCGTTTGTGTAAAAAAAAAACATCGAGACATCGCGATTTTTTCCTTGGAGCACCGCCATTCACCGATGTCGTGCGTGCATCCATGATATATCGATATATTAGGAAAAAAATAGTCAAAACGGACCTAACTTTTCGATTTTGGCCAAGAATTAAACGGTTCGATACGTTTATAGTGGAATCTTCAGTCATGTCCAACGTGTGAGCATACCAAATTAAAAATTTTTTTTTTTTTACATTTCTATCGATTAAAAATGGCTAAACATCATTTTCTACACATGTGGCAACGCTTTGTGCAAAATAACATTAAAGCTGAGGGACCAAAACAAATGCCTAATTTATGTTTTTTTTTTCTGTTTCTCAGACAATATAGATTCAATCGAGCATCACAAATAAGTTTAAAAAAAAATGTATTTCTAATTTCGTTTGAAACTTCAAATTCTTCGAGTATTTTTAAATTTCGTTAAACTATTTAATGCAATAAGCAGAAGTGAGACAACACTAGTGTATGCATATGAAAGGAGTATACATAGCTGTTCAATAGTACGAACGAGTACACTTTTATATACGCTGCATGGCATCAAATATGACAAATAACGTAATCAAACGACGATCAAACATTCTTAGACTGCATTTACTGAACACACGTAATTTATTAAAAGCATATTAATCACTGGAGATACTGGCTACTAAAGATACGAACGCATGTAAGCATTAGCATTGGCCTAAATCATATGCTCCAAAGTGTAGCGCACGCCATACGACGAGGGTTTCTGTAAATGGGATGCTTGTGTTTTGTTGTTTAGCGTGAAGTGTGTGCACAATTGAGTAGAAATTGTTTTTTTTTTTGTTGTTGTGTTTTAAATGTGTCGCAAAGCCAATACCAAAATAAAAGAACAAAACAATTTCAGTTTAAAAGTTATTCAAACAACTTTAAAGCAAAGCATACAACGCATACGTATAAAACGGGCAAATTGGGAAAAAAACAGCGAATACGAAGGCAAAAACAGAGCAAACCGTTTTTTCCCCAAACTCCATCCCGTTCCCCGCCAATGCACGAGACGCTGACGCGACGCTAGTGAAAATACAGTTAGAAGCCAAGCCAATTTTAAAATTCTGTGAACGCTGCACGAAATCACACACAGCTTCAGAAGATTGGCGCCGTTATTGCTAAGAAGAAAACCAATAAAAAAAAAGAACCAATAACAAAAAACATCTTGATACGCATACTGAGAGTCGCACACAAGTCATCGCACACATTTCCACTGAAATAAAGACAACAGGCAGACACAAACAACACATACACGTACAGTCAAGCAACAGCAGTCAGCAAGCAGCACCAGACACAGCCATGAGTTCGGTAAATATAAACAAATGTTTAGCGCAATGTGCGCAATGAGAATCGAAAAAAAACAATACTAATTGACACATTTTTAAACGTTGTGCACACATTGCACATTTCAGCAGTACTCGAATGTGGAGAATCTGTCGCCGCAGACCATACGGCAGGTGATGAAGGAGCTGCAGGACATGGAGTCGACGCCACCCGAAGGCATCAAAGTGGTGATCAACGAAAGCGATGTGACCGATATACAAGCGCTAATCGATGGACCCGCTGGCACACCGTATGCCGTTGGCATTTTTCGTGTTAAGCTGACGCTGAGCAAAGATTTTCCACAAACGCCGCCAAAAGCGTATTTCTTAACCAAGATTTTCCATCCAAATGTGGCGTCAAACGGTGAGATATGCGTGAACACACTGAAAAAGGATTGGAAACCGGATCTGGGCATTAAGCACATACTGCTAACCATTAAATGCCTTCTGATTGTGCCAAATCCGGAGTCGGCCCTCAACGAGGAGGCTGGGAAAATGCTGCTTGAACGGTACGATGATTACTCGCAGCGAGCACGCATGATGACAGAGATACATGCACAGGTATGTTTAATTCAGCAACATATTCCCTTTTCCATTCCAATTCTCATGTCTTCTTTTCCGTTTAGCCGGCCAAGTGCGTAGCTGGCGCCAGCGATGCCAAAGATGATGATGGACCCTCAACAAAGAAGCATGCGGGCGTCGATAAGAAGCTGCAGGATAAAAAGAAGGAGAAGTTGCTCAAGGAAAAGAAGCGGATGCTCAAGAGATTATGAGAGGCATGAAGCAGAGGCTGTCGGACAGGGCGACTGAGACCACTAAAAATATATACATATATGTAGGATCAGCAATGAATGGAAATGGAGTGTAATGCTGTTCAAACATTGGACACAAACAACAATACCAACAACAACAAACAAGCAAACGACAAAAATTGATACATGTATCTATATAGCTGCAGCTGGCATCATTTTACAGATAAAGAGTAAGCGACTCAGCAAAAACAACAACAAGCAACCTGAAGATCGATCGATGAGCAATTGCAAATGCAAAAAAAAGAAGAGAAACAAAACAACTCCAAAGAGAAAAGCATCCAGTAACATAAACAAAACCATAATAATAACAAATCGCAACAACAAAATAAACAACTCAAAAAACATTTTGGTTGCCGTCTGTTCAGACAAAACTGAACCGAAATATAGATTGTAGACACAAGCAAGTAAAAAACTAAGTAAAGATTAGATGTCCTAATTCATTTAGTGCGCCCATTCCTCAAATTATTGTTTTTATTTTTAAACGCTCCCGCGCTATCATTAGCATAAATAAAGTGTATGTAATTAGTTTAAAGATTGATCCACGCCGTCACACTCTCACACACAGACAACCACTCTACACACATTTATTTTTAGCTGCGAAAACATCACCATTGCACCGTTATGAGATATTTTCTTTCATTATTTACATATTTTCAACAGTTTAGCTTAAAATTAATACGGAATTGTTATCGTTAACATTCGTGCGTTTTAATTAAAAGAAAGAATGAGAAAAAAAAGAAAAAAACAAAACACAAAATTAATTTCAAAATTTTCAATACAAAACACATTTATGTTATAAAACAAATGAATTTGTAGCCTGAAAAATTGCAAAAGATTTGCACATATGCTATAGTTAATCGGGGCTCCTAAACGTGATTAGAAATGGACGAAAGAACTATTCCAGAAAATGTTTCAATCATCTATTTATAATGACTTTAGTCTTTTTTTGATGTTGTTTTATTCACGTTTTCTAAACACGTTTTGAGCATCTCGCATAGATTTTCCCGGTAAGAATTTTTTACGTATCTACTTGTGTACAAAATCTAACCAAAAACAAATTTCGTACTAAAAAAAATCAGTGACAAAATTATGTGCCCTTCCGATGATAATCCTATGACAAACATTAATTATTGCTTATATGCTAGATTAAAAAAAAGAAAAGAATGGGAATGAAAATGAAAACAAAATATGAGAAAAGCAATCTCAATTAAATTATCGGTAGAAGTTAAATAAAACACTTTTCGTTAAAATTGTTCTAAAACGAGCGTCACACAACAACAAAATGAAAAAAAAACAATCAAAAAAAAATAAAAATCTCAAACACAAAAATGTATAATAAATTAAATCAAAATTTGAGAGCAAAAAAAAAAAAAAAAAATTGCACCGGCTTCTGCACATATCTATATATATAAATATAAATATATATATCTATATATATGTATACAAATATATATATATATATATATATATATGTATATAAATATATATATATATATGTATATATATATATATATATATGTATATAAGTATAAGTATATATGTATATATTTCCAAATGGCACATTTGATAATGTGCTGCACGTAACGCATGCCAAAGCGAAGGCATTTCCGAGTTCCGATTGTTCTCCAAGCCGGAAGAGTATTTCAGATAGTCGATTTAACGATTCTGCCAATTGCCAATCAGGTAATGATTAATACAGGTGTCTTTCTCTCTCTATTTCTGTGTGTGGGTGTCTCTTTTCCCCTCTCTCGATATATATATATAAATATATATATATCTTTAGCTCTCTCTTAACTGGCACTGACAGTTTGCGCCAACGCTTACGCCAACGCCGGCCAACATTCCAAGCGGCTAACCTTCAGCCCAACTCCAAAATTGTCGCAGCTCCACACAACAACAACCAAGAGTGCTCTAATCGAGCGTGTTCGACTTGAATATACTTCGCACTACTTCATTTAAAAATTGATCTCAGTCAAAATTCATCTTAATTATAACTGCTGCAACATTAGCATTAGCAGCATCAAACACACGTAGTCGAGTGTGCCTTGAAAATTTTAAATATTTTATATTTATTATTTCATTGCCATATTTAAATATTTCATTGCCAAATTTCCCTTCAAAAAAGTTTGGACATTCAAGTGAAAGCAGCTCTAAAAAAAGGAAATTCGGCGCATATTTCTTTTAAAAAAACGTAAGGATATGTTTTGAATGTTTCTCAATTGACCTTGATGAATAATGTGTCAATGAATATTTTAAATCAATAAGAAGCCTCTAAATTAAAGCTGGCTGTTATTGCTATCGGTAGTCGATTTGTATCAATTTTTCGCAATACTGAGGCAGTTGAATTCCAAATTAAAAATTCTAGCTTTTACATGCGGACATAACTGTATTTACTCGCTGCCTGATCGGGATCGGAGATGCTTTTTTTGCCTATTACATGAATTTCTACAAAACCATTATACCCCTTTTTACCCATATGTAATGGGTTCGTGGAATAAAAACAATGAGCGTAAGCTTTTTAGAATGTGTCGCTCTTTGCATAGAAAACCTGATGAGGCGCAGCAACAACAATCGATCGGATTGGCCAGTGTTGGACATTAAATGACAATAGCTCTCGCTCTCCCTCTCTCAATGAGAGAGCTTGCCAGGTATGTGGCTTGAATGAATGCGAACTGCGAGCTGCGGATCTGGCTAGCAGATGGACCGCAAAAGCTAAGCTTGTTGTGAATGTGATTTACAGGCAGCTGTACGGCCGGGAGAGGAGTGGAGTGGAGTCGACTATATGTATGTGTGTGTACGCGCTCGATCGCCAATTCCAATTTGGCTGCGCGCGACAGCCAGCAGCAACTAGCGAGCAGCAGGTAGATCAGTTGTGAATCTGGCACGGACAGACGACAACAAACCATTTAGCTTGGCTCGTAGCAACTCGCTATCGCGACGGCCAAATAAAAAATAAATAATCGTTTTGCGCGCCTCCTCCAAACGTACGTGTGTGTCTTTGGTATATGTATACGTGGTGTGTGTGTGTGTGTCGCCGTGTCGCGTTGCCCAGTTGCAACGTTTGTTGTTGTTATTGTTTTTTTTTCCTCTTTTTGTGGTTACGATAAACAAAACCAAAGATCAGGCAAATGAGAAAACTTAAAAACACGCCCTGCCAATCCATATATAGTTAATATATATATATATATCTATATATATATATGTATGTGTGTTTGTTTATAACTGTGTTCGTCGCTGTGTTTGTTTATGCGTAATTTTCATTGTGTATCGAACGAACGGCGATCGATGGCCGATAGATCGATGGATATGAAACGATTGCCTGCGCATGTAAATGTAAAAAAAAGGGATAGTCAGAAGGAGGCGGTCGCGTGCCGGGCCCATTTGGGTATTTAGATGCTCGGACGGCTAAGGGCGCGTGGAATGCGACAGTTGCGTGTGCGCTCATCCGTTTTATTAGCCATTTTCGCAACATCTGTTTGCCCAGTTAAGCGTTTAAGCCAAGCCAGTTAACCAACAACGACAAATGAAAAAGAAACTTACAAAAAATCTAAATCTCTTTAACTGTTTAATTTTTTGTTGTTGTCTATCTTAAATGATGTATATTTGTACTATGTGCTAAGTGCTGTATGAGTGTGTGTGTGTACTTGCCATCGCTTCCAGTTTAGTGTTACCTTGCCTTGGTCGTGCCTGGAGCCGGGATCTGAACTTCATTCGAACGCGCCGCGTACTTGACTCAAAAGATCGGATTTTATCTGGCATTTCGATGACATTCCGTTGCGCTTGTCGCACTATTTGCATACAACACAAAACTGTCAGTCAATTCCCCTATTGCCATGTGCCAGATGACATATGCCATATGCATATGTAAATATACTATAAAAACAAACGATTTATGCTTTTAACTGCTCTGACGACCCTCGTCACTGACACAGCAATATTCCAAACATACAGTGAACCACGGCAGTGCTTAGCCATTTGCAAATATTTCAATAATTTTACAAATCTTTCCATTATTTTACCCATATAACAAATAAAACATTGTTCATTAAAGCATAATCATTTCAAATTAATTTATTATGTGTGGAAAGTTCTTTCATAAAAATATACATTTTAGTGATCGATTGCCAATCACGATTCTTCTCTAAAGCACTTTCGGAGAGTTACATTTAGCGAGAGCTTACTGCGCTGTGTTCACTTGTTTTTGTGTGGGACGTCTATATTGAGTAAAGTCGCGCAAATAACTCGTTCATTTCGTCATTTTTAGCAGCCGTCAATAAGAATCTGTTATACATATATATATGGAAATGTATTTGTATTGGTTCTAGTGTAAATCCATATAAACAAACGCCTTGAAATTTGTATGTTGCATCGCTAAAATCTTCCAAATGGTTTTCGGTTTTGGATTTTGGTTTTGTTTTAACTTTTTCCAAACTTGAGCCGAGAACGCTTTAGTTATTTGCCGAATGTGTGGTTGTCGCGGGTGTTAGTGGTGGGCGGTCGGTTCATGTTCGTTTTAGGCCAAATACGTAAAACTCATTTTGACCATAAGCGTTTTTGAAAAGAGTGGGCGCCAAAATCCACCAAACAATTTAATCCAAGCTATGGCCGTCAACACTAAAATGCGAATTCCAATGGGAGATGTGCCTAGTAAAATGTTCAACAATAAAAAGGATTAGAACGGCTTATAAATATAACTACGCATTTGTGAAACACTATTTGAATAAGTCGTGCGTGAAGTGTTTGTCTTTCGGGATTAGTGATTCGACACGCGGCCATCAATGCAACAAGCTATAAACTGAGGGGGATAATTTCAATTACTGACATAACCTAGAACTTCAAAAAACGGTTATATTTTTACTAACAAAAGCACGAACATGCGCTGGCTTAGCGAATACAGCAACCAAACGAAGCTATTTACACGAAACATTTGTACGCGCGCCGCCTAAAAGCCGGCAACACTTGACAATAAATGCACAAACATTTTTCAAATTGCAGTCACACACACACGTAAAGGCAGAGAGAGAGAAAGAGAGAGAGAGAGAAAGAGAGAAGAAGAGAGACGCACGTAACGAAAAAGTACATAGTGGAGGCTGCTCGGGAGGCGCCATGGCACTAAGCAAGACGAGCAAATCGAAAGCTGGCGCCAAAGACGAGCAGAACGAACTGGTGAGTGAAACAAATACGAAAAATAACAAACTGAATTGAAGCAAACACACACACACACACATAATCGCATGTGTGTGTGTGTTTGTGTGTGTGCAGCACTGGCAGAGCTTTGGCACTGTGGCAAAACAATGGAGCGCAGCAAGCAACGAGCAGCAAGCAGCCAGCAGCCAGCAGCCCGCACTTGGCTCAAAGCGCGGCGCAACTATTCAGTCCGTCTCAGGTGTAACAAACTAACAGTGCAGCTCGTGGAGCACCGCAGTCGTCGACGCGCCATCGAATCGAACACGCCGCGCACACAATTGTCTTTTTTTTCATTCGTTTTTCCTTTTTTTTTTCGTATTATTTTTTTGCTGTTATTGTTGTTGTTTGTGTCGACTTTGACTCGTTGTTTTGCATGCGCGGGCTTTGCCAATTAAAAGTCGGTTAAATATTATATTAACTATATCAACAGTGTGTTTTCAGTTCAATTTATATATTCTCTTTCAATTTAGATTTGCGACATTTTTGTAATTTGTTAAACAAGCATCTAAAGAATTATGTGTGAGAGAGACAGAGACAGAGCGTGAAAGGGGTGTGTGTGTGTGTGTGTGGGTGGGAGGGAGGTGGACTGGGGTGGTGGAAATGTACATAACAGTAGTGTAGACTTGCCCTATTGCATATGCCTAATGCATAATGCATATGCACATGCTCCATACTCCAAACTCTCCACCTCTTCCACTCCACACTCACTCTGTTCCAGCTTTAAGTGGTGCGCTTAACATGGCAGACTACGTGCAAAAAATTAATCATTAAAGCCGCCGACGTTGTCGTTGAGCTGTTGTTGTTGTTGTTGTTGTTGTTGTGGTTGTTGTTGTATTGTGTCGTGACATTTGTTGTTGTTTGTTTTGCTTTTTTGTTTTGTGCTTTTTGTGCACCAATTTTGCTTGGGCCGCTTCTACTTGTTGCATAATCGTTGCGTATACGTAACGCCAAACCTCAACTAAAGCCAAAACTCTACAACGCAACTCTACACATAACCTCAAAGATCCTGCGGCACACTCACAATTTATCGATAACTGCCCAAATCCAAAAACCCAAAAAAAGAAACAACAAAAAAATAAAAAATCACATCAAAAATATTTTCCCACCATTAAAGCGCACACAACAACACACACACACACACACACACACAAACAAAATAACGCGCATTATTCGTTCACAAAATGGACAAATGCTTGCAGCGCTCTGTGGATGCGAGGGGGTGGGTAATGGGGAGCAGGCGTATGTGCACCCACAAGCAGCAGTTTTTGAGTTGTTATTGTTGTTGCTGTTGTTGCTTGTAAAGCATTTTGCTTTGGACAATTTGTGGCTGCAACAACAATGTGCTTAACTCTTATTTTTTTTATTGTGCTTCTTCTTAATATATTTTCAAGAGTTTCGTTTTCTGTCTGTTTTGTGTGTGTTTTTTGTCCAACAACAATTCAATGTCTCTGTTTGGCCAAAAGGCGCAAATTAGCAGCTTCATCTTGGGGTGTCTGTTTCTGTCTGTGTGTGTGTGTGTGTGTGTGCTTCTGTGTGTGTGGGTATTTAGTGACCAGTGCGTGACTTGTTAACTCCGCCGTGGCACAGTAGTTCCACTGTAAAAGCAGCAAGAACGAAATGATCAAAGATCCTCTATTTTCTAACTTTAATCTCTGAAATCCTTGGAGCTATTTCAGGAATAAATGTTTAATTTTCACTAAAGCCACTAATAGGATTCAACAATATAAATAACAATATTTACTATTAAAAGTACTTAATTTTATATTAGATTTACATTGCAGACATTTGTTTTTTATTTTTCTAGACTTGAATTTTTGTCCACTGTGCGGGGCCCAAAAAGAAAAACCAAAACAATAACAAAAATCTTTGCGGGCCAACACATTTGTATGGCTAACGCGACGCCTTGTTGCAGTTGCAAGTTGCAAGTTGCAACTGTTGTTGTTTTTGTTTTTATTGTACTGCTTTTGGGTCAAGTAAAAGGCATTTGTGGTAGCATTTTGTTTTTTTGTGTTTTTTTTTTGTTTTTTGTAATGTTTTGGGAATTGTCAAAGTAGGATTTGTCTCTGTGTGTGTTTTTTTGTTTTTTGTTTTTGGGGCGTGGTTTTCTATGAAAATGGGTGACTCATGGTTTTGATGGGGAAAGCAAGGGGTGGGGGGAGGGGGTGGTTGGGTTTGGTTTGCTAACTCTGTTAACATGGCCATAAGCAGAAGCACAAACTGTGCGCAAAAACCTAATCAAACGTAGAGCCATAAAGGTTTTCCATTTGCCCTATCGAACGGAAGTAATTACAAAAATGGCCAAATTGCAGGCAAAATAATAAAGTTGTTGTTGTTGTTGCTGTTGTTGTTGTTGTTGCGGTCTGACGTCATGCGCATATTGATGATGTTCGTTCCGAATCGATCAATCGATCACGAAGAGCAACACAAAAGGCAACCGGCAGCCGCCACAAGCGGCAGCAACCACAACAACAACAACAACAACAAATGACAAAAGCTCACAAATGGATTGTTAAAACGTATTTAACGATTCAAGCATCGTTTTGCACACCACACAGCAAAAACAAAAAAAGCTAACAACAGCAAATCAAAAGAACGAAAAAACAAAATATAAACAACAACAAAAACACTGAGAACTCTTAGTGTTACTCGTGGGGGGGGAGGGGGCGTCTAGATTTGTGCAAAGTGCAAAGCAGTAGACACTCCAGTGGAGAGTTTGGAGAGTTGCGCTCAAACTGATAATTAAGAAGTTGTTATGCGCCTGGCGGAGGGGGGGTTGAGTGTATTTTGAGGCAATGAAAAAAGGCCAGCTTGAAGAGTTGCGTTCAAAGTGACAATTAAGAACTAGTGGTTGGGTGGGAGGGGTGATGGTGTCAGAGTAAATTTGGAGTGACCGATGAGAGCATACTGAGATCAATAGTCAAAGTGATGCACTTTGTGTGTGAGCGAGGAAGCAGCAGGAAGTTTAATCAGAGTGCAAAGGTTGTCAATATATTTCGCTAATATGATGTTTTTTTTTCCATTTTGGATTGAAATACCTAAATATTACCATTCAAAATTGTGCTTAAACTATGGAAGGGTTCTATTTTATTCTTCCGCTTAATTGACCCACATGAAAATATTCGAAGCTAATCTTTAAAATGATTACATTTCTATGCGTGCAAGAAAGTATATAATTTCATTAGTAGTCAAGTTTTGAACCAAAAACTTTCCGTCTTTTTTTTTTTGTATTACGTTAAATGTCTACACAAATTATGGAAAAAAAAGTTGGGTTTGTCAATTGCATGAAGCGAACACATCCAAATTTTATCATTATCTGCATCTGAGCATGCTCTGCTCATTTATATTCTTCCTCTTCTGGTCAAGTACTTAAAACACAAACTTTAGATATTTTGGCTTGATTAGTTGGCTTAATTAGCTGCTCTGTGCCAATCGCCAATTGCACAAAAATAGTAAGACGTAGGGCCTAAAATTTTTTTCGTTAACCTTTTTTAGTTGTTTGTTGTGTTCCTTGTTTTTCCTCCTTTTTTTATTAGTTTTTTGTAATTGTCGTCTGTGGGCGCGACCTTTGGCCGCATTTGACCGCATTTGAATTGAGTTTGTTGCTGTTATTGTGGTTTTCGCTCTGTTGTTTTCCATTTCACCGCCTTGAACTATGCACGCTGCCCTTTGAGCCAACATCAACAATAACTCGAGCAACCTTTTTGGAGTGCATTTGTGTCGTGAGTTGTGTAATAAACCAACTGACCAAAAGCCAGCCATGTGTGTGTGTGTGTGTGTGTGTGTCTACAACTCTATTCTTCGCCTTCAGTTTTTGTTATATATGGGCTCCTAACTTTATGAGCCGTTACCGTGTGTGTGTGTGTGTGTATTTGTATGTACTTAGCAAACTTTTAATAAGCCAAACTAGTTAGTTCTTGCGGCTAAACAGATATATTTAAAATAAAGGTCATGTTTCAGCTTTATAAATGATGCGCAAGCTAGAAATATCTTCTCCAAAAAAAAAATTAGTTTTCGTGGTCTTTATTAAAAAATTCACACTTGCAACCGAATTTCAGTCAAAGTCGACGAAACGCTACAAAATTGCACTGGCAGAAAAAGATAATAAAAATCTGAAATAAGACTCTCGGTTTGCCCTCACGTTCCAGTTATTTCTTTTTGTCGCGTGTCGCGTTGAAATGTTTTGTGCTGCACACGAAATTCAAATCGGTTGCAGCGAAAGTGCAACATTAATTAGGCAGCAACAGGCGGCCGAGGAGTAGCGGCAACAGTAGCAGCAGCATCAGCAGCAGCAGTAGCAGCGGCAGCAGCAGCAGCAGCAGCAGCTAAAAACAGGCGGCATCAGGTGGCAAACAGCAACGGCAACGTCACCGATGTAGTCTAAGCCCAGCGCTCCCACATTGCACGCCGCCAGATGATCGAATGGTGGTGATCCTTCTACTGTCGCCATGCACGTGCAGCCAAAGCAGCAGCAGCAGCAGCATCACTCGCCACACCCACCAACAGCACCAATACCAATACCAACACCAACACCAACACCTACAGAACCACCAACAGCACACCCCAGCACCAGCACCACCGAATGCGCGCAGCTCCTCGCCAGGCAACAGCAATGGGAACAGCAACAGCAACAGCAACAGTAACAGCATCACCAGCAGCAGCAGCAGCAATAATGGCAACGTCTCCTCATCGGCATCAACGGGCGATACGGCAATACCGGCTGGATTGTATCGCAGCACGGTCACGCCCACTGCTGCCCCACAGTGCCAACACCACTACCACCAACACCATCACCACAATCAGCACCACCCATGGCCTAGTCATAGTCATAGTAGCTACCAGCCACTGTCCACTTGTTGGCTGCCGCCCTTGCCAGGAACAGCAACAGCCACAGCCAATGCGGTGCCCAAGCCGCCACGCAGTTACGCCCATGGCCATGCCTATGGCCATGTTGATGGGCACGGCCACGCCCACGCCCACGTTTATAGCCACGTCCCTGAGGCAAGTGCATCGCTGGTGTATCGCATCTACGCACAGACTACGCACAGTGGAGCCACCACGAGCCTGCCACAGCTACAGCCACCTGCCAGCTATACTAACACAAATAATAAGAAAACCAGTGGCACCACCACTGCCACTGACTACGTGCGTCACGTGACCCGCGTTAATTTCTACGACGTTGATACTTCGCAGGTCGAATTCGAGCCCAAAGATGATGACGACAGCAACGAGGCAGCTGCAAACGATACAGAAGCTATTACCAAAGAAGGTGAGTGAATCCAAAGTGAATCTCACAGATATTATATATATATATATATATATATATATATATATATATATTGTTCTTCGAATCCACCAAAATCAAGAATCCTATCTTAATTATTTTTTTAAATCGCGTCTTTCAGAAAATTAGAAATAAATTATGTAGTGCATTAATTAAAAATTAGAAAACATTTTGACGAATACGTTAGGCTAGATTTAATATAAATATCAATGGCTTCCATATTCTGTTTTTTCATACAAGAACATAAATTTCGACTCATTGTTCCTATGACAGCTATATTATATAGTGATTCGTTTTGAGAAAGTATCGCGAATTTTGTGTTTTTTCAAAAATTATTTATTTATTCATGAATATAGAGAATATACGTAACCCGCGAAAATTCAAAATTCGCGATTCTTTTTGAACACAGCGAAAGAAGTTTCCTCAAGATTGCGTGACTAGTTTGCATGTGCACAGACAGAGTCAGTAATAAATATATATATATAAACATATATATACATATACATACATATATATAAAAATATAAATATAAATATAAAAATATATATATAAAAATCTGAAAATTAATTTCAGAGCAGCTTGCAAAAAATTTGCTAGAATCGATTTTATAGTAGTATTATTATTTTTATTATTATGATTGTTGTATTATTCACCTTGAATACAAGTGGAATGCTCTTATGAACGATCTTCGCTCCCTCTCTCTCTCTCTCTCTCTCTCTCTTTCTCTCTCTTTTACTCTATCTGTCATGCTAGTGATCACACCCAGCTCATGTCAATATAGCATTGATTGCTTACTCATTGGATCGATTTGGGTCTTGGTTTCTTGACAATTATGATAATTATCCGATGGAAATCGGCACATATATATATAAATATATATATATTTATATATATGTATATGTATATGCTATTCGTCATGCATTTGCTCATGATGCAATTGCATCGCAGAAAATATTCAGAACACGTATTCAACTCGGAAATTCGAAACAAATCAGTTTCTGATTGCCAATATAATTATTTCAGTTAGCGGAAGAAGAAAATAATCTTAACTCCTCTCCCTCTCCCACTCCCACTCCCGCTCCCGCTCCATCTTCCCCACCCTCTCCCTCAGCCGCTCTTCTTGTCTCGATGTGAATTAAACCCTTTCGCTATGCACTATGCGAAGTGCATATTTTGTGTGTCAGACCCCTCCATCCGACGCCCTCTGCCTTGGTTAGGTTTTATCGCTTTATCGTTATGTTGCGGAAATCATAGAAAGTTTGATTTAATTATGTGATTAGCATAGCACAAAGGCGCCTTTGGCTACTGCAGCAACATCAACAATAATAACAATACCAATAACAACAACAACAGGCATTCGACGGATAACTTGTAACATTGTGAAAAAGTGTAAAAATTAAAAATAACAAGCAGCTACAAGCAACAACAACAAACAGCGGCAGCAGCAGCACCAACAATGGCAAAATGGTAATGCTAAAGAAAATGTTTCGAGCTACAAATTTCCCACGTTAGCAAATCATTAAAAATCAACACCAGCAACACGACATCAACAAGCAACAAACAAAAAAAAAAAAAAAAAAATCAGCAAACAACAAGCAACAAACAGCATTAATAATAACTGAGATTTGTTGTTGTTGGAATCTTTTTGCATATGCATAAATATTAATAATTGGAGCTCACTTGTTATGCCACAACTCTCCACACACACACACACACACACACACACACAGTCGAGCTTTGACAGAACTCTGAAAGTGGAACTCGAAATACATAAAGCCAATAAAAATACCCATTAAATTAAGTGAATTGGGCTCTACTTTGAATAGTTGAAGCTATATAAAAGCTTAGAAGGATCCACTGCTGGAAGATCTCGAAATACTTTCTTTGGGCATAAAATATTAACTTATAGTTCAGCAGGCAAAAAGAGTTCAAAGTTTAATTAGCGTGAGCATAGGTGAATTTATATGTGAGGGGGAGCTTCGAGAGGGGGGGTTTGGTTTTTAGGGGATATGCTGTAGTTGGTTGACAACTGGTAGTTGGAGATTGGTTACTGTTGTTGTTTTTAGGCACTTAACATGGCTATAATTGATACCACAATTAGCCCAATGAGCGGCATGTGCAACAAGCAGACACACGTAATGAAATCTCTGTAGCATTGCTGGTGGCAGGGGTATGGGGCGTGGCATAAATAACGATTACATGTCATCGGCAATGCTGCGCAATCGATTGAAACCGATGAACGAAACGAGAAACAATGAAAACAATAAACAACAAACAACCAGCAACAAGCAACAAACAACAAGCAACCAACAAGAGGCAAAAAGCAACAGGCAACAAAAGCAGACTAAATCGAAGACCGAAAGTGTAGCCACCACCCAACGCCACACAGGGCAATTGACAGCACTACACGCGCACCACTCAGCATACGTCTCGTGCTGTTTGTTTAATTGTTAGTGTTATTGTTGTTGTTGTTGTTGTTGTTGTTGTTGTTGTTGTTGTTATTGTTAATGCTATTTATGAAGTGCTTGGCTGACTGTCTGGCAGCCAGCTTAGCTGATGCAATGCGGATATATGCACAAATGATAAAGATAAACGCTTCCAAATGCGGCATGGCTTGGGGAGGAGTGGTGGGTGGAGTGACGAATGTTGGGGTATCATTTAAATGGTTTCGATCAGAAGACCCAACTGACCAGGCCAACTACAAGTTTGGCGACCACTCGCAACCACCTCAACTCAACAACAACAACAACAGCAACAACAATAACTCCAAACAGCTTCAGTTTTCTTAGAGATCTCGTTGAGGTTTTTCTAACAGCGGCGGCAACTGCAGCAGAGACTGCAACTGCAACTGCAACTGCAGATAAATTATATAAGCGACCTTTAATGGTCCAGCAATTTCTGCTGCAGCAGCCAGCAACAGTAACAACCACAAAAACAACAACATTAACTGTAATACAAAAAAAAAAACCAACAGAGTATATTAAATTTTCAATACTCTTCATATTTTTTATAAATATTATATTCGACCCCATAAATTACATATGTATTCTCGATCAACAAGTCGATATTAACATCCAAACTGGTAAACATGTCGACTTGGATAACTATATCATATAGCTACTATAGGAACAATAGAATATGCAAACTAAACTTATCCAATATGCGAATTATTATGCGAATTGTAATTGATATCAAGTTTTTATAATTTATATTTCCTATATTGGAAAACAACCCAACAACGTTTTTTCAAATGTATTAAAAATCAAATATTTTTGATAGACTCGCCAATAAATAATGAAAACAATTCGATTTTTTATATGCGGAATTAAGTAGAAATGCAAAACATATATCAGGGAATTACCTATATCCTATACCAACTGAATTTATCATATTACCATTAAAAAGCGCATTTTGGAAGGCAAATAAAATCAAGTCAGTATTCATTCAGTAAATCTTGGACACAGACAGTCGTCGGATGTCCGTGCTCAATGCGTTGCTCTGTGTGTTGTTGGCGTCACAGGTTGCCACACACACACTCACACACACATACAGTTACACACACACACATATACACATATATATACGTATATTTATACACTCATAGTACAGTTAGTCTAGTGGCAGACAGACCAACTTGGACTTGGGTTACGTAATTGGGCGACCAGCTAAGCAACCAAATGCGGCAGCCACTCAGCGAATCGCTCAAGCGCTTCGCTATTTTTCTTCTTCTTCTTCATCTCCTTTTTCCACTTTTTCCCCCTCTTCGTGCTCGTCGTTTTGTTGCTGTTGCTGTTGCTGTGCAGTTGTTATTGTTGTTGTTAGAAGCAGGCTCACAAGTGGAAATGCTAAAATACAAAATACAGTTTAACTGCTTGCAAATATGCAACATGCAAATCGCAAAGTTTGCGGCACCAGCTTTGCGAGGTGTTGCAATCAGAACTGCTGCATGGGTCCAAGTAGCAATAGGCAAGTGGCAAGTGGCAAGTGGCAAGTAGCAAGTGGCAAATGGCAAGCAACATATTACAAATGCCCAGACGCTGATTCAATTCGAAATAGTTCATTTAATTGCACACATTAAATGATCTAAATTCCATTATTTATGGCTCAAGCAACACTCAAATCTCACATTGAGCTCAGCTCTTAACTGCCTAAACAACAATTATTTATATGCTGAGGCAAAGGTCTTAAAACTGTTTATTTTTTTTTAACATTTACTACAGATAAAATGATCATAACAACTTGGTTTTGCTGATTAAGCAAAGTATTTCAAAATTTAATTGTTCGAAATACACTTTTAAAACAATTGACAAAAAACAAGAGCAAAACTTAGCCTAAATAAATATTTCATTTCCAATTTAACTAAACTGTTCAGCCATTTTTTTTTTTTAACAATCTACTCTTGTTTTCAATTGATTTTTAATAGTTTTAACCTTTTGAGTCGTTCCAATTATAAAAGGCCTTGCAAAAGCATTGTGGCCAAATTATAATTATGTGTTTATTGATATTAGTCAATTTGATTAAAAAATAGTTAATAGCAGAATCTTTCTTTTTCGAAAACGCCCTTGCAATATGAATCAAGAAAGTAAAGGAATAAAGCAGAGCTGAAAATGCTGTCCATTTTGGCGTTTTTTGACTCGATCCAAAGCCAAAATAAGCTGAACTCAAAAGCTCTTTGAATCGATTTGAAGCGCACTTTTGGGCTTAGCCCAATTGAATAGAAACCAGCGGAAGCTTTGAGCCTCGGCTTGAAAGTATGCAATGCAAACAGAAGAAATATTTAAATTTTGTTTTTCTTGCAGAGGAATGGATAACGAAGCGAAAAACAGAGCTGACAACAACGAGACAAATCGAGACACGGGTGAAACGCCAGGTGAAGCTGCAGGATGGCAAAGTGATAGAGGACTCTGGGCCGATGGTGTCGACCAACACGACCGAGGACACAGATAAACAAGAAACAGAAACTACTGAGGTGAGTTTCCCCCACCAATCACCAAACGCCAACGAATGGTATAAATTTATTGAGCTTTTTTTATCGTAGAAACGTGACTTGGGTCTGCCTGATGAGCTAGATGGCAATGCGCAGCTGATTGACGCCGCGGCTTTGGAGGCGGGCGCCGTCAACGAGACGCAGCTAGCCCAGTTGCAGGAGGCATTCGGCGTCGGAGCCGGCATAGATGGCGGCAAGCTGGTGAAGCGCATGGTGCCGCGCCCCGTTGACGGCCTGGTGCGCCAGGTCGACAATAAGCGCATCATATCGCATGAGGAGATCAAGGACTACCACGAGACGCAGGACGTCAAGCACATGGGCGATTTCACCGACGAGGTAAGCAAATAATATTAACAGCTGCATACGCTTTTGTAATTCAACACTACCACAACAACAACAACAACAACAACAATAGCAGCAAATTGGCATGAAAAATAACTGAAAATCAATTTGGCGTGAAAAAACAAATATTAATGCTCTAATTGAGTGTGTGCTCGACTGTTAGATGGCCAGTTGAGTCTGGTCTGTACAAAAAAAAGGCAACATATTTACATATGTATATATATATATATATATATATAAATATATTATATATATTATAAATATATTTATATATATATATATATATATATATACATATGTAAATATGTTGCCTTTTTTGTGTAATGCATTAGTTTATTCATGCATACGTCTATAATACCCAATGATACAAATTTGATTTAGATAGGGTAATAAATAAAAGGTAACAGCGCCACTGGGCAGTCGCCAGCAGCAATCATCAGCAGCAAGCAGCAAGCGGCAACCAGTTGAGTCAAGTTGTTGTTTCTTTAAAGCTCATTCGAAAGTTATCGGCAGTTGTTGCTGTTGCTGTTGCCGCTATGACTATGACTGTGGCTGTGGCTGTGGCTGTTGATGTTGCTGTTACTGGTGTTAGCAGCCGCAACAAGCTGGCTAGCTGCATCTTAAGCTAATGCTGCCGACAGTTCAGTCGCCGCCGAGCGAGCGCCGAGAGCAGACAACAACTCGTTTCTTGCTAAACGCGTCGCGTCCGTATCCAACGCGATTTATTGTCTTTAATCTTGATCTTAACTATTGGTTTATCTTAAATCTGTAACGGTCTTTCTCTCCCTATCTCACTCTCTTTTTCTCTTTCTCTCAATCGCCCGCTCCGTCAACCGCTGATTCTCTCGCTTGTACCCATTGTGGCTGTGTTTCTGTTTTTTTAAAAATTGTTTTTCGTAATTTTTGTTGTTATTTTGTTGATGTATTTAATTTTTTCCTACGCACATCCGCGCGCCCGCACGCCTGTGATTTAGTTTGTACTCGCGTACACAACCCGCTTAGTTTAAAACACACAGTTTTAAGTCTCATAATTAACTAAAGTTCATCGCTAGAAGCGGACTGAGTCAATGAGCCACGGCTCAAGCAAAAGCAAAATCAACAACATCCGAAAAATACACTGAGGGAAATACAGCGAAAGGGGATAACAAAGAAAAACTTCAGTTTTTGTTTTTTTTGCGTGGGGCGCTAAACGATTTCCCAACGGCATCGCTCAATTTGCCTAACTAATCCAGGTTTGAATCCGTATGTGAATATATTATGAGTATGTTATGAATATTATGTGAATCATTTCATAAGTTTAACTAATCAAAAAATGTGCAAAAAGTAAAAAAAACTTGATTCGATTATATAGTAGCAATACAGATATCTGCGTGTGTGTGTGTGTGTGTCTGTCTGTGTGTGTTTGTAGCTGCTTGTGTATGTGTGCGAGATAGCTCCTCCTAACTTACTTGTTTTGTGTGATCAATTTTATAGGATCAAAAATAAAAGTGCTAACAAATATGGCCATAAACAGATAACTTAAGCAACGAACTTGATTTCAGATATTATTAATATATTTAAGTAGGTTTGTGTGTGTGTGATTTGTAGCAGCTCTTAGAACATTTCATAATAATTAGTAAGTGTCAAAATATAAGTTAGCAGCAGTTGACTGAAAACCATTCATCACTTAACTTTATTTGATAGTTGCACGCAAAGAAAAGACTCAGGCAACAAACTTGGTTATTTGCATCCATGTCTGCTTGTGGAAGGCAGCAACTTCAGACTCCTAACCCAATTGAAAAGTTATATTCTTGATATGACGAGTTATTGGAAAATAATGCAAAAGACTTAGACAACAAACTTGCGACTTTATCTCTATTCAGAACTTATAATTAATTGTAATAAAAAAAACAATTAATTATTATAAATATATATTGCTTATTTAGAATTAAAGGCTTATTGTTAAGATACATAAAAATTAGTTTATAAGTTATATGTAAAATATTACGTGATTAAGTTCAAAAGTGTGCTCAAACGAAAGACTTAGGCAACGAACTCGACTGTAGGCACTTTAAATGTACTTTTTGTGTGTGTATGTGTGAGGCAACAGCTTCTAACTTCTAACTCTATTTGAAAGTTCTTTTGCGGCTAGTCAATAAATGTTTGAGATGTTAGAAACTCCCGTCTTCTTCTGTTACCACACCTCCCCTTGCCGCCCATTGCTCCCGCCTGCTCGTAGCGCATTACTGGACTTGAGGAGCATGTCTTTAAACCGGTAGTTGGCAATTACCCAGGCAGCAAAAGGTTGTGTACCACAGCAGATGATGTTGTACAAGGTATACACACAGTTCATTTACACACAGACAAGCATACACACACGCACACACACACACACACATAGACATCTAAAGACCTGTTCTGGCGCCCAGTTTAATCAATAGACAGCCGCTGCTCCTGCTTTGGCTGAGACTGCGGCTTGCCATGCCTTGGCTTTAGTTTGCCTGGCTCGGCTTGGCTTGCCTGGGATTCTAGGCGTGTCTGCAGCAGGTCCATGAACCTAACTACACACCAATACACTTAAACACACACACACACACGAGCACATATATATACACAAACATTTGGATTTGTGTTTTGTCTACAAAATATTTGTTGAATTTCGAATTTGAATTTTCAGTTAAATTTGTGTGTCCACAGTGTGTGTGTGTGTGTGTGAGTGTGTATATTTCTTGTCTTACAGTCACAGTTGGAAGTATGGGTGTGTGTGTGTGTGTGGGTACTTGCTGCCTGGGTAAACTTGTTTCTGCTTTGCGCCCATGTGCCCACATTGAGTTGGCTCACACTCTAATCAACGTATACCAATCGGCCCGAACTCCAGCACAACTGAGGCAGAGAGCACCACTCGGCGAAGTTGGTTTGGGGCCCCCAAGTGCTCTGGTCAGCTGCAGCTGCGTTGGCGTTGGCGTGCAGCGCACACTAACTGAATTACAATAATAATAATAATCATAATATAATCGAACGCGCTTTTGGTGCCCGCTGGTGCTGTTGCTGTTGCTGTTGCTGCTGCCTACCTGGGCTGGAGGTTGAGTAAACTGCCAAGGCAAACTGGTCTGCTCGAGCAGCACACGCACGAGAAGGCGAGTGTCTCTTGGGCCTAGGCCCAGCAGCAGCAGCAAAACTTCTCTTGAACGGACAATACAAAAAAAAACACATAAATCGGCAACTTGGCTCATTTCTCTTTTTGGCCACTTGCCAATGAGCCAGCAATTCATTTGAATACCTTCAAGTTGGCCAAATCGTTTCTCGAATTGAAATTATGCCTCAACTCTTGTGTGCTCTGTGTGTGTGTGTGTGTGTATATATGTGTGTGTGTGTGTGTGTGTGTCCATGCATTCCACATACTCCACACACTTATCTTTTGGCACTGGCTTTCAGCAAACTGTTTGTGATAATCAGGCACAGCTTATAGCCAAAATTCAAGCAACGGTTTTTCACATTTTTGGCCAATGACAAAGCTCTTGACAATGTCCGTTTGCCCTCGTCGCCTCCGTCTGCCTTGTTTGCGTCATCATCTTCAACGTCATCACGACTTTACCTCAGTCATAAAATTTATCATGAACTTTATTGGCGCCAACGCCACGAAACCCAAACCAATTCCAAAAAAAAAAACAACATCCGAAACACTGCCCTCTCCACCTCCTCAACAATCCATCACTAGTCAAGCTACCAAAACCATCTCCATATAAAGCTTATATTATTATACCCTCCAAACATATCAAATGATTTAGAAGGTTATTACAACAAATCTTCGGGAACTTTTAAAGCTGCTTATTTTTCACTACAACAACTTTAATTAATGACGAACACCTAAGAAGCTAGGAGTGATCTGAAGAAACTGAAAGTATTTTGAATATATATATTAAATACATACTGTTAAAAACAAAGCGACCAAAACAGGGTTTTCACTATTTAATAGGATCGGAAAGTTCGTTCTCGGAACAAGTAATATTGTTATGCACATTCATTTTCTTACATGATGTATGAATTCAGTGACTATTTATGATCGAGTTACTAAATTTAGTATGTGGGCTCTTGTAAGCTAAACCAGCTTCCAGATTCTGTCACCAGCTTGTATAGCTCCCACACGTTGTTGGAGACACGTACAACGCATAAGATTATAAAGATAATTATTGCGGGGTATTTTTGTATTGAGCACTTTCTGTTGTCGTTTGCCTTTTATTTTGGGAGTATTTGTTTTTTTTTTGAATTTGTTGTTGCTTGATTCACTTTTTAAAACTTTTGTTTTTAGTTTGTTTCTCACATAATGAATTCGTGTCCATCGATCGTTCAGTGAACAGTCAAATTCACAGCATCGCCTGAGGCAGCCAGCGGAGATGCTCGCTTAGTGTTTGTAGGGGGTGGAGGGGAGACGAATTTTTATGTTATTGTTGTTGTTGCTGACATTCAAGTTTTTCAGCTTAAAGCTAAAAAACAAAACACTTTCTACGCGCATTACCGTTAAACAAGGTCGCCGACAACAACAACAACAACAACAACAACAACAACAACACATGGTACAGCAAAGGCAAAAGCAACAGCAACAATAACAACAACAACAACAACAACAACAGCAGCAGTAATAACGACAACAATACAAAAAGCAACAACGAGTTATGTATAGCTGAATCTTCAAAAGTGGTCAAGTGGTGCAAACGATGCTTATACCCATTAGCTGGATTCCCAGTCTGGAGTCGGCTCGAAGTCGGCTACAGTTTTGAATTTAGCTTTCAGCTTCAGCTTGTCCAGCGATGCGTGCATTTTGCTTGTCATCATGCAACAAAGAAGAGAGGCAGTTTGGGGAGTGGCCACCAACTGACTGACCTTGACGCATTGCTGGCGCTTCTGCTCCACCTTCAGTTTTAACTTATTCTTCTTCTTCGCTTGTGTTGGTGTCACATTCTTACCGTTATTTCCCTTTCCACGCATTCCTCTGGGGTTTTGTTTTTTCTTTTTATTGTTTTTTTTTTTTCTTTTTGGTGCCGCCCCAAACGCTACTTCGCTTGCAAAACCGAATGTGGTGCATTGTGGTTTCTGTCTTGCTCTGAATACCATGCCGCTCTCCGAGCTCGGCGGAGGCGATTGCATCGACTTGGGGCGAGAAGCATTTGGCGATGCCGACGCATCGACCATGTCGATGATGCAACCTGATCAGCATTCAGCAGCATTTCAAGTCTATGCAGAAAGAGAGAAGGAGAACGACGATCTTATAATAGCAATAAAAACAAAAAACAAAATATAACAAACAAGTAAATAAACAAAATATTTAAATCTATTGTCAGCTCAGATTCTTTTCTCCTTTGTATAACTCTTGTCTGTCTTAAATGCGATCGCCACGAAACACGTTTAGATAATGGTATTAAGTATGCGGCTACCAAATTTGCAAAATATGTATTTTTCAGGTGTTTTATTTATTACTAAAATTCGGCTTTTCTGCACTGCGACCTATTTGTTATATTGTGCCCCTTTCTGAGCTTAAAAGCTCTTTGAATCTTTGATGGATCTATGGCTTCTATGTCATTGACATTCATAACAAGCATCCCTAGGGTGCTGCATCTTTTCCTGGATAGGGTGATACATTCTGTTAGGATGTGAGTTGAGAGCGCCTCCTCGACAACACAGAACCAACACTGATTGTTACTATAAATACCCATTTTGGATAGGTGGCTTTTTAGTCTACAATGTCCTGTGAGTAAACCGACAAGTATCCTTAGCCTATTCCTACCCATGGATATTACTTGCTTAAATATACATTTGGCCTGTCGGAGTCCTGGTGTCTCTTCCCAACTCCGTAGTCTCCTTTGTCTTCCTTCATTTCTGAGTTGCTGCCGTATCGTGTGCTTTCCTATGCCACAAAATGGTTCTGGCCCTATTAGGGGCCTCTCTGTACCAATTCTGGCCTGCTCATCCCCCGCTTCGTTCCCTGCAGGTGTTTCATAATTATCCACAAATAATTAGTGTACGTAAATGTAATAAACATCTGATAAATGTCCGATATGCGAACCCAAAGATATAATTTATTGTTATTTATATTTTAGGTGACTCACATTCAACATTTCATTTGTACCGGAACTAAAATTTTGTCTTGACTAGTTCGATTTAGTTTTTGGTCATCAACTAAAATGTTGACCCAGAAAAATTGTTAAAACTGTGAGAAAGTCTTGTGCCCATGGAAATTTAAGTTGCATTTAGGCCAAATGTTAACCTCAATTGTTGTTAAGACTAACCTCCCAAAATATCTATACATATGTACACAGATGTAAATATTTTTATTGGCAATGAGTGATTTGAAAGTAGATCATTTGCTATCAAGAAGCTGTGTAAGAGGCAGAAGAAAGCATGTCTGATATCATAAAGTATATATTCCTGATAATGTCCGAACTTTTCTACTAGACTAAGGAATGCAAATTTGGAATTTAAGTGCAGATCAATTTTATTTTAATTTAACAATACCTTTCTTCGATTCCTCAATATCTTATATTTGTAATATGTATTTCTAATCTATATATTATTGTCATGCTTTAATATTATAAATAGTTGAGCTCTCTCGACTTAAACATTCTAATTTTTTTTTATTTGTATCTGATATTTATCTAGTCTTGAACATAATTTAACAAGAAAAATTTGCATTCGATTTGTTTTAGACATACGTGAAGGCGGTGCGCGAAGGTGTTGAGGATCTTGAGGCGGTCCTCTGCTCACCGGAGAGTCAGCAACAGTTGGTGGCACTTGGGCCGCAGCTGGTGGCGAATACGAGTCGATCGCGGAAGACAATCGATTCGGAGGATACGCAGAAGCGTTGTCTGGCCCAGGAGGACGGTACACTGGTCACCGAGAGCAAGCGCACCACCGAGCACGAGCTGATCCTTGACGGCGACGAAGACGAGACAGAGACAGAGGCAAAGGCAAAGGCGAAGGCAATAACAAGGACCAGGCAAAGAGCCGGCAATGAGCTGGTTGTTGGTCAGCAGGGCGAGCAGTTGACCACAACGGCGGCGAGTCAACGCTACTTCAAGCAGCGGGACGAACAGCATGTGGATCTGATAGCCGACGGCAAGCTGGTGGCCACCGAGATGCGCTACGCCGCCGAGACGACCCAAATGGAAAAGGACGGCTCTCTGGAGCGGCCCGGCGACTGGGACAGCCTCTCAGATCGCATGCGCAAGCTGCGGCGCTCCCAGCAACAGCAGCAGCAGAAAGGTGAGCGACCCATCAACGAAAAGAGTTCCAAATTGTATTCATTATACACTTAAAAAAAATTTTAAATTGTTGATGACTTTTCGTTGTGCAGAGGTGGCGCTGCTGGCGGATCGCAAGGATGCATTGACGAAGCGTCCGCTCGACTTTGATCGGGAGGAGGAGACGCGGAAGGGCGAGACGATGAAATGGCTGGAATCACACTTCGGCAGCGAATCGACCGCCTCCAATGATTCGCGGGATGACGAGGCTAACGATGTGGATGTGGAGCCCACCAAGAAGAGCTACTTTAATGTGATCATCAAATCGCAGAGCCAACTGCCAGCCGGGCTGCCCAGCAATACAATATCTGGCCAAGCAGCAGGTGCAGCTGCAGGATCTGGAGGAGCCGGAGCAGCCGCTCAGACACAACAGCACCATCCGCAGACGCTGCCGCGCAGCGCCGAAAGGGAGCGGGAACGCGAAAGGGAAAGGGAGCGAGAAAGGGAGCGTGAACGGGAACGGGATCGTCTGCCCGCCACTCTGGATCGGAAATATGTTAAGGAGGTTAACGGTTTGTCAGTCGGTCGCGGCAAATATTTCCAGGGCATATCGAACTGGGCGGATCGTCAAGAGGCGCCCGTGAATCACTTCTCCAGTCAAGCATTTCGCGAGGATCTGCAGGAGACGATACGCCGCAACGGGCTCAGGAGCAAGGGCAAACAGCCAGACGTGCTCCCGTCCAGCGGCGCGGACAGCAGCTATGTGAGTCGCGAGGACATCTTGCAGCAGAAGCGCCAGAGTTTGTCCTCGCAATTTCTTGCGCGCTCCACGCGTGGCTCGCGCGATGCCCTCGATGATCTGGATGCCATACCGGGACCACGTGATCCACCTCCACCACCGCAAATGCGACATCATCAGCTATCTGCTGTTGCTAGTTCATCGAATGCGCCATTGCAGCCCAATCGCGCCGAGGAGCCATCACAAAAACGAATGGCCTATGGCCATGGCCGGAGCAGCAGTAATCCTATCAATTTGCGCGGCAAGAGCTATGAGCGCAGCTCCCTCGAAACGCCCATGGAGTTTGCGACGAACAGCAGCAGCAGCAGCTGCAATCTGGGCAGGCCCACTGTGCCCCAGCGCCGACGTGCCATCGAGAAGAAGATCGGCGAGCAGACAACAACTGCAACGACAGCAACAACAGCAACAACAGCATCGCACAACAGTCATCAAGTTGTTACTAAGCTACACGCACCACTGCCGCCACCAGCTCCGGCTGCAGCTACATCTGCTGCGGCTGCTGGTGTGGTCACGCAGCTGGAGCCGCCACCGGATTATTCGCCGCCACCGCGCAGTCGTAGTCGCAGCTCATCCCCGCAGGTGGATTATTTGCGAACACGGCCACGCCATGTGCCCGTCAATGCCCATAACCATGGTCATGGCCACGCACATCCTCATGGCCACCAGGCCAACTTGGAGGCGGCAGCGAGCAGCAGCAGCTTGACCCTAAATCGAAAGCAACAGCAACGCACCCGATTTGCACCAGCCGCCAGCTACAATAATCGACAGCCAGGCGGCAACTCGGCCTCCACCTCGAACCTGTCGACGGTCAGCGCCAGCAAGCCTGCCAGCAAGATGGGTCAGGTGATTGGCAACTCGCTCCGCAAGCTGGTCAGCAAAATACGCTCGGCGAGCGCGGAGCGTAAATTTCGCATGAAAAGTGCTGCAGCGGCAAAAAGTAAATCTCGGGAACAGTCGCCCAGCCAGGCGGCGGGCAACGTGAACGTGGCGCCCAATGTGACCACCTATCAGCAGTACAATGTCATCGATGGTCACATTGGCGGTGGCAATAACAACAACAACATCAACAACAACAACAACAATGGACACATGCGTCACAGCAGCAACGAATCCGAGGGCTCAATTAGCGATGGCCAGCGACGACGCAAACCGGATATTTCAACCGCTGTTGGGCAGCCGGTGCGCAACTTTAAGCCCACCGTCGCTGAGCTGGAGTCCAAGGTGATGAGTCCACGACAGCGTTACTATTTGGGCGAGGATCCCTATTCGAGTATGCTGTACGGCAAGGAGAACATCTACGAGCGACATGCCCACGCCCAGGCGCATGCCCAGGCTCAAGTGCATGCCCAGGCGCAGAATCGGGCTCGTCAGCGCTCCACAGAGCCCCGCTTCGAGGATGAGGATGAGTTTTACGATTCGCGTGCTCCGCCAGTTGGCAGCTCCACGCACACCTTGGGCCGCTATCAGAAGCATGGTCAGCGCTTTAGCGGCTCCACGCCCAACTTGCATGTGCAGCCGGATTATCGATCCACGCAGACGCTGCCCCGCAAACTGCACGAGCATGGACAGTATAGAGCTCCACGGTACAATCAAACGCTCGAGAAGATTACAGGTACCAGTAGCAGGCCCAGCTACAGCACGGTCGTAGGTCAGCAGCAGCAGCAGGCACCGACTCCTCACCCTCTGACAACAGCAGCAGCAGCAGTGACTACATCATCTGGAGCTGGTCCTGCGAAGCCGGCACGCACTTATGCCAAGGTCTTGAATCGCAGCAAGAGCTTCAATGTGCACGGCATGAATGGCAGCAATGATCCTAGTCCCATTTATATTGAGAAACTGACCCGTAACAATTACAGCAATGGTCGCCACGAGCTATTGTCGACCCAAACCCAATCGCAGGCATACAAATCGAATCCGCATCTGTATTCCAGTGGCAAGGATAACTCGCTGAAGAGCGGCCTAAAGAGTCCATCGATTGTGAATCTGATAAGTCGCAGTCAGAAGGATTTGACGAAAATTGCCAATGGCAATGACGATGATCTCTATCAGCCGCAGCCGCAACTGCAACAGCAGCAGCAGCAGCAGCAGCAGCTGCAGGAGGACAACAACAATAAAAATAAACTGCTATATTTGCGCAATCTGCACCAGCAGACACCCGATCTATATCGTGTCATTCATGGCGATGAGGATTATGGACGCAACAACAATAAATATGCATTGCAGCCAAAATATTCACTGGATTCCCGCTCCCCACCGCCCGTTGAGTTGAACAAGGATACGGCGAGCATTGTGCGGCGTAGCAGCGACGACAACAACAGGCGGCTCCTCTATGCTGACGATCATCATCATCATCATCAGCAGCACCAGCAGCACCAGCAGCATCATGTGCAACAGCATCACCATCAGCAACAGCATCTGCATCATCATCCACAGCAACAGCAACATCAACATCACCAAGTCCAGCAGCAACAACTGCGTCGCGGATCCGGCGCAACAATTATTGAACTGCGCCAACGCAAGTGATGTCCCACTATTTCTCTCTCTCTCTCTTTCTCTATTTGTTTGTGTCTCTTTCTCGACTTGGCTTTTAGTTTCATTTGACAAGCAGCAAATAAATACAAAAAAGGCCCTTTGCACCAGTTTGGTTACGGATTCCGAGCTCGTTTTTGCTGCTGCCACATTCCAATCATAGATGATACATACATATATATCTATATACATTGACACACACACACACACACACATTTTTTTTGTTTTTTTTTTAATTGTTCTAATTAATTGTAACTTTGTTGTATAGTTAACGTTAACGGTAAAACTTTTGATCGAACAACTAACTAATTGATTAATTAAATAATTACCCCTATTTACAAACACACAAAACTTAATTAATTCATATGGAAAAACAAAAGCAAAAAAATAATTATTGATAATAATTTACTTACTTAATAATAATTTGCTTAATAAATCAATTCCAATTACAATTACAATAAAACAACAAAAATAAAGTGCCAAAATAAATAATTCAAAAAAATACAAAATTTGTTTCTGTGTATTACAATTATATTTTATTAAATGCTTTAAAGCTTAAGCTTTAAATATTATATCTTACATAAAACCTTGCCGTATATTATTTTATTTATTTATCCCGCATTTTCAATAGATGTTAATAGGTCAGGCAATAAGTGAAATTTTTTAAATGTTTTTTTTTTCTATACATAAATCAAATTTGGAATCGAATTTGTTTACGTAGTTTATTTTATTTTATGGGTATATTGATAAACATTATTTCCCCGACATATATTTAATAAAATGTAAGAATTTCACTTCTTTTTTGTATTATAAGGTGCAAGCATTTTCTGTACTTCTAAATATGTAAATGATAATTTAAATTAGTTTTATGTATCTGTTTATATAATCTGTTTTTTTCCATAGTTACATTAATTGGTTTAATGAATATATAGCAAGTCGCTTGTATTGTTTCCGGGTTGTTTATAATCTGCACTGCATATACCATAGATATAATAATATATCTAGAATATAACTAGAACAACAACTGGGTTCAGAATATCTCTTAGTTGGACTCACTCGACAACGGCTGTCAGACTGGGTGTATATTATAAAATTGTACAGTCTAATTTACAGATATTTTATAGTACAGCTTGAAGTACAAAGATCAAAGTTGATCAACATTGTATTTAATTTAAATATGTATTTACTTAGCATCACATGTAGTCTTTAGGAGTCAGGCGATGCGAACGGTTGTCACAAAGTTAAACCAAGTTATGATGCTGCACTTAATGATTCTACTCCTCGTGATCGCGGTGCTGGCTCAGCAGAGTACAGGTCGGGAGTCAGATTCGTTGCTTTTGGCATTGACGAACTTTGCGCAGCTACAGCAGAATAGTGCGAGCCAGGCAACGCCATGTGTCAGGCAACTTCAGATGTTGCACTCCGCTTTGCATGAGCGGCAAGCCTGGGCACTGAAAGGTATTTTTATTATTTTAAAAGGTGATCAAAGTCAACAATTTGGAATCAATATTATGGTTTGTTGCTTATTAATTTAAAGAAATTTATAAAATAATACTCAAAATGTGGTTTTTGTTTGGCTGATTTTGTAAGTGATTCTCAAATAGTGTTTTTATATAACAATTGTAAAAAATTAAAAAATTATGTTATTTGCGGCTGATTAAAAAATATTTAAAATATAATTATTTTAAACATTTGTAGCCTTTGATGCATCCGGCAGCGGCTATGACAATTTTATGCTGGGTAATAGCTTATGGCTTGGCAATCCTCAGACTTGTCGTGCCGTCAATGAACAACTGCTGGGGGACGTTACCCATCGGCACCAGCATCTGCTACAACAACATGCGCCCTTCGCATTCGACTACCGCTTGGTCTATCTTCAGGCCAACTCACCCTGGCAGATGGCCCTGTCGGTTAAGGAGACGCCACTGCTGCATATTGGTTTGTGTGTGCCACACGCCTGTGCCCGAAAGCAGCTAGAGCGGCTGCTACACAAGTCGATTAGCACAGCGGGTGCTGGAGAACAGGCACATCGCCTTCAGATGCGACTCGAGCTAGTCTACACCAAGCAGCCGAAGCTGAGCTCCAAATTCTTTGCAAGCAATGCATTTCGTATGCTCGCCGCGCTGGTAGCTGTCATTCTGTTGCTGACGCTGCTTGCACATAACGGATGGGATGCTGTCAGCCCGGCAATTGGCTGCTTCAATGCAGTGTCCAATTGGCAGCGTCTGTGGCAGCTGCCAACAGGCGCTAATGAAATTGGCGTCATTAATGGGATGCGTGTCTGCAGTGCCGTTGGACTGCTTTGCTTGCATGTGGTTTGGTATCACTTCTATTCAGTGAGTCACTCTGCGGATTCAGCCACAAAAGTGGTCAAGCTTTGTCTATTTCCCTATTTCATGCCGGCCTTATTGGAAGTGTTCTTCGTCGTTAGGTTCGTTTTTATCTTTAATTTCGTGTGCATAAGAAAAAAAGATTTTGATAGCGAAACTGCCTCTTTTAATACTTATGTTTCTTTTCGGCAGTGGCTTCCTGACTGTGACCAACTTCCTACAAAACGAGTCCTTGCAGCGTTGCATTGCAGAGGACTCCCTTTCGGATAATGTGCGTCGCTTTGGGCGTCAAATAGCGCATCGTTATCTGCGCCTGGCACCTGCACAGATCCTCATGATACTCATATCAGTTGTCAGCTTTGCCTACCACCGTGAGGCGTCTGTCTTTCATCTCATTGATCCAGCGGATGAGCTGTGTTCTCGATATTGGTGGCGCAATCTGTTCTTCGTGCAGAACCTATATCCAATCAAGGAGATGTGCTGCAATTGGACCTGGTCCCTCGGTTGTGATATGCAGCTGCACATTGGTGCAATGTTGCTGCTCTTTCTGCATACCAGGTACGTGTGATCGGCTCAATGAAGTCATGGGTCAATGGGAATATACCAAAGAGTGCACTTTTCTCCCCTAGGTATGCCCATTTGGTGCGAATTCTGGCTTTGATGCTGCTGTTTGGAAATATGGTGTACACCGTACTTTTGCTGGTCATACTGGACGTGCCATTAACCTTTGATCTTCTGGTTGAGAATGGTGACTGGTTGTATACAAAGCCCACGGTGCGCATGTTGTCGTACATCATTGGCAGCATATACGGCTATGCACATGTAAATGGCACCGCTTTCCCATTCGCAGCAATGTTCCCCAACGGGCTGGCTAAGAGTGCGTTGGCTGTCGTCATTTTTTGGCTGGGCATAGCGATACAGTCAACAACGGGAGCGCTTAGCCCACTTCTGTTTGGCTGCTCTCTGGTAATGATGCGTGTGATTTTATGCGTAGGCATTGGTCATCTCATTCTATGTAGCTTTAAAAGAGAGCAAAGTGCTGCGCCGACTCAATGGTTGCTTTATTTTTTGGAACTAAAATTATTTCAGCGTATTGATCGAGTGACTTATGCCATATACTTACTCAATCCTCTTATTATATTAAACTTGTACTATTCACTCAGCAATGAAATTCCTACGGATGTTGGTATTTTGGTGAGTTATTTGGCGGCAGTTTTTTATTTTAAGTATTGGTACTAACGGCGCTTTCGTTTCAGATTTTCCTATGCGTTGCTAATTTCATCATAGTTTTAGTCTTTTCATTTGCGCTGACTTTATTTTTTGAGCTGCCCGTCTGCCGTTTGTCAAATTTTTTGCTAGGCTCAAGCAGTACCAAAGTTAAAGGTACCAATTAGCAATACAGAATAATTTATTATGAATATATTAGGTTAATCAATTTAAATTAAGGACTAATTTTAATGTTTTTAACTTATTTACACAATTTGACGATATTTATCGATGTGTTGCTCTGCCTTGCGTTGAGAATGCTCAATTTGCGTTTGCGTTTCATTTTCCGATGTTTAAAAAAATCTTAACCGATAAGCAGTATCGATACTGCTTTCGATTGTTTTTCCTATACAAATTGCAAAATATAAAATGTAAATTGCTTAGATAGGTGTTTGCAAAATAAATTAATACACAATACAAGGGACACAGTTCTCATCTGTCCTCACCATGACGTCGCGCAACCTGACGGAGGTCTTCATTATCATGCGTAACAACGCCAGCAAGAATCGCAACCATTATGACGATCGGGTAAGCATATGGATATAAACTGATTGACTTATGGATAAAATGACTCAAAAGCCATGCATATTGTCATCAGCGCGGCAGCGACTCGGAGCGTCTGTTGAAGCATACTGTGCGAGAGGCCGAGGAGGGACTGGAGTTGCAGGATGAGTACGGTACGCCACCCGTTTGGCTCGACAAATTTGAGGAAGCGCAGTACACAATGTCCAAGTGAGTAAGAAACATTTATATTCATATTGAAATAATATACATATACATACATATTGTCTTTGCACAGAATTAAACCGAAATTGGATGAGCTGGGCTCGCTGCATGCACGCCACTTGCTGCGCCCCACCTTCGATGACCAAAGAGATGACGAATGCGAGATTGAAGTGTTGAGCCAGATCGTTGCCAAACTCATCGCCAGCACCCACCGGCACATACAGTGTGTCCGCTCCAGCCTAGGAATGGGCAGCAAAGTGGAGCAACGACTAACTGCAAATGCAGTTCACTGTGCCCTACTACAGCTCCAGGATCTGACAGTCAAATTCCGGAGTAGTCAAAATGCCTATTTGCTGCAGCTGAATTCGCGCGAGGAGCGGTCCCAAAAGTACTTTGACAACAACGAGTTCACCAATGTAGAACTGGACGGCGGCATCAACGATGAGCCGGCGAATTTCGTCGATTCCTTTGACAATTTTCTGCAGCCACTCAGTGGATCCGTCATTGGTCGTGGCAAGAGCACGGCAGGCACGTATATCTTTGAGGACGATGACCAGGAGATCGATGATCATTTCAAGAAACCCGTCGCCAATCGAATGACACAGCAGCAGTTGCTGCTCTTCGAGGAGGAGAACACGCGAAATGCACAGCATCGCGAGCAGGAGGTGACCAAAATCGTCAAGTCCATTTACGATCTCAACGACATATTCAAGGACCTGGGCCATATGGTGCAGGAGCAGGGCACCGTTCTGGATCGCATCGATTACAACGTGGAACAGACACAGACACGCGTCTCAGAGGGATTAAGACAACTGCAGCGTGCCGAATTGTACCAGCGCAAGAATCGCAAAATGTGCATAATTCTCGTCCTGGCGGCCGTCACATTCCTAATGCTCCTGCTACTGATTCTAACCAAGCTCTAGTTTGGCCCCAATTTCCATCAAAATGTGCCCCAGCCAGCAGTTTTTTCCATTATTGATTGTTGTTTCGTGTGTAATGTAAAATATACGTTTTATTTATTTATTACTAGTCAATAGAGTGTTTTTTTTTATAAAAGTCATCATGCAACTACTCTGATGATGTCCCAATAATTTCAAGACTTCGACGTCGAACCTCCTTAATATTTAAATATACATATGAAGACGATTTTCCTAGTTATATATATATATATGTCTGAATTATCAATTCTGATCAGTTATTTAGCTGCTTTAGAGAATTTTTACACCAATACTGACCAGATGTGTATTTAAATTTATATATTTTTATTTAATATTATGCGTTACATCGAATCGAAAAAAATATATCTAAGTTTAGATCCCGCCCAAGACGATCACAGCTTGTTACATGCGCTCCGAGAGGCGCGTCGCAACGGAACGCAAATTGCCATAGACTTTGCTGGGTGGCGAGCCGAGGATCAGGTTGCAGACAGCGCGACGGGCAAGCTGAATATTCTGATAGCTGCCCAGGATGTGAATCTTGCTGTCGGCGAGCACAATGCGCGTTTTTGTAACGTTCTCAATTGTGAATTTGGTGCGACCACCTTTGCCGGCGAGTCGTCCAATCGCACGGGACTGGTGATCGCCACGAAGCGTCTTCACATCCTTGATCTCAAATGTCTCGATAAAAAGATCCTCGAGACGCAGCAGTGCCAGTGCATCATCCACTTCAAAGCCGCAGAGGAACGCCTTTACAAAATCGGCGCCCCGCTGCAGATTCGAAATATCCGGCGTCTCTGGCCCGATGCGCAACTCTACCTGGCGTGCTTTCATGTTGAAACGGATCTGCAGCTTCATGTGCTCCACGACGGGCGTGAAAATCTTCATCCATTGCTCCTTGAGCGATGAGTAACGGTGCGGAGGCACAGACACCTTGCGCAACTCGCTGCGTATCCGCTTGGCTCGTGGAGCCTGTCCGCTGCTGGCACGTTGAATCCCTTCGATTCCTGTCGCCGCATCTACCTGCATTTCGCTGGTGTCCTGCGCGTCTGCAACGGCGTTACGCTTTTGCGCCTTTTTCACTGGCACAAATGCGTCCACTTGTATGTTTTCCATGTCCATTTTTTGTTAACAGATTCTATGGTATTATGCGTTGTATTTTAGTGCTCCGCTGGTGTTTTATTTTGGACAATATTTCTCCACGTGCGGTACCCTCGCCACTCAGCACTGCATTCGTGACTGTTATCGTTGTCTGATACGCTGTGTGTGCTGTAGCGGTCAGCTTTGTAGCGTGAGCCACTTATCGATTTGATGCTATCGCCGTTACTTAGCGTTGGCGCGAACGTAACAGCTTTTCATTTTAATGTACTTATTATATTTAAAAATATTTATTTTTACATGTCAGCATTACTGAAAAAATAAATTTTTTTATCAAATAAATAATAAGTGTTCTAAATTCTTTTCTTAAATTTATTGCTTATTATTATTTAACAATTTTGGTTGTATAGGACATGTTAACATCTGCGATTAACGTTAAACTCAATTTAACAGCTGAATTTTTATTATAACAACAACAAAAACAATAAAGAACAAATTTCTGTATCAATCGAACAGACAGAAAATTATAGCACATGTTTTGTAGGCTATAAGCTATAGCGGAGCTCCAAAATGGAAACAGAAAATGGACTTTGTTGATGTGCGATCTGATTGTGCACACTGCATAAATGACAATATCTAGATGCTTATACCAGTGTCACTGCTTGTGACTGTGACTATATATGGTCCCCATAGCCAACCAAAATGCTAATAATAATGAAACCCAACGAGCTCCTATACAGTATAGCTGCTCCTGCTGCTGTTTTGTTATACACTTATGGCTCATAGGCATTTTTGGCCGTGACACCGCCTGTTTAATACACAATGTTCGGACAGTTTTAATGCAATTTGTAACGCTGTTGCGTCTCCGACTTGCAACCGAAACAACTAAAAATCGTATACCATCCTTCAAAGCTACCCCCCGAGTCCCAACTATAACAAGGCTATCCTCATATCTATATCCATGGCCATATCCGTAACCATAGCCATAGCCATCGTCCGCGTCATCGTCATGGTCATAGCTATGCCGTTATAGCTACTAACGGCAGTCTCTCTTTTGACTCTATTGGCAACTGATTAGCATTTAAATTAAAACGTCGCAAAGTGGCCTTAACAAAATGTTGCTTGCAACATAGAATAGTATGTGTTTGAGCGTGTATGTCGGTTGCATTTGTATACCCTTTAAATGACAAGTGTGAAAAAGTGCAGCATTTCGTTATGCAAAAGTAAGACATAGTTCCATATTTCAATGTCTATTTGGGCTCATTATATGTTTTTTGCATTTCATTTTTAAATTTTTTTCAAGTTACAAACATTTAAAATTTTTTATGAATTAACAAATCTTAAATTTAATAAAAATGTTTTGTTGATTAAATATTTAATAAATATATGTATAATGGAATTATGTATAAGACAAAGGGTATTTGTTAGTCTGTTATTCTATTAAGCAGGCCATTTGCACTTGCGTGATTGCAGCTTATTGTCTCTGGTGTCACCTGCTTATGTTGCTGCTGCTGCTTTTGCTGAGATTGGCAGTTGCTTCGGCAACTGCCTTTGTGCCGCGTATCTGCAAAGTGAAGCAGAAAGAAGAGGGAAGCTGGGAGGATGCTGATGCAGATTTGGATGCCGTTGCGGATGCTGATGTGATTTTTGCCGTCCACTTCAAAGAGCTCAGCGGGCGTGGTTAATTATGAAAATTAATTGTATTCGAATGAATAATGATAATTGATTGTCCCCTCTCTCTCTCTGTTTTGCTTTCCTTCTCGCGCTCTTTCTCTCTCTTTCTCACTTTATGTCTCTCTCGTTGTCTTAATTGTCTCTTGCTGGCTTAACTCTTAGGAGGCTAGCCGGGGCACCGCCCAAGCCCACGTCCCCTTTCTCACAATGTTCTTGTCGCATTAATTAATTAGTTAATTTTATTGTTGTCAGTGAAAATAACGTGAAATCAAATACAATTTCGCCAGGTTTTCGCTCGCATCTTCTGAAATTGCCGTTAGTTAAACGATTCAGTCACGTAATTCATTTGCATGGCGCGCGTGGTCAGGATACGATATCCAATAGTGTGTGAGCACGATAGATGGATAGATGAATAGGTGGTGGATGGTGGATAGTGGATAGGGGTAGGGTTGGTAGGGAGATGGGTTCCATAGAGAGAATAGGCCCGCCTATTTACAACATAATCCTAGAAGTTTTCTATTTGTAGCTTTAAGTACAGTACGAATAAGAGACAAAGAGCGGGAGACAGAGAGAGAGAGAGAGAGAGAGAGAGAGAGAGAGAGAGAGAGAGAGAGAGAGAGAGACAAACAGAGGCAGAGGTGCAGTCCGTAAATAATCAGCATTTAAATTTTTAGATTTCACGGACTTAAATAAATATTCCTTAGCATTTTAAATATTATTTACATTCACCGTTGCAACGTGGTGTGATAAACAATACTTTAATTAATGAGCTTATTTAATATTCATTATACATAATTCTTTTTTTTATGAAAAATAATAATAATAATAATAATAAATAAACTGCAATATACCCTTAATTGTACAAATATTTAATAATGTTTATATATATATACATATATATATATATTTATATATACATATACACAACAATAAAGCCATTATAACTAAGCTGGAGTGAGAGTTATGTTTAATCTTGATCTTGATTGATACAGTCTCGTCACATAATTCATCTGAAAACATCATCAAATTTGTGCCGCATAAGTCCAAAGTTGTCACACCTTAGACATGAGGAGCAGGGAGCTAGGTGGCGATATACGGAACTTTTCCAAGCGCCTGAGACGCGATTTCCCATATGGCGTTGACTTTATCCTGGCCAAAAACTGTTTAACCAAATTGATGCGTAAAACTTTCTTGCCTTGGCATTGTGCTAACAAATTTGTCGGCTATTTTTTATGCGGCATTTGGTCATTTTTCATGGTCAGTAATTGGCACTAAGACGTTGTCCTTGCCCACCAGCTATCCCACTACATTCCAGCCACCTCCCCTCCTTTGTTGCCATATGCTTATCCTTATAAGGCATCCTCCATTGTCCCCTTGGGCTGATGACAGAACGCGTGCTTCACTTTTGCGTTGATTCTCACACCAAACAGGCAGGTTTTCATCTTAACTGTCCTTCGCACACTCACATAAACACACACACACATATGTACCCACGCAGGCTATATGCATATATATGCGCAATTTATGGAGGCATGTGTGTTTGTGTGTGTGTGTGACATCTATGCTCACGTATCAATAAGTGCTTGGAACGTGAACTGAATTTTTTATCACCGTTTGTCAAAGAATGCGCAAAAGCGAATGCTGGCTGACTGGTTGGCTGGCAGCGCCGAAGGACGCTGAACGCAGGACGCAGGACGCAGGTCGGCGGACTTAGGACACACTGAATATGTCTCTCAGCATGCGAAATTGCCTGTGAAATATTTTGCAAATGTACTATTTACATATATGATTATACACTTGAAAACAAACGAAAAATCCAGACAATAACTCAAACAATTTTGTATTTGCAATTAAGACAGGAACAGGACTTTTTCGGTGTGACTGAGTGCTGTGATTGTGTTCATAAAACTTAAATCTAATCAAATCGAGATTTGAGCTTAATTTGAGAATTTCACACTAAGTATAGGAAATTTAAGTTTCAAGCAGTCTCCGTCTTTAATTTTAATTTAATTAAAGTTAAAATGCATCCTCCTTGCCTTGCCTTGATATGTAAGTTGAATACATAAATATCAACTTATTAATTTAATAATAATTCAAATATTATTTATGTGAATTTTGTTTGAGCGAGAAGATCTTATTTTAACAAGCTTTCTATTCTCGGAAGTTGGCTCTGAGTGTAAGTAGATGGAGCAAGAAAAAAGGCGAAGAAAACCAAAACTTTACAGAATGTGCCGTTAGCTCTAAGCTGTTGGATGTAGGCGTGGCATAAGCAGGCACTCAGTCAGCCAGGCAACCAGACAATTGGCCAAGAGATGAAATCAAATCAATGGGCCAAAATTAACTTAGCCAAGAGACAAGCGCGAGTGGGAAACAGACGATTGCTCATGGCCAATTGCGACTAATCTCAAGGGCACTAAGCAAGCCATTTTGGCCTAATCCCGCAAAACGGGCCAAGAGAAAGGCAAAAGGCGGTCTAGAATACGCATTCACTTTAATTGTATGCGGCTATACGCGGTGTGTGTGTGTGCGTGTGTGCGTGTGTGCGTGTGTTTGTATGGGAAGGATTAGCTTTGAAGTTTTCGGTGGGACAAGCGACTTGCAGATGCTAGCAGATACATAACAGGACACTTAAGTGCGTCACAGGACGAAGGACGAAGGACAAGGGACGAACGACTCTGCGCGGTCCTCAAAGGATTCAATGCCAATGGTTTTCAGGTATTTTCTCTTGATGGCAAACTGGGTTAAGTGAGCCAAAAGGCTCCTTAAGCCGCCCGAGCGTTAATTACTGCCAAAATCAGGGCTTTAACCAGCAACCCTTAAACGAAACTCCTGGCCCACATGTTGTTAGACATCGACAGCAACTGCAAGTGATAAATGGCCTCGCTGTCTGCAGAGATCCAGTCCTGGCCAGGTCAGTGTCGTGTAGAATCTGTGAAAATGTCTCGGGCTGCTCGCAATTGATTTATAAATCAATAAAAATATGTGCATAAATATTTACCGAGACAATATAAATAAATTACAAACCAATGTGAGCAGTGGGCTGAAAAACCTTATGCAAAATGCAACTGGACAGGACCAGGACCAATGCAAGGACCAAAGGCAAACAGGCGCCAACTGGACAACAGACAGTCGGACGTGCAGGCCTGTGGTCCTCGTTGTGGTTGTGTGTTGGTGCGGAAGGGGGTATTCCAAGCTGACAATGTAGCCAGACAATGCTGGGACTTATGAGCAACTGCAGAGTTGCTCGTTACTCTTCTGTTTCTTATAACTGCCTGGAGTAGTCAGCAGCCGGCAGCCGGCAGCCAGCAGCCGGCAGCCAATGGCTTCTTGGCTTAGGAAGAAACAGACGGTCACCCAAAAAGTATTAATTTTGTGTACTGCCGATAAATGCAGATCTGTTTGTTTATTTATTGCATCAATACTGCAAATTAAAACCATTAATCAGTTTACAACATTAATAAAAAATATAGATACTTCCAATCTATCCCTGATAGAAGAGTGCTCACCTGGACGAGAGAGAGCTGCATTTACAACTGGTTGAGGCTTTACCATTACTAGATGGAAATGAAGCCTGCTCGGCTTAAGAGCAAAGAGCCGTTAATAAACCGATATTTGCTATCGACTCTGAACACAGTGTGAAAACATATCAATCAACCCATCTGCGTATAGATATGAAAATTGGAAACGTGATTTACCTTGACAACATAATTTGATGTATTGTATGCAATGTGAACGCAATTTAAATGTGTGCCCAATTACGTAAAATGTTTACCACAGAGCACCGGCCAAAAAGGTGGACAGAAGAAATGCGAGCAATTATAATTAATTAAAATGAGACAGACATCGAGGCGAATCGTGTCGATGAGTTGTCGACGCAGCCATCAAGCCATCCACACATCCAAACATCCAACCAACAATCTAAACACATATCCACCCAACCATCCTCCCTGTGGATGTGGATGTGGATGTGTTTGCATAAAAGAAATACCCACACCTGTGTCGCTGTGTAATTGAATTAGTTTGTTGATGGCCACCATGGACTGCAATGCAATTACATTTATATATCGTTTTCATATTCCATATTCGAAAATTTGCCACAAAAAGTATTTCTAAAAAAACCAATTAACTGGGAGAAATTGTTGAATAATAAATTATATATATATTACAGTATTGCGCAGCTCATAAAAATTTTACAAGTGCATAATAAATATTTATCAGCATTTAAAGTGCACACCGACTGCTGAAAATGGCTTAAAGTTCATAAAGAAAAATAAAAAAAATGGTTGCCTTTTTGAACAAAATAATCGTCTCTTCGTTTTATAGGATAGTAAATATATAAATAGCTGATTTTATAATTTGAAAGAAATTTTGATTTTGGATAATTTTTGGCAAAAATACAACGGAATTCAAATTTAAATTTAAAAAAAAAAAAAACAAAAAGTCGTATTTTCAACAGCATAATTTTGAAAGATTAATTAATTATTAGTGAAAATATATAATTGGTTAAAGTTGAATTTTACCAAAACAAAAAATTGAAACAAACTTTATTTGAAAAATAAGAGTTTTCATTTTTTGAATTTTGAAAATTTGTAATTTTATATGAAATTTAGACGTTAGGTAATTGGCAATTGGCGGAGATATAATTTGAATTTGAATTTGAATTTATCCAGAGAACAACTTAAATCGTGAAATTCTCGATTTAATTTCAGCGGTTTCAATGTGCAAGGCCCAGCACCGGGGCTTACCGCATGCAGTGCTGATCCATCTGTCCCGCATGCACCTGGCCCGTATCCAGGTAGTAGTATTCTGTCGTGTGGTTGGAGGTTGCATGAGAGTTGGCAGTGGAAGGCAGGTCTGGCCAGGGTCCTTAAAAGAGACCATAGGACTGGCACCGCACACGAAACCCGAAAATGTAATTGAAAAATTATTTTGTTACACGTGTCCGCTTGCAACGGTTGCAACGGTTGCAACGGTTGCAGCCCGTTGCAACAATCTATCCGTCCGTCCGTCCGTCTGAATGTGTGTGGTGGCGACGCATCCTGATGTCTGTCCTTGTTGTCCTGGCCGTGCTGACTACCCTGCCAGGCCGTACGATAATTTCGTGGCTTGGCCAAATTTTAATTAATTTGCCGAATTGCCAAACTCATATCAACTTCAAATGATGCAGCTGCAGAGAAAGAGAGAAGATTTAATAGCTAGGCCACAGCCAGAGTGGGTTCGATTTGGCATGCCTCTAGGCGGTAACGCCTGGTTAATGATTAGCATATAAATTACTATGCCATTGTCCCCCTCAGTTCCCTCGTGTAGCCCAATTGCAATATGTTTTGCTTATTGATTTAGCATTAATTGTTTATTGTTAATAACTAAGCAGCGGGCAAGCATTTTTCAGGCAGCCTTAAACACCTTACTTAGCCTATGCAACAACCCCCACCCCCACCCCCCCTCGACATCCACATCCCTCTCCCTCTCTCTAACTCTTACCCTCTCTATTTTGTGGGTTGCGTGCCTGGCACGAAACTCAATTAACTTGTTAATTTATTTGTCATTTGCTTTGTTCGCATCGCCTGCGTCGCGAGCAAAAACAACACACAAATTCCAAAGCTTTAACAAGGCAATGGAAGGGGCAACAGAGAAAAAGAGAGAATTGAGAGTCTTAAGTGTGGAACCAGTGGAGGCCCCGAGGTTTGCCTGACTTTGTGTCTGGGTTCCCTGGCTCACATGCAAGTGGGACCCCATTTGATAGATAGTTGTTGCTTAGAATAGATGCTTCGCTAAACATTCTGAGACGTTCCCTGAGTGTACACACATACACAGGGTGTGTGTATGCTGTGTGCTGCTTAATGGTCGTCCTTAGCCGCATATACGTATAACACCAGGCGTTGGGAGATGAGTGGTTCTCTCCCCAGTTTTGAAGGAATCTTCTTATCTCGCTTTTGAATAGCTCTTCTCATAGAATATTATTCAATTTACGATTTTGGGCACTATTCTTATTAATATTGAAAGACCGAAATCCATGGCATTCAGAAACTATCTAAGTGGTCCTAAGAGTGGAACAGAGTGGTGGAGGGTGGTGGGTGGGCTAGCAATTGGAGTGGATCTGAATGAGTTGGGCTCCGAGCTCTGGCTGATGGCTGGAAGCTTGTTAAAATCCTTAAACCGTTGCTCTTTTTCAACTTTGAAGTTTGCAAAGTTTTCGCTTTGTATAATTAAAACAAGCAAGTAATGCTCCAAACGGGAATGCTGGACTATTAGCTGCCCTGCTACCCACTTACAATAACAGTTACAGTTAAAAAATTGTTTCCCTCAAAGAGGTATTTACTTGAATACTTTTTCACTTTCGGACAAAAAAAATCGAACGTCTTAAAATCAATATCGAGTATACCCCTTTTTTTGAGAATGTGTATAGGGTATGACTTGGTGTCGTTGGTGGGGTGGTGGGGTGACTAAACCAAATTGTTTACATGTGTCTTTCTTACAGTTATCATTGCTGGCTTGAGAGGCATCTCCCTCTATTCTCTCTTTTAATAATTGTCTCTCTCTCTCTCTCTCTCTCTCTTTCTTTGTACAGCTTGTTTTCTTTCTGTCTCTGTCTCATGCCGTTTCTGCATCTATTTGCCGTGTCTTTCGGCTTCGTCGCGTTTGTTTGCCTCTCTTTTGGCGCGTTGCGCTTTTACCATATATGCATTTGCAAGCCGCTGACACGCCCACAAAAGTTTATGTACGCCCCCTATCACAAGCCCTGCACACCCCTATCCACCATGCTTGCAGTTGGTGACGCCCCTTTTATTTAGCATTTTGTTGTTTCTTTCGCTTTCCTGCGGTTTTTAATTAAAATTAACTTTGTTTATTTTGCGCTTTTCCCATTTGGCTCACACCACCCAACCCCACCCCCCTGATCAGCCCCTTTGTTCTCCGTCCCTTCGCCACCAACCCGCCCACTGCATACACGGCTTGTCTTCCGCCTTAAAAGTGATGTTTACTTTTCCCGTTGCTGTTGTTCTTCTGGTTTTTCCTGTTGTTGTTGTTGTTGTTGCAGTTGTAGCTGCTTGTAATTGCCTCCATTTGTGTTGTCCTCAGATCCATCAGACATCAGAATCGCTCGTGTTGTTGTTGTTGTTGTTGTTGGTTTTAGTATTACCTGTTGGCTGGCGGACAGACAGACAGTCAGCCAGTCAGGCTCCACATCCGACTGTCAACAGACAAACTGGTAAAGTGGCAACTGCCAGCTGTTGACTGCCAAAAGCGCTCGAGGACCTGAGTTTTGTAATCATCGTCATCTCTCGCGCTCGTTGCAGTTCAACTCTTTTTTTTTAGTTATTTTTTAGCAAGTTTTGGCAAAGTTTTCGTTATGCCTGGCGGCTTGCTAAAGCCTCCCACGGGTGCACTCCCCCTATTTACCTCAGATGCAAACTGGCTTAATTGCCAAACCATGAGCTACCCAGTAGCTAAGAAATACTCTAATCATTTGGTAGCATGAATCGAAAGTATTATTGTTGTTGTCCAACTACATGAATAATACTAGGGCATAAATAAAAACTCCAAAAAAGTCATTTGAAATAGTGCTGTTTTCCTAATTACATACATCAAATAAATTCATTTTGTTGCTCCATCCAATATGCCCATGTCCATCTCAATTCGCAGAGTATGAGCAGCCCAAAAGCAGCCCAAAAGCAGCCGGTTTGCCATTTTGATTATCGCATTTATTTGCGTTTTGATGTATTTCGTGTTTGTCTTGCACTCTGCCCAAATAAACCGAAATCCAATAAAAGTATCAAGTAACAACTAACAAACGAAGAAATCTTTCGATTCCCAGATTCTTGGCGGCTGTTTCTATACGTGGCTCTCGGTGTAGTAGTTGACCGGCATGGGATTAACTTCTTGTACTATAGTTAGCGAGGAAGTGAAGCTGGTGTTGTCGTCATTTTGATCGGCATCCTGGTCATGCCCAGTTGCTTTCGTGCCGTCCGCTTTCTTGGAGGTGGCACTACTAATCTCCGCATGGAGCTGCTCGAGCAGCTCTCGAAAGAGCGCTGCATTCACATTGATGCCGACGCCCATGAGGACAAACCAATCGCCATAGCAGGCGCTGGACATAACCTGACGCACATGCGACTGGGGCATGCCGCGCAAGCGAGTGCGCAGCAGTTTTAGGCGCAGCTCCGGGCAGCATACGAGCAATAGCCGATAGAGTATATTGATGCCAGCCAACATGGCAATGAAGAGGAACCACACATAGAGTACGGCGAAGAGCTTCTCGTTCAGAATGTTGAGCGGTAGCAGGCAGAGTATGTCCAGTATTTCGGGTGTGCCGCTTGGTCCATAGATGAACATCTCGCATTTGGCCACCTTGGGAAATACGCGTGAGCTCAGCAAATTCCACAGATTCCAATCATAGACGGGTATCGCAGCCAGTGCTTGAATATACTTGTGCCAGAATCCATTAAAGATGACATCCATTAGCCAAAAGTTGAACAGCTGCCAAGTAAACTAAAGCTATAATATCTGAAGCACAATTAAATCAGTTATTCCTTCTGGATTAGCTTCAAAGTTGGTGTCACTTTTACTTGCCCTCATTTTCGATACTCACGCTTATGATCAGATTCAGAAGCTCGCAGAAGGAATACTTGATGGCATAGCAAGAGTGGATGGTAGAGAAGTGGGCCAGAAAGTATTTGGTTATCATACGCAGTCGCAATTGATAGGTCTCCTCTATGATGAGCGCATGGCTGATTTCGTAGCACAGCTGCTCCATGCGCTGCGCCTCCCACACCTTCCATAGGTACGAGGGGAAGTAGAAGAGTAGCGACTGCAACAGCAAGATCATAAATATCCACTGATAATAACGCAAATACAGGCGTTTCGTAACGCCGCGCGTCTCTGGTCCGACGCCCTCTGCTATGGAAACGATCCGAGCGAATTGCTCTTTTTGTGCCAAAAGGCTGCGCATGCTGCCGTCGTGGATGACAGTAGGGCGCTGCGGTTGCTGTGACTGTGACTGTGACTGTGGCTTGAGGTGTTCCAACATTGTTCTCTTCAGTTGCGACTTGCTACCATTATTGCTATTATTATCCGGCGACAGTATATATGTGCCCATGGTCCAGCAATAGGATTCAACGTACTCCTTGTGCTTTGAGCTGGTGAGGCAGAGTATTGGCTCGCCAAAATACTGTGTGGCCGACAGCAGGAATGTGCAGGTCAGCAGGATGACAATGGTGCACTTGGAATGCAAAGTGAATATCGGATCGTAGATGCGCACCGTCTTCCAGCGAAGGTACTGCGAAAGCGGCTTCAGAGCGATATACATATTTTTTTTATCGTTTTAATTTATTTTATTTGTTCTTTTGCTTTGCGTTTTTGTGCTTTTCTGTGTTTTCTGCTCGCAGATATTTTACAATACTTCTGGAATGACAACTGGCGAGAGCGAGTGAGACAAGTGTTCGAGCACATACTAATTGGATGCTCTGCTAGTATTGCTGCCTCACTCTGACACAGGCGAAACACATGCTAAGCAGTGTTGGACAACGCGCTGCCAGCTCAGCCTTCAACAATTCAATATTTTGGCAAATAAAAAATTAGCTTAACTGTAAAGTTTGAGGAAGTTAAACGTTAGACAAAAAAAGCGAAATGTTTGTTTGCGTTAGCATTTACAGTTGCTGCGATCGGGGCAGACGGGGTGGGGCGTCCATGACTTTTGCTATTTGACACGCATAATAATATTGTCTAGGGCGACCTACGGCCATTCCCCTCCCAGCTATGCCCCTGTACATCCGTTGTATGTATGAGGATCACGAGCGCTGGGAACGGCAACGAATGGCGGCAACAATAATAATAAAATGATTAATCGATGCTACATGACTGCATATACAAAATACGATGGGGAGGGGGAGGGGGAGGGCACAGTAATTCCCAATGCTGTGCTGTCATCCAGCGTCATTACCAGCTACTCCCTTTGCCCCGCCAAATCATCTACGCTACTCTCTGCCCCCCATATCATAATAATCATTGTGAACATTCAACATCATCATTATCATTGGGCACGCGGCTGCCGTGCAAATGTTTATTATGGGAATTCGTTTGCTTTCGCCTCCGCTGCCGCTATGATTGCTGCTACGACGTGTCCTTATCCTCCTACAACACCCCAAACCATGATGTAACTAGCTCCCCGCCTGCTACACACGCTTGACGGCAAATTAAATTTATGAATTCTTTCGGTGGTTCGTGACCAGAGATTTACTATAATCAGGCATCGGGAATCAGCGAACACGCTCAGGAGACTAATTAGTGGAGTACTCATTGCTACCTAGCGCACACCCCAACAATTGTTCCCCCTTGTGTCGCCCACTTCTCCTTACGCTTATGCTTACAATGCTCTTTGCAATGCCAAATACATATTATAATTAATATTTGTCGTCGCTTATTGATTTATTTGTCATAAACTGCACAGTAAAAAGCCAACAAATTTTGCAAAGCTCCACGACTAGATTGCTTGCCGCCAGGTGGCGCCACATATTCGACCATGTGCTCGATTGTGTGTGTGTTTGTTTGTTTTTTAAATATTTATTTACAACGGCAGATATATTGTTAAAAACCGTTTCACGTTGACCGCAATAACCGAAAATTGTTCGTTGACTGTTGCCACGCACAGAATGCTCACATTTTGATGGCTGACCGAGTCACTGCGCAATTGGCGTTTAAATAAATAAATTGAACAATTATTCGTGGTTGCGGTTGTTTTGGCTTTGGCTTTGGTGGAGTCCACCTTTTCATATAATAATCCTATTTCAGAGTTGTGTAACCTCGCTTGAGGTCACTCTCTTTGTCTGTACCCTGTACACATATTTGCATAGGGTATTTACACGTTGTCCTGATGATTGTAAGGCATAACAAAAGACTTACCCTTCGCCATAAATGATATGTATAATTGCCAATTGATTAGGATCAACAGTCAAGTCGGTCTGGCATATGTATCAAAGCTGCCCAGATCGGGTCACTTATTAATATTTCCTTATTGGCTAATTTGGCGGTCCTCAGAAAGTATGAATTTTGATTTTAAACAGTTTAAAAACTCTGTTAATTCTATTTCTGATAGCAAAACTTGCTATTTACAGAAATGTTTCAATATTCGATTAAAACAACTTTCGAGAATCTCAAAAACTTTTAATTACATAATCAGTTTTCATTGCTTGATAAAAAGTTAAGGATACAATTTGTCGAGCATTGATAGATGGAAAATATATATATTTGCATTTTTAATTTTTCGTTTTTTTTTTAAATAACAGGTGCAAAAAATTAAAAACAATTGAATTTGGATTGCGAATGGGAAAAAGTAAGCAGGAGAACAGGACGCAGCGGGTGGGTAGATGGGACACGGGCAATGCCTGCTGGGTTGAATTTGTTTGGATTGGATAAGTAGGTGTTGGAATGTGGTGCGACATGGTCATTGTTGACACTGCGGCGGGCACTTGTCAATTGCACTTGAATGCGATTTTGATTGCGACAGCTCAGAAAATGACACCGCAAGACGCCCCGTAATTTGTTTGATGGGGAAAGGGTGTAGTGAGGTGTGTGAGTGTGTGTGTAATATGCATGGCATGTCATGGTTGTGCTGTTTGACTTCTGACTTTAATAATCCAGCCGAACAACTCTCAGTTGTGGTTGAATCTAGGATTCTATTTGCCATCCAATGCGATTGCGATTGGCATTGTATTTGCCCCGAGGTAAGATTAGACAACAGCCACAACATGATCATCATTATTATTAGCATTTAAAGGGGAAGTGCGGGTGTGCCTAGGAGTCAAATGTCTGGCAGGGACTGGCGCTGTCGCTGCTGCTGTTATTATTATGTGCCAACATGGTCGTCAACGTGATGGCGTCGAGGCGACGATTTAAGCATATGTTACATCATTGCGTGTAGGTGTCTATGTGTGCGTGTGTGTTTATGCATTGTGGTGTGTGTTGGTAGAGAGGCATCTTGATGCCGTGCATTGTTCGATTAATGACTTAACGACGTGCGTAGAATAACTTTGATTTAGGGTCATCTCATTTTGGCAGGCCACATAGCGACTATTTCAGCTAATTGTATTTATTTACTAGACACACACGTACAAGCATACACGCACACACACGCATACACACTCACCCATTTTAATTAATATGCATATTATTGGCATAATAAAACTCTAAAGACACCCTTATCTATACTCATTCGGTCAATATAGTCGAAACCAACCTATGTTCAAATAATTATATATCTGATTTGCTGAAAAGGTTCAGGTTCGGAAGTGCTTTATTCTGCATTTTACTTACAATTACACAACATCGTTTTACCCTCCATATTCGTTAAGGAATCAATACGTAAAAAAGTTTAAAAAAAAACTACCCGCATTTATATACTTACTCGTATCAGAATCGGAATTCTGACGCAAAATTCCTTTCGGTTTGCCAATATTCTCGAACTTCAATTTGGTCAAGTCTACGATTTTTTGCAATAACTTCAATTCATGAATTTTTAAATGAAATTGTTACATTATCTTATAATTTGCTTTTGGCTGACGTTCAATTGTTTCAACTGTTTACCACACGACATAACCGATTCGTTAACAATTTTACTCGACTTTTGGCCATGTAAACACATATTGTGGAGTGCATCTGGTATCGCTTTGGTATTTGTCCAATTAACTTCCCACGCTGCCCCGCACTAAACCGGATTGACCAGTTGCATGTGTTGTTACACTTGGCCAGTTATTTTGTTGGTCAGTTAGTTAGTTGTCCGGCAACGGTTACTTCTCCGTTTCTACGTCTCCGTCTCCGTCTCCATCTCCGTGTCCGTCTACATTTTCTGCAGCGTGTGTCTGTCTGGTGGTTTGCCGCCTCGGGCAGATCATGTTTAATTAGCTCTAATGAATATTTAGCCGGCTCGGTCGAGGCACGTTTCCCGTTGCTGGCCAATGCAATTTTCCTACACGCTTTTCTATTAGTTTCTGACCAAAACCCATTTCCCACACAGACAGCCACTCATACGGTCCTTGGCTCGTTATTTGTAATTTGTTGTAAGTTTTTGTTTCAGTTTTTATTGTTGTTGCCAGTTGCCGGTTAACACTAGCCTTGTCCACATTCTATTCCCCGTTCACGGTTCACCGTTCACCGTTGCCCATTTCCCATTTCCCATTTCCCACTTAACATTCTCCACATTGCCAGATTCCTTTTCCTTATTATACCCTATCCGCATTTTGATAACATCTTTAAGGCCTTCCTTGATTAGATAGTTTTTTCTTGTTATATTATATATAAGTTTGTATATCTTTTAATGGTACATTTTATACGGATTTTAGATACTTAATTGGCAACCATTTGGAAAACATTTTATTCAAAAAATATATATATATATCTATGTATATTGCAATGAGTATATATCGATAATATTTCCAAAAAAAAAAGTATTTAAAGTCCACCGTTTCTTTTGTTGTTGTCACTTTTGGTTCTGTTTCAGTTTAAGCAACCGGTTCCGGTTCGTGCTATTTTTCGAAACTATATTCGGTTTCGAGTTTGGGTTCGTGTTTTGTTTCTGTTTCTGGTTCCTTGTTGCTCCTGCTGGCCATCGTTGTTTTTATCGACATTGAAATGTGGCCCAAAACAGTTTCAGCTCATAAAAATACAATTTGCTGCTGCTTATTTTTTACGATGCACATGAGGGCGATGCTTGGCCTCCTGTTGGCCCTGCTCCTGACCCTAGGTCCTGCTCGAAAGGCTTCCTCTGCCGCTATCCATGAGTGTTTCTGTTTGTGTGTGTGTGTGTGCGGCTTTGGAAAAAACTATTTTCGAGCTTGAAACGACGCACACACATGCTCCAAGTGCGTCCACTGTCCAGTGTCCAATGGCAATCGGGTTGCCAACAAGTTCTGTGTCCGTGTCGCTCGCTCTCTATGTGTGTGTGTGTGTGTGTGTGTGGCAACGTTACACGGTATGCAGGGCGGGGAAGGCGTGTCATTGCCAGCTGCTGCCTGCTTCGGTTGCAGACATTTAAACGTTTAAGGGATTTGTTTATGTTGCCGCTCCATTTTGGGTCAAGCGATCTGAGCAGCGACAACCCCTCTCCCCTAATCCTCTTTCCATCATTCTTCAGCTGCAAATTGGCAAGTTGCTTAAACATAAAAACAATGTGGCCAACTGAACGGCCCATGTATTCATAATCCTGCCTAATAATCCACACCAACTATGCCCTCCCCCCCCCCCCCCCCCCGAAACACAAACACCCGCCAACCCACACATATTTGGGGAGAGCAGCTTGTAGGTATTCATGGCGAAAGAAATAAAATGAAATAAAATAGGCAAAAACGATTTAGCTAAATAGATAAAATGAGCCCAGCTGAACTCTAGGCATATATCTATTTATATATATATGTATCTATTATATAAATATATATGGACATATAGGTAAAGGTAAAACTGCTGCAACAGTTTCAATTAAAAGCGAACACAATGTTGAATAACTAAGCAGCGCACAAATAATTAATCAATATTTAAAAAGTTGCTGTTTTTATTGGACACTTGCAACAGTCTTAAAACGGCGTTGCAACAATGAATTCAATTCAGTTGTGTGCGACAAAGGAGTGCACACGGTTTTTAAATGCATATTTAGTTTATATAATACACTAATGCATATTTATATCCACTGGGGTCTGCCAGACGCCCCTTTGGTGTGTGGCAAATGGTTGGTTTATGGGGAGGGGAGGGTTCGGTTTAAAGTCAAAGCCATTGCACTTATTGTATAATTATGCAATTTAATGAATACTAAAAAGCTGCACAAAGGCTAACATGTTGCTGGGGGCCAGCGGGAACGGGGAGGGGAGGTTAAGAGATAATAGGTATGGGGAAGTGGCAGCGGTGGCAGCGACTGGCAGACACTTCCAATAAATACAAGCAGCTCCAAAGAAAATGAAAATGCAACAAAAAAAAGAAGGTGAAAACAACGAAACACCCACAGCCCATAATGTGTCTGCTGTGTGTGTGTGTGTGTGTGTGTGTGTGTGTTGCCACTATGTTGATTATAATAGTTATTATTGTGCACCGCCAGTTGCAGTTAGCAACGGTTATCCTACCCTTAAGCCCTTCCATCCAGAACCCAAAACCCTTTTTGTTACGGTATTTTAGGCGTCTGCAGAGCTGCCAACTAGCACAACTGCAGTGGAGAGAAAGAGAGAGAGAGAGAGAGAGAAAGTGGGAGCAAGATCGAGATAAGTGGGGAAAGATAATGCTGCGGTATTCAACATTACAAGTGTGTCCACCCACTTTCCTGTTAGCTGTAAATGCTTCACGATAAAAGTTTCTGGGGGAAATTTAGATTGATTTGACCAGGTCAAGCTCTGCTTTTGGCACTTCTCCCTCCCAACTGAAGTCCAATTGAGATTAAAATTAGCCAATGAACTTAACTCTGTTTTGACCATTTGACGATAGACCGCTGTTAATTGGGCCAAGTGCAGTGGTGTGGTTTGTTGAGTATAAACCAGGAGGTCCTTGCCTGGCGCAAGGATCATCCTGATAGAGTATTAACTTTTAGCTGCGTTTTACCTTCTGCACTGGCATTTTAATTTTCTTGCCACGCTTTAATCTGCATGTGTGTGTGTGTGTGTGTGTGTGTGTGTGTGTGTGTGAGTGCGTCTACGGATGTGGGTGTATGTGTGTCATTTTATGCATGAATTTTTTAATAGCTTAAATATGCGGCAATAAAACTTTAGCATGCTCATCTTATCGCCAACGCTTGGAAGTTCTCCGCTATACTAAAGCTACCCCACTCTCTTGCCCCTTGTCTCCACGATTGTCTGTCCGTCCTGCGTTCCTCCTGGCTGACCCGACGTCGCACGTAGCTAATAAAAGCTACACCACGGCGTCGAATCGACTCAGATGCAGATGAAGATGTGGAGTTGCCGCTGGCAATCGTCGACAAGGAACTTTCTGCACGTGTCACGCCCACACTTACCCCCAACACCAACACTCACTCCACTCCACTCCACTCCACTTCGCCCGACTACCTGACTGTGCCGGTAGCCAGCAGCTTGACTTTTAACTAGCTAACTTGATAAAACTACAAAACTATACAATAAATATGCAAAGAAAACGCTGGCAATAGAAAAAAAGGGGAGAAGCAGCAGAATGCTGCAAAGGGGGTGGGGGGGGGGGGGGGGTAGCGGCAGTAGTTGTGTGTGGGGAATGGCGGAGTTGGTGAGAGTTGAATATGCTCTGGTGCACATAAGTGTTTTTGCTGGCCATTGCATTAAAGATGTCCACTAACACGAAACGACCCCTGTCACTGCCCCTCCCATCCCCCATCTCCCACAACCCTTGTTCCAATGCGCACTCATGGTCAGATCTTTATGGCCACTTTATGTGCGCTTTTTTGGTTGCTGCAAGGTGTCGCTTAACTGTTCCCTGAGCAATTTAACTTACACACCATTTTAGCCTATTATGTTGCTCCCTCCTTCTCTCCCTCCTTCTCTCTCTCTCTCTCTCTCTCTTTAAATTAAAAGAATTCAAAGCTAGTGACGAAAGAATGTTTTATTATTGTTGATATCTCATTTGGTGATGAACATCATTTAATTAAAGAATATTGAATAATCCAAAAACTATCTAATTCTACTGTCAGATGTATTTGGAAAATATGATAAAACTTGTAGAAAGGTTTTATGAATATTTGGATGAAAATTTAACACTGGCTAATAAAAATATCGAAGGAATCCAGTCTTAAGTAAACTTTCACATATATATGGAAAATTTGGTCCTCCATTCAAAGACTATGGTCTCAGCGGAAAGGGTGAGCCACCATCTAATCCGAAGTCTAGCGATGCTTAAGTCTATCTAAGCCAGTATTCTAATCTGTTTTGGAACAGTGCTTTCAGTCTCCGTTGTCAGCTTTTTTTGTACGTGTTTGTTTCAATATGCTTGTCTTTGTCCTCAGACTTTGTGGGGGATGCTGGCGCCGAAGGGTGAGGAGGAGGGTATGCGTGTGAATGGGCTTTGGCATAGTTTTTAAGTTTATAGGCTTGTTATTTCATTAGCATAATCAAATGGCTGATCGCCCCCAGATGCCTTGAGGGGTGTGCCTGTGCCAAGTGGGCGGGGACGAGTCACAATCGCTTGTGTTCACATGTATGCATAAATGTGCGTGCATGTGTGTGTGTGTGTGTGTGTGTATGTGTGTTAGGGTATGTATATATTTCTTAATTCCATAGTTAGGTTGTTGCCTTTCTTTACTTTTCAATCAATTCCCATCGCTTTCATCGTATTCGCTGCCTTTGTGCCTTTGACTGCCTTCAACGCTTCCCCTTCACCATCGCTGTCAGCAAATCTCTGCTGAAAGCCATCAACTCGCAGGCATTGTCAGCGACATAACAAGGAAGCTGTTTACACTTTTCTTGCACCAGCCTCCTCCACCCCATCCCACACCACCCACCCGACCAGTACCAGTCCTGCAGAACTTTGGGCTGTGAAGGACGCAAAGCAAATGGAGACAAGCTGAAGACGAAAACAAAGAAACGAGCAAGTAAAAAGTCTACTCGACCTAGAGATACCACTAGCATAGATCTCCATTACCGATTCTTATCTTATCGTTTGACAATTTTTAGATAAAGACGCTTGGAGTGCTTTTGGGATATATTGTTTGGGCCGTTGTCACTTCACTAAAAAAAAAGGTAAGCACCTAAAAAATAAATAAAAATAAAGTGCATCTAGTTAAACAGTCTATCAAAAATATATATTTCAGTGTATATCTAATTTAAACAGTTAAAGATTTGTGGTTCAATTATACACAGAACTTATGCCCATTATCTGGATTTTAATGGGTATAGGGTTTATTTTTTCAACAACAGCAAAAAAAAAAAAAAAAAAAAAACAGCGAAAAGAATAGAAAGAAATCAAAATGGAATAAAAGTTGTGCGTTTTGCATAAAGTGCGCTTATCCCCGCAGGATATGACTGGCAATGACGCCCCGACTTCTCTCATCTGCCCACATACGCCCCTTTATCCATCTATCTACTCAAAAAGTGGGGGAACAAAAAACTAACGCTGGAGGCTCTATGCGATGTCTAATTTTGCACAAAACTGCGCACCTTCTGGGCAACAATTCCCACCCCTCTCCCCTATCCCCTCCTCTCACCCCTTTCTGCATCATCCGCTTCATTCTGCTCTGCGTCTCAAGTCGGCAATATGTCAAATGCGCTGCTCGGCTTTTCAAGTGCAAGTGCCGAAATGAAGCTGGATGTGTGTCATCCTCCCGCCCTTCTTTCTTCCTTGCATCTCCCTATAATTCACCCCACAACCCTCTCCGCCCCTGTCCGCTATGGGGATGCATTGGCAACGCTTTGTGTGCGCCTGTCGCTTGCTTTGAGTTTTGAGCTTTGATTTATGTTTACGCTCCATGCAGCAGCATCCCCGGCTGCTCCATCCAATTCCTCCATTTCCAATTGCCCCTCTTACACATTCGCTATGTGAGCCGCCACAAATTGTCTGCATCTGCATACAACAGCGGATAATGGCGCTCTAAAATACGAGCTAGCCACACAAACAATGCCAATTCACAACACACTACACACACACACACACACACACATACAAACACACACACATATTTAATTCTGGCATATCAGGTGTTTTGAACTGCCATTGTTGTTAGCCAAGCAGGTAACAGCAGTCAACCAGACCAAAACTAATCATCCAAATCCATCGAATGCCGAAGATTAAATATCCTTAGAAACTAATCACAAAATAGTTCAAGATATTTGGATTTGTATCTATTAATTTTATTTAACGTAGATTTACCCATATCGATATTTAAAATGTATATACTCATTCTAATGGCTTCTTATTTTGTAATTGTTTCTGATCAGATCAAAAATAAATTTTCTTTAAGCAGTTTTAATGAGCAAAACTTTCTATATATCATTTAAAAACAGATGGAATTTCCTAGAACGCAATAAATATATTTGTATTGACAATGACTAGGGTGGGGCTTAGAGGTGCTTACTAAACAGCATTGTCCTCCGTCCTGGAGTAAGGGTATGCCAACAAGAACAATAAAAGCAATGGGCATACAGTCTTCCATTGCATTGGATGTCGCCGATGTTGACGCTGTTTCCTTTGCTGATGCCATATTGCCAGAATCAACAGCAACAACTATAACAAAAGCATATCGAGTATTGGTGGCCATTCATTGGATGCTGGTGGGAGTGTCAAACATGCACCATCATTAAGTACCTGTCATTTGATACAATAAGCCAGATAGCCGCGAGTCACCGATTATTATCTGAATGGTTATTACAAGCATTCGAAATTCCACAGTCCAGCAAGTATCAGGTAGTCTCCGACCATCTCTCATATCGATGTATGTATGTGGTGCACTTTAGTGTGTGTGGCTGTGTTTCTCTGTGGCAAGTATAATATTTTGAATTTGCTCAACACTTAATTAATTTTGCTGATTGCGTATTTAATTTACAGAGACCACCGAATTTGTACTACCATAAATAATACGTAAGACTACTTAAGGCAGGAATGCTATAGTCGAGAGAACTCGGTTCTAGTTTACTATATTACTTTCGTTTTAAATTTTTTTTTTCGAAAATAGATTTATATCTACTGATCCCAATAAGGAATATACTTCTACTTAAAGGAGTCTTAAATGCCCGCATCTGCATAATCTTTTAAACAATAAAAAATTTATATAAATAAATTTTACGTATACGTTACTTACATAATATGTTCGCGTATTGTGGAAATTAACTTAAAATTTAATTTTAATTAAATTAAAGACAGTTTTAATTACATTCAATATGCAGTTAGAAAAGCGAATACAACACGGTATATCAGATGTCTGCATAAATTTATCTTGCGCACACAACAAACACACACTCCAAGATGCAACGCACCTATCCCCTTGGCCAGGCGCACCGCCAGCGCCAACGGTGAGCTGGTCCTCCTTGTGTGCCTGATTGCTTGGCCCACAACAAAATACAATTGAACAATGCGCCAATCATTGTAAACAACTGCGACCGCGAGGAGGCTCTGAAAATGAAATGAAAATCTGTTTTTGCTCAGCGTCTCGGACTTAAAATTAAATGAAATCAATTTCACTTCATTGAATGTTTACAATTTGGCCTCTTCGGCCCCTTCTCCTCCTCGTTCTTCCTTGTCCACAATGTGGTCCTTACAGCTTCTTCTGTTGTATTCATTTCACTCTTTTTCGTTATGATCTGCAATTATGAACGCATTGTTCTGTTCCCGGCCATTCCACACATGTCCTTTTCTGTCCTCCTCTCCACCCCGTTGTTCCATGGAAAGTATTTATGACAGCGTTGGAGTAATTTTAGCACAAGATCCAACCTTCTTGATGAATGTATATATTTATATATATATATATATATATATATATATATATGAATTAATTAAATGTTTAAAATGCTTCTGTGAAGTTTAAAATAACGAATAATTAATAATATATAAGTAACAAAACACCCAATATTATAATTTTTCAATAGAAAATTTTTGAGGGTAGAATTTTAATATGAGTTTCGAGCTAGGATCGCGTTTCCAACTTTGAAGGTAGAATATATATAGAGGTCAAGCCATGATCAAAAAGTCTGGAATGACCAGAATGACTTAAATAAACGGATAAAAATTACGACTATGTTGATCCTGATCATGAATATATCTACCATATGAGGTCAGAGATGCTTCCATTTTTCTATTATATACATTTGCACAAAAGCATTACATTTAATTTTAGAAAATTACTTTCCAAATTATTGGATTCTATATTATCAGAATCCACTTTTGTAATCCAAATAGTTATGAGCTATTCATAAGTTAGTAACAAAAGTAAAGAGAAACGAATTAAACCAAATTAGTTAAAAAGGAGTTATTAAAATTGAGTCCAAATCCCAATTATCAAAAGTGCCAGCATTTTATGCAATGCGATGTATTAAGTAATTAAACACGCACCAAGACACCTACACTCATACAGAGTGCAGCAAAGCAATAACAGTAAATTACACAAATCCCAGATATATGTAGGTATATATATAGATATATATATATATATATATATATATGTATATCTACTTATATGCACCTGTCACAATTTAAAACGTGGCAGTTATGAGACGTTTCAATTAGAGTCCCTCAGCCAACGAGTCTTAGCAAAAGCGATCTGTTCAACTTTACCCACTGGGATCAGGGATTGCCACTCTCCTCCCTGCCCTCCCTGCCTTGCTCTTCTCTTACAGATATTCAACTACTGCTGCTGCAGACGCTGTGAAAAGTTTTTATTGAGCAACTAACTGTGAAATTAAATTGTGAATTAAAAGCTGCCACCATGGCTAACAGCGATTACGAACGAGTTGCTACCACTGGCAGTGCGCACAGTGTGCTGGTGTTGGTGTTAGTGGAGTAGGGTGGGGGGGGGGGGGTGGAGAGTGGAGTGTGGAGTGTGTATACTGGGGACATGTCGTTAATGCCGCGCTACATTTGTGTCGATGGGAATGCGGCATTGGCATTGGGATTGAGGGTATTGCCAATGCCAAATGGCATGCTATCCACCAAGCCCCTCCAATAGCTCAACCCCTTTGGCCCACTCCGAACCGCTATATGGCTGCTGCTGCAGTTGGTGGCGCAGTTGCTAGTTATGGCTGAGACACACAACCGCATGGGTAGCCTTCTTGGGCTATTTGCAGTAAATTGAAAAAGTATTAAATCAATAAATAAAAGTTACGCACACACCCATCGCCAAGCATATATATATATATATATATATATATACCAACATTCTATATATTATATATATATATATATATATACGTTGTAGCCAGAAACGATTCTTCTTTTCTATTTGGGTGGTGTTTGACCGGAGTGTGTGTGTGTATGTGTGTGTGCGTGGGGTGGCATACACGCCGGTTACATTCAACGCTTACGCTGCACATTTACACGTCCACAGAGAGAGAGAGCCCATCCCACACAGGTTCAGCCCCGCTGTTATCCAATAACCAGATCGAGATTCACATTCACATTCACATTGGCTGTGACCATTTGGGGTTACACGCAGCGCGTGTTAATTACTCGGAACATTTTAAACGGCAGCAGCAGCAGCAACTGCAACTGCAACTGCAACAGCAGGCGCGACCACCAGCAGAGAAATTTGTTGTATTGATTTAAAACAACAGTCTCGTTGTGTCCACTGCTCACCTAGACAATGGACAATGGACGATTGACCAGGTGCTGCAAAGCCGGTTGGCAATCAATGCTACAGTGGACACTGTGCAGTGTACAAAAATTGCAAACGCGTTCAGAAAGCATCCAACATCAAAATCAAAATAACAAACCAAAGCAGCAACAACAACAGCATTCAGTTGAATGTCAAAGTGCTCGACTAGTAGATACCATACCATACCATATATATGTATATATATGTATATATGTATATAAATATATACCCACATATAAAAGCTAACGTTTAATGTTGACAGGTATAATAATAATTTAAAGTTGTGTAACTCAGAGATATTTATCGAATTGAAAATGTGTATTTTAAACCATGCTGATATAGGTTTTTAAGGATACAAACTCAGATCTAGAGGTGATCAATTTGGAATACCCCTATAATATAATATAATTTATATATTTATTTATTTATATATGTAGCAGTGTGTAACAAAGGGTCGCCTTATTATGATACCCTACATAAAGCATTTTGTGCTCACAGAGCATAGCAACAAATGGTGTTTTGGGTCAACAGTCGTTGTGGCTACAGTTTTGGGTGGTTTCTGGTGGGTCAGCTACAATTTTATAGTAGTCGCAATAGCTGCGCATCGTAAATACAAGCATCTGACAGATTGTGGTTCCGCACATGGCCCAATTTTGTGCCATGTCAGGGATAAGAATATTAGCGCCTAATGAGGCTAAGGGCCTGACTGTAAATCTCTATCTGGCAACACGTCCTCTTCGATGGTCCATCTGCACTTTATTAAAAGCGAATGCAAATTTTCGAGGCAATTTAATTAGCAGCAAATTCAACAATTTTCATATTTTCACAACCCACTCGTAACTGTCACGACACAAAACACAAAAAAAAACTAAAAAAAAAAAATCAAACAAAAAATAAAAGAGAAGGAAAGGAACTTTGGGACTCTCTGTGGCACTCTGTAGACCTGTGGATTGGCGGTGGCTCAAAGTCAAAGGAACGTCCAACGGTTTTTATTAGAATCGTAAATAGTCTTTACGAGTTGTACGTGCCCAAAATTTGCAATAGGCCAACAATTCGTTTCCCTGCCTCCGTCATCTGCCTCTTCACTGTACACAACAACAAATTATCGAGCACGTTTTCTCTTCTCTGCTCTGCTCTGCTTGCTGTACTTCGTATCAAAATCATAATCGTAATCATAATCATTATCATAATCATTATCAAAGCAATGTTTATATCCTCAGCTATTCGCAAATTTTCCTCATCTCGGACGGCAGTTTCCAACCCTTTAAAATGCACTCGCTGAAAATTTAAGGTGCCTTCCTGCACATCGAAGAATCGCACTATTTGTGGTAAATATCTAAAGCATTTATGGTAAAGAGGCTTAGTTTATTTATTTATTTTTTTTTAAAATTACAGAATTGATTATGCATATGACTATTCTAAGCGATACGTGTTTATATATATACACATATGTATATATATACTGTTAAATTTTTCGAGTTTTGAGAGGAGAATGCTTCATTTTATCTACTGTGATTTTTGGCTGCATTCAATTTAAAAAAAAAAGATAATCAAATATTGTGGACACTTATAATTAGCCAACATCTCCAAAGCTTTAATTGAACTGGACTCGTTTGCAGATATCAATTCGGAAATGAAGAACTCGGCTCCATCTGCAGAACTAAGTGCATGATGGCATTTCCCAAACTGGGAATGGGTAGTGTTTTAGAGGCAATGGATGGTATTGCTTACTGTTGTTGTTTTAGCATATATAAAAGTGTAAATATTCATTGCATTAAATAATGAAAACAAACAACGTTTTGACATTTTAATTGAATAAAATCGTTTTGAGGTCTTTTAAGGATTATTTCATGGCCAACGTATGCGGAGCAGAAACGCGGGCACACAAACACATAAGTGTTTAAATATATGCACATATATTTATATACGTTATATACATATATATATTTATTTATATATATATATATATTTATATACATATAAGTGTGTGTTTCGTCCATCTGTTGTCCAAATGCATCCATGGAATGAATTGAATTGCGTTTGTGTTTGCGCAGCAAGGTGAAAACATGCGCAGACACAAACCGGCTGGCCATTTGTTAAATTTTCGGCCGGACGGCTGAACAGACAGACAGACAGCGGGGCAGGTCGGGGCGGGTTATATCTAGAGAATATATATAGGTTAATATTGCATATATGGCAGGTACAAGCTTGCATCACATTATGTATAAATGATCAGTATTATGTACAAGCAAGTTGACCTGCAGACAGCCTCTAAATGGGCATATTCAGAGTAACTAAAAGTATCATTTATATATATATTATGGACATATTTATTACTATATATATATATCTATTACTAAATATTATGTAAATATTATTACTTGTACCTCATCATTGATGCAAATCAGCAATTAAAATTAGCAAATTATTTTAAAAATCATTAGTAATGGTAAATGGTATATTCACTTCATATAGACATATGTAAATAGAATAAATATTCGTTAACCTGGAATGTTTCTTAAATACCTTGTGTTGTGGCCACTTTTAATACATATATACTATATAAATATAAAGATATATAAAGATATTTCCCCTTCATTCATAGCGTTATAGAGAATGCTCCACATTCTGCCGCATTTGAAGGGGCTTTTACAGGGCATGGTCAGTATGTGTTTACCTGTAAATGACAATGTGAATGTGAATCTGAACGTGAATGTGAATGCATGCCTCGGCGCTCAAACTAAACACACTCGAGCAACGGCACAAGTTGAACGTTGTTGACCACGCCCAATGTTTGCTTCAGTCCACACATAAAGGCACTGCAATTGTGGTGTCCTGTGTGTGTGTGTGTGTGTAGTGCACGGTGCTGCGGTACTGCTCTGTCTACTTTGTCTGTGCTTTGTCAGCTGATTTGCATTTAATTGCAGCGATTCTAAAATATTTACTTTTTTTACATCATTTTTTTTTATTCTTTTTAAGAGAGGGGGGTGTAGAAGCGTTCTTTTGTGCTTTGTATGAAAGTATATACTGTCTAAATAAATAAAAATATACATGTATATATGTTTATATATATATATATATATATATATATATATATATTTATATGTATATATGTATATATTTGTCGCATATTTTAACGCTGCCATCCAGCGCTCAATGTTCATTGTTGTGGTTGTTGTTGCTGTCACTTAAGCTGCTTTAAATTTATTGGTGTGCACAGTTTAAGCGATTTCGTTTTGTATTTTTCATTGCTGGCAATTGCAGTTGCCACTTCCTCAGTTCGTGCCGCCTGGCTTGTGTCAACCCCTTTCTGTCTACTAACGAAAATAGCTACAAAAACTGGGCAATGGATAAAACATGCCAATTATGCCATTGTATGCAATGAACTGAACTACTCAAACTGCAACAGCAACAACAACAGCAACAAAAACAATATGGAGAAGTTGTTTCATGCCACGTGGTGTCCCCTCTTTGCAAAGCTTCTCGACTCCTCGCCTCTTTCCGATAGGTGTCTGGCGATTTAAAAGCCGCTCTGCCATTCATCGTGCATTGCGCAGCGCCAAGTGTGGCATTAAATTTGTGCCACCAGCCACAAAGGCAGTAACAACAGTGAATCTGCAATCACCCACACACGTCTCCTCAGTCACACACACTCACCCACACACACTAATGTCTACCAGCTGGTCACAACGCGAACTCCACTTGCAAAACATAGATAAAAATAAAAAACAAAGAGACGAAGTGAGACATAGAGAGAAGACGAGAGTGAGAGAGAAAGAGAGAGTAAGAAAGAATACAATTGTATTGAAATACCCTGTTTTCATGGAATATCCAATACATCAAACTTGATTATGCGTAAATCTGTTTTTATGCGATTGAAAACGTTTTATATTGATAGCTAATAAATTATTGAATAAATGTAATATGCAACTCAATGCAAATGGAACTAACAGAAGAAAGAGTTCCGGTTTGAAAAGATATCAACTTGATCATGTTTTATATACGATGTGAACAGAGTTGATAAACAACTTAACTTGCAGTTTGTATCTCAAACCAATTAGTTCTTAAAATTTATCAGTTTATCACTTTGATTAATCTTCAGGAAATCGAACTCCATCTGAAATCTCTACGCCTTAGCTCAGATGCCAGATAAACCTATATTCCATGTTTGATTTTCGGAAATTACATCAGCTACAAACAATTAGATTGCCATATTGACTGAGCTGTGGTTGCCAATCAAAATAATAAGTTAATTCAAATCATTCGAAGAAGTTTATCCTTGCCTGTCACATACAAGTGTGCAAACTATTAAATCAGACATATTAGGTTAGTTTATGTATAAAGTTAAGCTAAGCTATTAGTCAAATTTGATAATTTAATTTATCGATTATAGCCGAAAAACAAATGGACAATTTTGGTCGAGTTTTTGGGAAAGTTTCGCAATATGAAATGTGTAATTATTTTTGATTGTAGTGCAATGGAATTAAATTGTTGGAAGACATATGTTAAATACTTTAGAAAGCATATGTTAAATACTTTAGCTTGGCTAACGCTTAGTTACCCGCAGCAACTTTTAAGCTGGGCATTGCGTGCTGCGAGCAATTGTTGTTGCTATCGTTGTGTTGCTGGCAGCTGATATTCGCTGCGGTTGCTCGTGCACTTAGCGGTACTTTCGACTAATTTTTAATGCCGCTCGTATTGTGCACAAAAGCAACAAGCAACTAACGCAAAAATGGGGCAATGTTGCTGTTGCTGTTGCTGTTGCCATTGCTATTGCCATTGCTATTGCCATTGCTGTTGTCGTACAGGTGTGCACAATAGTAATTGCTCAAAGTGCTGACTGCCATGTTGCTGCGACATAATACTAGATTTCTTACACCCATCAATTAAATGGTGGGCGTGTATGTGTGCCAGTGTGTGGCGGTGTGGTGTCGATTTGCTGACTCTTTTGTGCGTAGACTTTTATAGGCGAGTGTACGAGTACATGCTGCAGCAGGCCAGTGCACAGTGAAATGTTGCAGCCAACGCCTGCAGCTAGTTACTCTACATAGAGCTGAGGTCGCTTCTATAGCGATTTTTGCATATAGAGATACTTACATGCATTTGTCTTTAGCGCCGTCTGCTTTCGCTGTTTGTCTGTGTGTGTGTGTGTGTGTCTGTGTGTGTCTGTCTGTGTGTATGTTTATGTGTTGTGCTTTCATCTGTTCTTGCATTTTGCTGTGGCTGCGGCTGACTCGCGATATTTATTATTGTTGCTGAAATTGCTGTGTGTGTCCTCAACGAACTCCTGCCACAGCTTCTTATCCTACTGCTGCCGTTGCTGCTGGTGACGCATTTAAAGCTTTTGCGGCATATAAATAAATAAAAAAAAAAAAAACAATGAAGGGGAACTAGCAGAGCGGAACAAGAAGCAGCGACAACAGCAGCATACAAGTATAAAGTATAAAAGGAAGCAAAAGTTGGGGCAGTGACGCCGGCGACAATGGCAACAACAAATGGCCAACCCCTCTGCTTTTTGGCTTTTAAAGCAGACTTGGCAGCAGCGCCTGATGATGTGCCCAATGCTTGATTTATTGGAGTCTCGCCCATCCATTCTCCACATTCTCCCAGGCCACGCCCACTGTCCACTGAGCTGCTAAAATAAAGAAACTTGTTGGTCTTGGCTTTTGAATTTATTATGTTTTCTATTTGGCTTTCTTTTATTGTGTTTTTTTTTTTTTTGTTTTGTTTTATGTTCTTTTAGTTGTCGTTATCGATAGTTATTTAGGGGCTGTGTTATGTATTCAATTTTTGGTGGCTATGTATTGTTATCGTTATGCATAGATATAATATATGACATTGAATATTATACCCTATATGCATGTATGTATGTATTATCTCTGCAATGCACACAATATTGTCGAAAAGAGGGGTCAATAGCTCTTCAGATATCGTCAATTGTATAAAATATATACAAATTCGTATTCTTTTTTTTTTGTTTAAATCTCAGATGTGAATTATTTGTGGAAAGTGCATTTATTTGTGATGCTGAAAATATTCAATTTTATTAAGCAATATATCATATTGGAAAATAAATCACTTCTGTATAGAAAGCTGCATCGATGAATTTACAAAGTACTCAAATTGAATCAGTTATCGATTAAGATTATGATAAATAATGATTATGTTATTCACCTATTGACCGCCTCTTCAAACGGTGCTTTTTCTGTGTCTCCAATTTTGCTGAGTTTTAACTTATTTTTATTGTGTCTTTTCTAATATGCGTTATGTGTTTGTAATTTGAATTAGACACACAATATTTGGGCTTAAATTAGTTATACATACATAGGTATTTCTCATATGGTGTGGTATAAATTATGTATTTTACATGATGTAGTAGCAACAATTATTTAATAAGTAGCTTTACATTTACCAACTTTATAAATTTGAGTTTAATTTAGTTTTTCGAGTCTCGGTTAGTGTTGAAAGGGCTTTTATAATAATTTTTTTGCTTTTCTATTTTTATGGTTAAGGTTTTATACTGGGATATAAACTTTCAACTAAACTCTCGGTTTTAGCCAGCTAGGTTGGTTTCAAGCACAATTGATAATTGATGAGTTTTTTTTTAAGATTTTTAATTTTGCTGATATGTACAGTCTGCAGAGAGTTGACTAGTTGTGGAGTCTGCTCTCGTTGAATGCAAATTACAAAAGATTTACTCTTTATCACATATTTATTTATAGGTATAATATGTAGTATTTTCGTTTCTTAATTTTTTATTTTTGTTTGCATTAGTTATAGTATCCATTTCTATGAATTTTATAAAATAAGTACAAATTTTGCATTGCGATTGACATTTTCCGTTTGCCATTTTATTATTAGGATAGTTTTTGTGTATGTTTCTTTATTTAAATAATTTTGCATTGTTTACTTATTTTTAGATTAGCTAACAGTTTAGATACAAGATACAATACATAAGATACAATTTCACTGGTTTTAATTGACTAGAATTGTGTGTGTTTAACTATCATTTTTGTTTGTATGTGTGTTCTGTGTGTGTGTGTGTGTGTGTGTGTGAGTGTGTTTGTGTATCTGCATAATTTGTGACTAGGATAATTAAGATATTGTTGTTTGTTGATTTTTCTTGTATTTGTTATATTATTATTTGGCTAATACATTTATTTATTTTTCTGTTATTAATGTACTACATGCTAATTTAAAAAAAAACTCACAAAAAAAAATCCACATTCTATTTCATACATATATAGCTTAAATACGAATTAAATTGTTTAGCTGGTTATTACAGTTGTTGTTTTAGTTTATGTTGTTGTTAGTTGCCAATTTATAATTTACACATTAGATTCAAATTCGATAGATACAATAATTTAGAGTCATTCACATTGATTGCGTGCGCTTTGCCATAACCTCGAAAAGCAATGCAGAACACACACACACACACACACACACACACACACTCAGGCACATACACACGCACACACACAGACAGACAGACAGACACACACACACACACACAAGCACTCTGCAGTCCTGAAACCCCCCTTGGCTCCATTCGATTTTAGATGCCAGTCTTACCAGCTCGATGCAGGATTAGCCAGGAGCCTGGCATTTGCTGCATAAACATAAAATAAACATAGATAAAACAAACTCAGATATAAAACTGCAGTCTTTTTGTGTTTGACAAATTTGTGGTTATGCGATACCCAGTAAAGGCACACAACCAATTGGCATTTGACATATTTTAGCAAGAATGTGCTTTAAAGCTAGGACAACATCTTAAATTCCTCTTGACTGGATGTATATCTAAAATGAATGTAGATCTTGCTGAGTTTTAATATCAGTTGGGTAGACACAAATAAAGTGCTTACATTAAACCAAAAAACCAAAGCACAAATTAAAATAGTCAGATAAAGATTTGCTAGAGATATGTTACACAATTCATAACGATAAGTTCTGATGAAAATATAGCTCCATGGATAAGATGAAATTAGGTATTTAGCATAGTTGAAAATGACAGATCTGAAAAGGACGGAATTGTCAACCAGGTACTAAGCCTGAGGGTTCCATCTCGAGCAAGATATAGTTAAGGACGAGAAAAAGGCTGCTAAAGTTAAAGTTTGGCTTCCATTGCGTATACTTAACATTGCTCAGCAGTGCTCGATTCAGGTTCGATTACAGGATATCCACGAGTCGAATGACATTTTAATTGTGTGCATGTGCATGTGTGTGCGTGTGTGTGCTTATGCGTGTGCTTGTGTGTCAGAAGAGTCTGTTAACAACAATAAAATGCTTCGTTGTCATAGCTCAGAGTGTACATCGTGAAGCAGATTGATGTGTCAGCAAGCAGAGAGAAAGCGGGGGAAACCTGGGGTGAATGTCAGGAAGGAAGGCAGTCGAGACTAGAAAGGATATTCGAGTGCACTTGGATGCCTATGCGAGCACACACATGCAGATACAAATGTATGCAACTTTATAAAGCTGTTTCCCAGTCGTGCCAGAGCACCGCCGACGTCGCCCGTTGTCTCTCGCCCCCACGCCCCTCGCTTTGATTTATGTACAAATTGAACTCGGTGCTGGGCTATGCTGTCGCATCCGTTGATGTCCTTACAGGCAGCTATCAGCTTTGCGCCAAATTCCGGCTTGGACTTAAACGAAATCTGCTCGAATTTTGCGCTGCTTGTTTGCTGATACCAAACACTCTCGATTTGTTTGCACTTATTTCTGGTTTGATTTTACGAGAACGATCGCTAAAGGACATTTGAACTTGGACATCGGTTCTTGCTTCAAATGTGTAAGCAACAAATGTCAGCGTAGGACTTGAACATTGACTCGAACTTAAACTAATGATTAAAGTCTTGGACCATTCCCAATCCTGTGTTGACTATAAATTACAAATGTGGAATCGGGCTCGAAGTTTCGGACTTTAAATAAATTTTATTGCGCTCAGATCTTATTTATGTATTCGATTTAAGGTTATATATATTAATGCAATTATATCTCAGACTCACCGTACAAAAAATTAGTTGAGCTTCGACTTAAACTCGTACTAAGCCCCTTGAAGATTAATGGCTGATTTCAAATATATTATCATAGTTATCGGTACGGATTGTTAGAATTAAGCTCAAACCGGTACAAAAGGCATCTTGTGCTAAATGTCGATTAAATGTCAAAACTAATAAGCGGTAAATTCCATCACGGATTTCAACTAAGTACTCCTGGACATTGAAATACAAGAGCACTCGCACTTGGGATTGCACGCTGATCAATGTCTTCACGATTAACTGCGACGCTATCTGACTGACTGATTAACTGACTAACTGACCGGCTGACTGTCTGGCAGACTGGCAGACTGACAGACTGAGTGACGGCAGAGCACTTTAGCTGTTGTCGACTTCTTGGCCCCGTGCCGCCTTTTAGCTCATTTGCATGTGTCACATCGGCTTTGGTGACATCACAAAACAACACATGACATCATATACGCACACACGCAAAGACACACACACACACACGCACAGCTGGCGTGGCAAGCGTCGTATGGCATTTGGCCCGCAGGTTGAGTGCGTGGCATCAACAAGAAGGAGGCGCCTAAAGCCTGCCTGAAGTGATGCCGATTTTTCAATTAGTTGGTCTTGTTGCTGTTGTTGCTGCTAACTACAAATTTGCTGGGCTTTGGCCAACCTGCTTAAGATAAGAAGAGAGAGAGAGAGAGAGAGAGAGAGAGAGAGAGAGGGAGAGTGAGAGGGAGAGAGAAGGCCTAGTTGGCAGCTGTTTTAGCTTTTAGCGCAAATCCTACATAATTAAAATACTTAAAGGCTTTAAGCGGAGAACAACAAAGTTTTTCACTTTTAAATTGCTGCAAGCGACGACAAGAGGCATGCCCCTAAACAAACGCACATGTGTAGAAATCTTTCATATGCTGCTGCTGCTGTGCACAGCAGTGTGGCTGGCAGGGGTGCAAGGGAATACGAGCGTGAGTTCTCTCCAACTCGCACGCACTCTAAGCTTACTTAAGCATTTTCCGTGCTTCGGCAGCCGCCCCCCCCCCCACTCCTACTTCCGTCCTCCAGACAGCCCTTAAGTCCTTACATCCTTATTTACCAACGTCCTGGCACCCTGTTGATGCCAGTTTCAATCGCTATATACACTTGCAGCGGTAATCATACATTTTTCGTCAATTTGGTTTTCCTATGAATCGTTTTTTTATATTTTTTTTTGGCATAAATTAATCGATTCACTATATTAATAAGTTCAGCAGTAAGAAAACGTTTTACACTTAGGCCATCCATCGTAAATGGATTACTTATATGAAACTCAATATTTTTCTAAGCCAAACTCACAACTTTCGAGAAATCGAACATGTCATTTTTTCAGGTCAGAGTGGACCTATTAATTAATATTTAAAAACATATATTTATTTTAATTTGGCAGGATATTCAATCTTTTGTAGTACACACAGCTGGCTGTTATTGTCTTTAGTTTAATTCTGGGTGTGGGTATTTCGCGTCTTTAAAGTGTTCGTGATTGGGTTTAATTGGGGGCGGGCTTGTGGCCCGCATATCTCTGATACGCACCGTTGGCTACAGCTTGCTTGTGGCTGGGCGATTTGGCCACGTTAATTGACATAGGCAGCCCACATAGATTTTCATAATTTTTCGTTATGAGATAAATACACACACATACACACGCAATATAAGCACATGCGAGTATGTGTGTGTGAGGTCAGCCTAGTCGCATATTTAATTACTTTTGTTGTTGGCCTTTGGCCTGCTGGAGGCGCAGCTGCTATTGGGGTGCTGAAGCTCTTTTGACCTCGATTCAACGATTTTGCTTTGTCATTTGGACGTTTAATTATGTGCATGGAAATTTATGTGCGACTCCTTGACTTTAAATGAAGTGTAAGGATCCAAGTGTCCTAACCGAAGCCCAAAGCGAAAGTCCAAAATGCGCAGCCAAAACTGAACCCAATTCAAATGCCAAAATCCAATCCTTTGCCGCCAGCTGTTTGGCACCGCCCCCAGCCCTTACTGTTATTTATGGACGCCGCGCCTGATAATACTGTGAGCCTGCCCAAAGGCTGGCAGCCTGATTAAATTTTGTATTAGCTCAATAAATTTGCAACGCCAAACGGCATAACAAAATAAGAAAAAATATACAAGAAAAAAGAAAACTCCAGCAAAAGAGCTGGGCACAAAAAAAAAAAATGAAAAAGAAATAAATGCGCAGTGAAACGCAAATGGACAACGCTTAACTCAGATTCCTGCCCCTTCCGCCTCCAATCGCTGCCCAATGTCATATTTCAGGCACAGATTCGTGACACTGTCCCACGCCCCGCCCCGCCCCGCCCCCCAACTAGATTAGTTGACTTGCTCTGCGGAGCCAGGCTAATTGATGGCACTGGTAATTTGCCTGACCGGCCAAGCGGAGCTGAGACTCTGGACTTCAGTTAGTTGTTCACCTTTTATATGACACTTTCAACAATTGGCCAAACTGCTAAAAATTGGCGAAGTTTAATACTCGCTTGTAATTCTCCCCTCTACACCCTTTTATTTCGCTCCACTTTTTCAAATCACTGCCTTTTTGCCCTTACTTTTAATTTTGCAGCGTTGCGATTTTCGCTTACGATTTCAATTGAGTTTCACTTTTTCCACAGATTTTATTTATAGCTATTCACATTCGAAGTGCCCATAATACCCTGTAAGCTCCAAAAAGCGGCACTCTATACACATATATACTATATTATATCATTATTAATCTAACAAAAAAGTTCCCAAGTTCTCTTCTTGAACGTTGAAAGGATTCGTCGCGTTTTGAGTTTTCGTTTGCAGATTGTTAAAGTTTCTACGCGAATGTTTTAATTTAATTACTTAAAGCAATCTGTTGCATAAGCACTAAGAATGTTTTTAGATGTGATTTAATCAGCAGTAAAAGAAAACAATACATTTTGGCTGCAACTTTGCACTGATCCTCAGAATCAATCAGTTGATTACATTTTTTGATTAAATGTCATGCATATAATATGGACTGCATCTAGACCCACTGCTGTAGTCATGGAATATATATATATATATTTGGAGTCACTTAACTGTTTCCAGAGCATCGTGTAGTCTGCTAAAAGTCTATGTAGTCTTTCTAGTTGCAGGGTGCTTTGGCGAGCACTAAATCTAAATCTGAAACATATCTAAATTGTTGATTTTTTGTTGGTTGTGTTGCGACTTTTGGCCAAATTTATCACCCCCATAAAAGAACCGGCTAGCTGGTGGACAGACAGTCCCGAAAGTGTTGCCCGGGGGGAGGGTATCAACTTTTAATTTGGTCTTGACTGGTTGGAGGAGGGTGTGTGGTGGATGCGTAGCGGTGCAGATAGGTGGGGAGGTGCGAATGGGGGACAGTTGAAGAGTCGTTGGCGTTAATTACGTGACTTTTGCTGCGGTCGACCAGTTGCTGATTGCACGGCGCAGTCCCACCGCATGCCCCGCCCCCATGTCAGCAGCGATGTCAGCAGCGGCACGCACGGCTTGCGACCAGTTCAGTGTGACCAGGCATCGCGGCGCGTCCATGTACTGTTAGTCACGCCAATTTTATTGCATTGCTGACATGGATGTTGACTAGAATAGAGAAAAGGGACAAGGGTAGAGGGTAGAGGGCATAGGGCATAGGGTGTATAGGAGTTGGATTCGCCTATCAGTCCCAACAATGGCGAACAACAATTTTCGCATTTCGAGCGGAACAATTAAGTTAACGATCTGTGGACATGAGCCGGCAAGTGACAGAAAACGTGTGTCAAAGAGCTCCTCTAGCCACGTGCGGGTGTGTGGGAATGTGGTAACGTATTTTAGTCGACGAGGCAGTCGAAAAATACAGCAACAGCATTCCAACTGATAACTGTTAAATCTTAAAGCCGACCCCTAGACCAAGCTCAATCTGTGTTCAATTAGCCAAACATCATTGAAAACTGATTAAACGAATTGGCTAAGAATGTGTGCACAGCAATTGGGAAGGTCGCAAATGCAAAATTCTAAAACCAGCAGCTAAACAAAAGCCAACAATGCAAGAAAAGAAAAATTGTCTGCAGCGTGCCACTGGCTAAATACTCTTATTGCTGCAACAGAAGCTAAACTTTGGCCAAAACTGTTTGCAACTGAGAGCACCATTGGGCTGATTATGTAACCACACGTGAACACAATTTTGCAGATTGCGAAGTTTCCACAGACATAACTACAAAGATAATGCCTCGAGAGAACATGACTTATTGGGGCTGTAGTTACACATTTCGGTACAAAATGCGAATACTCTTCCGAAAAGGCATTAAATAACAGTCAGAGTCAGAGTCAGAGTCAGAATCAGAGTCAGATTCAGAGTGGGATGATGACATTACAAGATGTGGACTTGAAAGTAAACAAAGTTCTAATTTCCTTCAATGATTTCTCAGCGCATTTGTTTTGAGGGGGGGAACCTCATATTCAAAATACAAAATAAAAAAAAAGAAGAGAACACAGAACGATACCGTCATAGATATATAAATATATATATATATATATATATATGTGTTTGTGTTTGTGTAGCGCAATGCTTAGCATCATAATCAAGTTAGATAAATCTAAATCCTTTGCGATAAGCGACTAAAGAATAGACCCGCCCATCGTTTGCCTTTCGTTTGGATTTTGCCTTAGTCGCAGCCTAGTATTCAGCTCGTTTTGCCAGCAAAAAGTTTTAGTTGTGTGCGTGTGTGTGTGTGTGTGTGTGTGTGTGTGTGTGTGTATGTGTGCCTTTGTGTGTGGCTCTAAATGTGCCCAGGATTGGTGAGTGAGACGGTGTGGCAGTGCGGCGGGGCATCGGTAGGGACAACTTGGACCGACGAATTAGAGAGAACCCCCTCAACGCCGAAACGAGTGAATAGAATTTGTAATTTCCGTTCTCGTTTTGTATGCTAACCCATAGGAACAACAACAACAAATCATCTCCTCTCCCGGCACGCCTCTTCTGCCAGTTGAGCCTGCCGCACTTTAAGTGTGCTACAAGCACAATGAAACTGTTGAAGCTGCACTGCAGGAGCAGCAGCTGGAGCAGCAGCTGGAGCAGCAGTACTGATGCCTTTAAGGCAGAAGCTGGACTGCAGTTCAATTGGTTAAAGGAACCGTCGCGATGGAGCCAAAAGCCAAACAGTCAAACGGCCAGCCGGATACCAAAACACATTTCGAATTTGGGTTTGTATTTGGCTAACGGTTCGGAATATGATGATGAATACTATTGAATTTTTTTTTTTTATTTTTTTTTTTTTTTTGCTGCTGCTGCTGCTTATACTGAAGCAATAGCTATTGCAGGATACTGTTGCTATTGCTGTCTGAATGCATTTAAAGATGAGAGAAAACCATTGAAACCATTTTCCATTTGCATTTCATGTGAAACGTAAAAATTGATGGCGCTGGGAATGACGACTGGAATGGGTCTGTGTGAATGGAGTTTGGGCATTCACTTCCACTTGCCTTGAGGTGTGCTATATGTGCATGTGATTACAGACACAGACACAGAGAGAGAGAGAGTGGGAGATAGATATAGAGAAGGAGAAAAAGATGGTATGAAAAATTCAAACAGATGACATTAGAAACTCAATGAGAATCTAAGACATGTGGTGCCACCAATGCAGCTGGCTGGGAAACAATTAATGGGTTTAGGATCTGCATATTTCACACTCGTCAACTTGATTAAAAATCAAACAAATGTTAGTTTAATAATTTCTAATGCAGAATAATGAAGGGTATTCGCCTTACACTAATGTAAATTACTTCAAAACTAAGGATGGCACTGAGAAGTCTTCGAACTACGTTTCAATAAATCTTGTTTAATAAATCGTAAAATAAGACATCTTTTTTTTTTGTCTGACTTTTGCAATCTGTTGATAAAATAAGAATTTTTAAATGGCATATAAATAACTTAAGTGCAGTATAGATCTTACCCAAAATTAGGTCAGTTCGGGCTCTAATGTAGGGTAATTGAGTCTTTTCGGTTTCCAGTAGGGCCAGGGGACATGGGGTCATTGGGGGTCTTAGGCTGCTTCTTCCCAAACATACATAGGAATTGACTTACTCATTAAGCGGGAATAGATTTAAGTACAAATGGGAATTTTCGCTCTCATTTAGGATGCCGCGCTTACTTGTGGACATTTGGCAGCTTAGTTAGGTCGCCGGCGCTTCCGGCGTCGACGCCAGGCGACGTGACTGTGTCTAAAGAGCTGGGCTAGGCGGGCGGCGATGAGGCGGGCATAGCGCCACTCCACACAGCTGGCGACGGCAATGAGCAGCATGGCATTTAAGCCTAGCGCCAGAGATGCAGCCGAGGAGCCGAGATTGCCCTTGGTTAGCTGATCGGCACATCGTCCAATCGCATCGATGTCCAAATCGCTCATGACTCGACCGTTGACCTCCAACGGCGAGATGCAGTAGTTCTTCTGCAGGAACTCGCTCAGATTGTGTGCACCCTCGGCGAGGGGGCCGTCGAGCAGGGTGTGTATGTGGCAGCCGCAGGGGAAGTGGTTGTTTAACAGCTGCAAATGATCAACGCCATCGACAATAATTGCATTCGGATCGGGCGTCTCTAGCACATGATTGCCATGGAACTTTAAGTGCTTGATGGCCGCCGTGTTGGTGAAGTTCAGCTCCTCAATCGAGTCGATCTTGTTGTTCAATATCTGCAACGTCTCCACTTGCGTGAGGCCCGTAAAGGCATCCGCACAGATGACGCCCAGATCGGACTCCTGCAGCGTTAGCAGCAGCACATTGGACAGACCACGAAAGGTGAAGGGCGATATCTCCTTGAGATCCATATAGGCCAGCTTGAGCAGTCCAACAGCATCCATGCCATAGAAAGCGTCCTGCTCGATGCTCCGTATGCCCGACGGCAATATCAAGTGACCCACATTCGTCAAGCTGGAGAAGGCAGAGCTCTCGATCCGAATCAGCGGATTGTTGCTCAAAAGTATCAGCTTGATGTTGGACGTGCCCGCAAATGCATTGCCCTCAATGCGCTGAATTTGATTGTGGCTCAGCAATATCGTCGAGAGATTCTGCAGGCCGGCAAACGCAAACTGTGCCACCATCTGCAGGGGGGTATACTGTATTGAGAGCTCCCGGAGACGAGGCAGGCCACGAAACGCAAACTGCTTGATGCGTGTTATGTTATTGCCATCCAGCGAAAGTTTCTTCAGCGCGCGCAGACCCGTAAATGAATCTGGTTTGATGATCGGAAAATGGTTTTTCGTCAGTGCGAGATTTTCCACCGTTGCGGGCAGCTGGCGTAGCGGTATCTGCTCGAGTCCGCCCGTGTTACACAGCACCTGTAAGGGGCAGTCAGATAGAGAGAGAGAGAGAGAATGAGAGAGAGAGTGAGAAAGGCAGGGAGAAAGCAAGAATAAAGAGGGGAAAGTCTTAGTCAGAAATGGGGCACACACAAAATTGAATTTGCGGCTTTATTGCTGCAAATAAAATTAAATCGAATTTTTTTTGTGTTACTTCTTTGCTGCTTTTTTGTTTTTGCTTTTGTTTTGTCGCCGCGTTTATTCGACGCTCGTTTCATTGTTTTTTTTTCTTGTTTTTTTTTCTTTTCGGGGTTTTAATCAAGCTACCCCCCCACAATCCTAGAACCACCCACACCGTGCAACCATTTTTGTTGCCTTCTTCTTGTCTCTGCTATGTGCTTTAATTTTTTATAACTATTATGTGCTGATGTGTGCGTCGGTGTATGGACCACACCCTTCCCCCTTCCCTTCCCCTACCACTTCCACAACTGTATTTCGGTACCCAACATCGCAACAATGTGACTGTCCTTCGGCGCGACCATCTGTCTATCTGCCGTCGCATCGCTTTGTGTCGCTTGTCGCTGTCACGTTGATGTCATCGTTGTCTATTCTGAAAATCCCACACCCCGTAATCCTGGCTCTTCTTTTTAGGGTCTATCACTAAATTCCCCCAAACTGCCCTCCCCCCTATGAGGGGCTTAGTCTAGCCCCATATCTCCATCGTCTACGCTTTTAGTCCAAGTTGCGTAGACATTTACACAATTTTCATACTCTTCACCTCTTAAATGAACGAATTAAAAGTTTCATTTCTTTGCGCATTTTCTTTGAGTTTTCTGCCTCTTCCCTTTCAACTTCTTATTTTCCTCCTATTTAAAAGTTGTTTATGTGCATGTTTTCCTGCTTTATGGCACAACATTTCGTTGCATTACGTTTCGCCGCGATTCATTGCGAACTGTGCCGCTCCATTTTGTATTGTTATACCCAGAACCCATTGAAAATGGGTAAAAAAGGTATAACGGTTTTAAGCAAATTTATGTAACAGGCAGAAGGAAGCACCTCCAAGCCCATATAGTATATATATCATTTTGATCAGGGTCGTCTTTCAATCTGTCTGGATGAATTCGCGGATCTCAGAGTCTATAAGAACTAGGAATTTAAAATTTGGAATATCATTCTGGTATATCCGGAATCTTCTAATTAACATATGTATGTAACATATATGTATGTATATGCCCTTGTGAATAAAAATACGCGCTTCATTTGTTTTTTTTACTCTTCATTGCCTGTGCTTGCTATAAGAAATGCTCCTTTTTGGGTGCAAATATTTTTAATGGGAAATTTTTCAACAACTGTGTTTAGGGTATAAGGTAGTCGAGTTCGCTCGACTACAGTATTCTCACTTGGTATTCCTTGTACCCATTAAATCTGAATTTCAAAAAAGCGTCTTCGACTTTTTATAAATATATAAAATATTTATAAATGATTTTATAAATGTTCGTTAAAAAAAACATAAAAACTTGCAAATAAAAGAAACTTATATCAGAGTCTCAAGCGACCAGGATAACTGTTAGTAAGGAAGGAAACATTTTCGCTAGGTTTTCGTCCTTTCGTTATTTGCCTGGCTGGCTTTGTTCGATTTAATGAAATTTCATTGGGCAACAAAAAAAATCTGCGACACATTTTCACGTCATCCCACAAATTTGAAGCTGCGAACTTTAACCTTTTATTGGCCAGGAACAAAAAGAAATCATGCTACACCTGGTTTTATTCAGTCTTAAATACCGCAAGGATTGCTCATCTTTGGGAGCGTTTGCAGCCTTTTGTAATAAGTTGGAATGCCACAATTTTCCGTGACGCTCCATTTTGTTGTGAGTGGATATTTGTGTGCATTTTTCGGGATGTTGTTTGGTCGAGGGCTGAGTAAATCATTTCATTGTTCATAATCTGGAATAATGAAATCACTTAAGTTCTCAATTTGGTAAAAATGACGATGCCAGCAGCGCTGAGCGCTCTCGGCCCATTGGTAATAAGGATGCGCATTAAGCGAGGCGAGGCGAGGCGAGGCCTACTGTTATCCTCCCACTGTCAATCCCCCATTCCCCATCCCCCTGTGTGTCTCCAGCTGGCCGCAAAATTCTCGTGGGACACAATTGAATACGAGGCAAACACACACAAAAAGAAAAGTCGGACGGAAATGTAACAAGTGGTATGCCAACTTCAAGCTCCTCCCAGGACAAGTGTCCATTCTCCCTTCGCTTCGTTTTTTTTTTTTGTTTTATTTTTTTTTGCAGTCTGCATTTTCAAACAAAGGGAAATGACCATTTTGCCCAGCATTTTGGATTTAATATTTTGTGCTCTGTTCATCTCGGGGCTCCGATAGCAACTGACCAGGCCAGGATCCCCCAGACGACCTGCTGCTCAGAATTTCTTTTCTTTTTCGCCCCTGATGTTGATGATGATGATGATGATGATGATGATGATGATGTTCTTGTTGCACAGAGCTAACAACTATAAAAACTACAAGAGGAATGGCAACAAATACAACAAACAATACAAGAGCAGCAAATCAGTTGTCTAGAGAAAGATGAAATGAAAAAGGGAAAGACAGAGAGAGAGAAAGAGAGAGAGAGAGAGAGAGAGAGAGAGATGGAGACATTGTTAAGCTTACTTGAGTCTGGGACAAGCAGATGCACTCGGCTGGGCATGATTTGGATGTTTCGGTTTGTTGCGAGTTCCACAGGCAGACAACAGTGAGCGCAATTATGGGCAGCAGCCAGGAATTGCACATTTCACGTTGTTGCTGACACGACAGTTTGGCGGCGTAATTGAGCTTTATTCTCTATCTCAGTTCTACACTCTCCTCGCAACACGCTCTACACGCTCCTCACTCTCCAGACTGCTGCTGCTGCTGCTGCTGCACACGCTGGATGCCAGACGGTCAGACGGTCACACAGCAGAGACTGCCACACTGTACGCTATCCCCAGCTGCCAGTTGGCCTTTTGCCTTCGGCTCGATGCGTTTTGCTGTTGCCGTTGCCGCAGCTGATGCTCCTGATGCTGCTTGCTTACTTACTTATTTATGTTTTTTATATTGCGTTATTTCATTTGAACTTTCTTTTTATATATTCTTAAGCTTAATCATATTTATTTATGACTCTGCTCGTGCTGCTATTGCTGCTGGTGCTGCTGGTGCTGATGCTGATGCCAGGCGTAATGCTGTTCCAACTACTAATTTTGCCCGTGTTGCTACTGCGGCTGCTGGGTGGGGAAAACTGCAAAGAAAGAAAGAAAAAGATAAATAGAGTGGAGAGAGAGAGAGAGAGAGAGAAAGAGAGTGAGTGAGCGAAGCAGAATCCAATATAAAGAAATGTCAATTGAATAGGTCTCATTTTCAGTTCAGCCCATGTGAAGCTATGCGACATTTCAGATTCATAGCTACGCTGCCATATATATATATATATATATATATATATATATATATATATGTATATAAAAGTGTATATTTAACTGCCCATCTGTCCATCTGTGTCTAAGGGTATATACGTAACCTCAAAGCCTACACTTAAAATTTGCAACTGATATGCAAAATTTATATTGCACATTGGAATGTAGCTTCTAGGTTAGTTAGGGAAGGGGAACACACAGAGGGACAGGCAGACAAATCGGCAGCTGGCAGTTGAACCTACTGGCACTTAAATGCTGCTCAAAGCCTCTGGCTCAAGTTTTGTGTTTAGCGCATAGACCCCAACTTCCCCCTTCTCCCTTCCCCCTTTCCCGATCTGCACACCAAAAAGCCAAAGGCCGCATTCACGCTGACAGTGACTTCTGGACACTAGCTGCTGGCTGTTTCTGGTAGAACTGTCAGCTGCTGTTTGCTTGGCCAACAGCTGAAGCTGCTTGTTAATCTTCAATAATAAATAAGTAATGCAAGGTGGACGTCAAGCTGCATCTGCCCGCAACAACAACAACAACAACAACAAGCACAACAACAGCAGCTGGGAACAAAGCCAATGCAATATAATAACTAAAATTGCTCTAAAGAGAATTTGCAATGAGCCCTCTGCTATTTGTGTCGCTGCTGTTGTTGCTGCTGCTGGCGGTCTCATGACGAGGGGGGTACAAGTGCAGGAGCTTGTAGTGGTGGTGGTGGTGGTGGTGTAGCCAGTTTGAAATGTTTTAATGCACAAATCAAATATGCAAGCAGCCAAAATGACAAACAGGCTAACGGCTAACGGAAGGGGCAAACACCACCTGATGTCCAGCAGAGCTGAGTACGACTGGCTTTTAATTGAACATTGAGCAACGGACTAAGCCAAATGCCCAACACAATGCAGCAGCTGCTCCTGCTCCTGCGATGGAGAGGGGCGAGTGCGGGTGCAGGGATATCACATAATGTTTGGGTCACCAGGCACAATAAATATGTATAGGCATAAATGCATGGCATTATAATTGGAAGCAACAAATACAGCCGCAAGTTAAGCGCCTACAAGAGAGACACATAGAGAGAGAGAGAGAGAGAGAGAGAGGGGAGGGATACCACATGCATAAATAAAACTACATAGCATAAGAGAGAAAGAGGGAAGAGAGAAAGTAAGTTGCTGAGTGCAGTGAAGAGTAGAGTATAGAGTGGAGAGTGAAGAGTGGAGAGTGGAGAGTGGAGAGTGTAGAGTGGAGAGAGTAGAGTGTAAAGTGTATACTGATGATCCACTGAAATCAAGAGAGAGAGAGAGAGAGAGAGAGAGAGAGACGGAGATATGCAGGCATCCATGTTTGTGGCAAATGTTGTGTGTGTGAATGCTAACGGCCATTTTGTGAATTGTGGAGTTCCGATCTGCTGCTATTTTAAGCAGAGAAAACGCAGCTTTAAATTATGTGTGTGTGTGTGTGTGTGTGTGTGTGCTGACTGCTATCTTTGTCACACAGCGTGACATTTTGGCAGCGCTGGGAAAACGTTAACATCTTCCATGTATGCTGCTAGGAGGAGAAAAGGAGAATCCGGACAAGATATAGACGAAGGGGAACTGAAGCAATAAGTACACAGGAAATCAGTGCGCTGAGGAAGGGACGCGACGCGCGGCAAGAGAAGGAAAGGCACGCGAAGCTCGAAGCCCGACGTTTGTCGTACCTCACACAATCGCATTACGTCGTGATCTGAAGGGATAAAAGCAAAATAACAAATGCCAGCACAAGCTCAAATAATACACAGACAATTGCGTAAGCAGGAGCAGCAGCAGGAGCTGGTGCTGGTGCTGAAGCTGGAGCAGCCAAATACTAACAAAAGTTAAGAGGAAGAACAGCAAAAACAGTGTCAGCGTTGGCAAACGGAATCACAAATGTGGCAAGAAAAGCAGGCACCAGAAAACAGCTTAGTTCAACAGCAAAAGCAGCAGCAACCGAATTTTTTATTGCTTATTGCAGTCGTTGGGTCAGTGGCAAGAGTGAAGGCGAAAGTGGCTGGAGGGAGAGGGGAAAGAAAGAACAACGTGCGGCTACTTGTGCAGCTAATCAATCAATTGTATTCAGCATGTTATTGAATTAACGCAGCTGGAGCTGGAGCTGGAGCGGAGCTATTCAAGAGCAGCAACAGCAGCAGAAATAAACAGCAAGTTGGAATGCAACCCAGATTGTTGCCAGGATTTTGCTCTTGCTGTTGGTGTTGCTGTGGCTTCAGCCGACGTGTGAGCCAATTAGTGTAGGGATTCAACTGCAGTGTGGATGGATAGCTATTTATCTTTAAAATACAATGATTCCATTAAGGTGCTGTCGTAATACCCATAAACATACATGTCTCCCATTTTGATAATACAATATAACTAAAAAGAATGTAATAAAACCCATGATCAGAAAAAATAAAACATTTGATGAAAATGAATTTAAAACTAAAAAATAAAAAATAAATTAAAAATATATAATGAATTGAAAAATGAACTCATCATTTAACTTGTTACTCGGGCTGTTGGATGAGCTAGGAAAGAAATAATATCTATAAGAAATGTGAGCCAATAAGTTATCGTCCATTTCAGAAGCAACATAAATACCGTTAAATAGATAAGCACAGAAGCCAACAAATAGAATTATTTTTGTCGCGCAGCACACAAGACCGCAGCCAGAACCAACAACCCAGAACGCAGACTCGGAGCTCAGAGCCACAACTTTAACCAAAAGGACCAACGACCCACGATGGACAAAGGATACTGAGTGTCCACTGTATGCACTGTGTACAGGACGATGGGACGTTTGTGTCGTTTGTCACTGGTCCTGGTGACCGGCGACATACACACACTTACACACACACACATTTAGTATTTTTGTCTATCAGCCAGCGAACTCCACCTGACAAGAAGCTGGCAGAGCCCAATGTTTGACCATGCTCCGATGCAACCCATGAAGATAATTTAGGAAACCACACAGAGCACACATGACAACGTTCACACATGCACAAACACAGGGGCACATCAGATGGTTGCAGTTGCAGCTTCGTGGCCTGCAGCAGCCCATCACTCAATCAGCTCGAGCCAAAGGGGAGAGGTGGTGCACCAGCTGGGGATGCGATGCTGCTGCCGCTGCTGCTGCTGCTGCTGATGCCGCCGCCTGAAATTAGAGAGCATTAGTAAGTAAGTTTTGTGGTTGCAATTGAAAAACGGGTCTGTCGGCCCCTACTTGAGCTCTTTAAGCTGGCAAAGGCAGCTGCAAAAGCCAGCAGCAGCAGCAGTAGTAGTAGTAGTAGTAGTGGCAATATGGCCGACACTTCATTAACGTGGCCCTTGGCTCTTGGCCATTTTAATGATCAGCAGCTGCAGCAGCACTTGATCACAGCTGGTGTTGGCCAACATTGCATTTAATTGCTCTATATGGGCGTGCTGGCTATCTGAATGAGGGGAATGGTGATAGAGAGGGGGTCTAAGGGTGAGGTTGTAGGTTCACAACGATTTGGATGCTTGCCAGCTAACAAGGGCAGGCGTGTGTCTGTGTGTGTGTGTGTTTTTGTTTTTTCACGCTTATCTTTTCACTTAAATGCTTTCCAAATGTCGCTAATCAAATTATGAAAGCCTTGTAAACAACAACAATAACAACCACTTTTGTGAGCAATGATGATGTGCATTGGGATACGGGAGTCCAGCTGGTCAGTGGCCCATGCGATGAGTTGATAGCCAACACAATTTTAAAGCTTTTAATATATCATTCATATTACGAAAACTGGTATTGTAAAAGATCCTGGTAGCACCTTCTCCCATCTCATAACTCACAGCCTCCGCCGATCGGAGCTCTGCCCTCGGGCAGGCTTATGTTACTTATGGATGGCGGATCGCCAATCCACATTCTGTTCTCTGCACAGCCAACGATGGCTATTCAAATTACTCGTTGATAACACACATGCCACAAATGTCGTATTCTCTCTACAGGGTGTCTACACCACAACGCTTGGATCTGATACCTCTCTGTATTTTTTTCACTCTGTGCAAATGGCAGCAATCAAATTATAAAGGACTTGCTAACAGCAAAAAGCAACAGCTGGCCACAAAAACTATAAATGATGATGTGCATTCCGATAAGAGCTGAGGTCGGACGGACGGAATTTACCTGCCCAGTCAGCTATGCGATGCGCTGGTAATCGAAAAATAGGAAAGCCAGTCAACAAATTTGAAGCAAGACTTCAATTAACTGGATGGACTTAGGGTTGAGAGAGAGAGAGAGAGAGAGAGGGAGAGAGAGAGATGGAGAGAGAGAGAGTTGTATGTGGCAACCGTAATCATATGCTTTCAAAATCTCGTGAGATTCGCTTGGGCTTCTGCTCGTTATATTTGTATCGTTGCAAAAGTTTGACTTCGTCTGCTATCTATCAAAGTTAATATGACGCGTAACTTAGGGCAAAGTCAAAATCTTCGTGAAGGCGCCGACGGCGGTAGGTGGGGAAAACACCAGGAGCAGCAAAATCAGCCTGTTGAAGCCAAATACATAAAACATGTGTTAAACTTTGGCCTACAGATTTACACTTGGCCCAGACAGAAACAGAGCAAGCACTGGGGCAACTACATGGCGTAGACGCTGTCTATCAGTCTCCAAATGCCCCATCCTCCTACTCTCCAGTTCATTCCCAGTCCATTCTTTTGTCAGTCCATCTGCTCGTCACACTCTCTGGCCTCTGCTTGCCAAATTTGTGGCTGTCAACGTCAACGTAACGCCAGCTCTCGAACAGCATTTCCCAGCACCACCTTCAGTTTTGGCCTAAACTCCAGTTCCAGCTTGAGCTCCATTTCCACCGCCATCACCATCATGGTCGCCAACAACAACAACAACAAAAACAACAACGACAACGAGAAGGACATCACCGTTGTTCTTGTAGTCGTTTATGCTTGTCGTCGTGTCTTCATCATCAGCAATTCCCAAGTGCGTGCAGTCGCCTTTAAGCTGCCTTTGTCTAGCTTTGTCTCGCAGCACCTACACTGCACGCCAAACGGATAGCATTTGCAAAATTCCACAAAGTCTAGTTCTTGTATAGTAACTTATAATTTTTTAAATTTAGCATACGAAGAAACGCTATGTAAAAAAACGAATATTTTATTGTTTTACTGTAAATAAAATATATATATATATATATACACATATGTATACCATAGGCTAGTTGTGAAAACACAAATTAAGCAGAAATTGTTGAATTAGTTTTTCTATAACTATTTCCAAATTAACTAAATTATTTATTTTAATTATAACTTTCTATATTAAATTAAAACCAGTTAAATCAAACGCTTTAAATATTTGTGTAGTTTTTACAGTTGTTTGTTGTAATTAGTTAAAGATTTCGCGCAGTGTTTGTGACTCAGTTTTATATAGCTTAATAGAAGCTGCTGCGTGTCGTATGTCAAGAATAAGCAAAGAAGAGTTAAAGTGTGAGTGAGAGTGAGAGAGTGAGAAAGAGGGAGGAAAGTGGGAGAGAGAAAAGGAGCTCGAGCGTGAGTAAAACTGTGTGAAGAGGGTATAACGGCACATAAGGCACGACATAGCTTTGCATATGGAAGTAAACGAAAGCCGACGGTATTGTGTATGAGGACCGATAAAGAGAAAGAGAGGGGAAAGCGAATCTATAAATGTGTGTGTGTGTGTATGTGTGTGTGTGGCTTTACAAGGAATCGGTTATTTTGTTTATGGGTTTTTATGCATGTCCCAAATCTGTCCCAGCCTGAATTATGGGCCAAAGTGCAAAGGGCATTGCGTTATTTGTGTGTGCTTATTTGGCGATTTCTGTCGGCCATATAAAGCGGCATGCACATAATTCAATCATTTTGTGGGGACGATTACCAATAATCAATCATTCAAGCAAATCATTAATTAATTCAACCATTTAGCCATCCTCAAGCACTCAAGAAGGCGTTCACATGCGCAACCCAAGCAAAATATCCAAAATCAGAGACCTAACCAAGCCAACCGCACAGATACAAATAAGAGATAAACCCCAAAAAAAAAAAAACACTTTCATAATCAGACACACAGCTCTATGGTTTAGGGGGATGGGGATTTGTGTGGGGACTTGTAGTCCTGCTCCTTGGTAGGAAATTTATTTGTCTGCCATTATGTCGACGCCGCGTTTTCGGGTCGGCTGGGGTCGTGTGTATTTGTAATTAACTGTTATTTAATACGATTTGCCTTGATTTTGTGGCAGTGCCAAGAAGCCAAATACATGCCAAAGGATAGGCAGAGGCGGGTATCTTCCACGGGAAGGATGCTGCAGTTGTATAGACAAGTGGCCGTCTGGCCCTGAAATTGTTACTTCTGCGATTAGACCTAAAAACACCCACACACACACACACACACTCAGACACACCTAAACACACAAAACAGCCATACGACTAATAAGTGTTGTTGTTCTTAGACAAGCAACAAAAATGCTGCTATTTAATTTGCCAAAGTTTTCGATGCCTTTTCCATTCTTATGGCTTGTACCTTCGGATACCCTATAAACACAGCAGTAGAAAGCAAGTCAGCTGTCATAATACACATTATAAATAATCAACAAGTAACATCAGTTTTGAGGCTTCCCATTTAAAATGCTTATTTCTACAGGCGACTGCTAAATTTTATTTACTTCATATATTATGTAAATTATTGTTTCAAAATATCTTCAATAAAGTTGAAAATAAAGTGCAAAAATCGTTCATACGAAAATATTTTTTAAAAATCCGTCTTTAAAACTGCTGAACATTGAAGAAAAGAAATGTTCTTATATTAAAACTTTATTTATTATTATCTCTTATTTTGGACCCTACTGATTTAGGAAAGTCTCAAATTTTCGAGTGATATAGCTGTGCGCACTTTTTCAACAACACTTTATCTTCACATCGAACACAAACCCATTTCTATAATTGAGGCATGTCTTACTGATTTCCAGAGTTTTTGTTGTTGCTGCTTTGTCTGATTTTGATAAATGTTGTTTCGGAATGAAGATGCTTCTTACTGTCAGTCCAGTCATTCACTTGGTGATTTGTCACTGATGAGTGGACAGCAATAACAAGAGCGGACAACAGGTGAGGAACTAAGGACAAGGACAAGTGCTTGCTAAATAGCCGATAAGCTGATTTGAGATAAGAGATGAAGTCCTTGCCTAAAGCTGTAGTTCTGGGAGCGAAGAGTTAACTTCTTGCTGCAAATTGTTTACCAATAAAATGTCATATGTGATACACCTAAAGTTTGTTGGGGCCTGAACAACGAAAACAAATTAGGGATTGATTCTAGTTATTGGCTTTTAGAAATATGCATATCGTGTATTGTTTATATCTTCACAATACTTGTGAAGCAATGAAGTATGTGAATAGAAATGTAAAAATATAAATTTGGCCAAAAAATGTTTTAAATGCGACTCGAGTGTCAACTGATATTAATTTCAATTTGCAACCGAAAACCCAACTTGCAACTTCTAAATTCCAAAAAGCAATTTCAATCCGTTTCAGGGCGACACGTGCCGTGCTTGGTGGGTGAACAGGAAACGGCTGGGGAGGGCTCAGTGTTGAGAGCGATGACGTTGCCAATGTACAAAGGAAATGATGAGGTTGTAGAGCAAGCAGATGAAGATGAAGAGGTCACAACAACAACAACAACAACAACAATCAGAACAACAAGGCTATAAAAACATGTGTAACTAGACGGCTTACAAGGATCACGCGCTCAGTGACACTTAATGCCCCCAACGATGACGATGACGATGACGATGACGACGACGACGACGACGACGAGGACGGTGCTGATGAAACAAGCAGAATGAGAGCAAATGTCGCACACAAGAGCACAACACTAGTAAAACACGCACACACACAGCCAAAGAGACGGAGATAGAGACAGATACAGATAGAGACAAAGACAGAGATAGAAAGACAGACAGACAGACAGGCAGACAGGCAGACAAACGCAATTAGCTTTTAGCCATCATAACATTATGAACGGCAACTGACAGATGACAGTGACTGCGACTGCGACTGCGACTGAGGCTTCTAACTGCTAATGATGAAGAGGAGGACAAGGACACAACTCTGAAGAGGAAGTGGGGTGAAGCAGCGAGCGGAAATCTGCAATAGAGACGTGGACAGACTCTGCCAGTATGTAACTGAAGCCAACGGCGCCAAGCAGCGCTGCCTCAAACTAAGCCTGCGGGAAGAGTAAAGTGGAGTGGGAAGTGGGATTAGGGTTGAGGGATGAGGGATGAGGGGAATCTGTGGTGGCTGCGGTCCAAGGGGCACTGCGGCTGGGCGGCGCATTATGTTGATGTGCTGAGCTCACGGCGCTGCCGACAATGCCGTTAACTTGTGTCGTGATTAAAATAAGGACACCCTGGTAGAATGGCAACAAGGCACCACAATCTGGTGGCTATGGGGTGTTGGGTGAGGTGCTTCCAAGGACATGCGGCGCCAACTAGCAAACAGCAATGGACGAGATGTGCTACGTGCCATACGCGGTGCCGCTTTGTATTTGTATGAGTGTGTGTGTGTGTTGCAAGTTCTTTGAAACGCATGAGTTGCAAGCTGGATGCTTTGCTTATGATATCATCACTGCTGCAGGGGCATAACAAAGAGAGAGAGGGAGAGGAAGATAGAGAAATATAGAGCGGTGGATGGGATGAGTGAGTGGAGAGGGCTACGTAAATGATGATATGAGATTTAGGGAGCCTTTTCTGCGGTTTCAGCGGAAGCGGATATATGTGGTGGACGGAGTGGAATGTTGTGGGATGTGTGGACAGTTGATGCTGTCAGGAAGCGGAACCGGAAGGAAGTTATTTAACACATACCCACACACAGATAGAGAGACAGAGAGAGAGAGAGAGACATAGTAAAACACACAGAAGCACACACTCATTAAATGTGGAGTGGAAGAGAGAGAGAGAGAGGGAGGGGGAGTGGTGGTGTGTATGTTAGCTTGTAGCAGTTGTAGGGAAGTAGCGAGTGCAGATTATGTGGCACGATAATCATATTACGATTATGTCGCGTAAAATTTGCACCACTCACAGCGGCAGTTTAAGTAAAGTAACTCCACAAGCAGACAGCGAGACAATGGGACAGACAGACAGACAGACAGACAGACAGATGAAATAGAAAGAGAGAGGGAGTGGGTTTAGTGGGCAGAGGGGGCGGTGGAGACGGAGGAGGCTATGAAGGGGGTAAACATCAAATGTTGCGCTTAGGGGAGCAAAGGCTTTACATGCATAAGTAGGGCAGGGACGGAGGAGCGGATTGCACAAACTGGTCGGTCACAGCGTTGACTTTTGTCCAGCTAAACAAATTCATTAAAATGATATTTTACATGTTTTTACGTGGCTGGGTGGGTCAAGTAGTTAGTGGCAGGAAGTGGTCGGAAATGGCTTAATAATAATAATACTCATATATTTATTAGATAGCTCGCGTTGCAGCTAATGCAAATTTAATGAGAGGCAGACAAAAACTGCTAGTGACTGAATAAATGAATTAAATAAAAAATAAAAAATTGCCATATGGAAATTAATACTCTTGATGCCACAGAGAAACAGTCTGCGCTTTTGTTTTAAACATATATTAACTAAAATATTCGAAACCAATTAAATATCATTAAAAAAATGTATTTTTTTAGACTGAAAAATAATTTTTTTTTACATATACTTAACTTATTTAATTACTACAAGGCTTATAGCTAAAACTTTATTTTGGTAAAATATTTTTTGTTGTAACGAGAACATTCACTAAAAATAATTTTTATATCTATAAATGTATATATGTATAAGTGTATAAATAATTTAGATTATGGTACACTTTAAATCTGTTGATAAATTTTAAATAGCTTAATCCAATCTTAAGTAAAACATTAATTGGTTTAGAGCAGATTTTTAATATTTCTTAAGCTGGCTTAAAACGGCATTTGCATTTATTCCATTAGAGTTAAGAGCAACTGCTCCAAAATTAATCTCAGTTGCTATATTTTCGCACAGTGTACAACTTAATTCGGATTCAAAGTGGGCTTTTCACTGCCGCTGAGCTTATTTTTTGCTTTTGTTGTTTAATTGTTTAAATGTTATTTCATTGAATGGCGAACGTTGTCGCAGTAAATGTCGCCATCAACGTCAGCTGGGAGTAGCAGATGAGGTGTGCGAGTGGAGAAAAGTGGAGTTGAGTTGAGAGGATTGGAGTCGAGTTGAGGGTTGATTAAAGACCGAGTTGTACAGATGCGACAGCAATGACATTTTTAAAAGGAAGGGAAGTGAAGGGCATGAATCGCTTAGCGTTAATGTTCTTCATTTATTGTCATTGTTGTTAATGTTTTTTGTGTGTGCGTGAGAAAAAAGCATTTGCATTTAAAAAAGAGACAGAGAGAGAGAGATAAAAGGGAACAGGGAAGTTGGGCGGGAGAATTGGTAACGGGGATGTGGCTGCCTGGGTTTGTGGTAAGAGCAGAGATTTTGCTTGAATGATTTTTATTGCGCTCGTTTGTAGTAAATTTAGTGTGTAATTAGATAGAGAGAGAGAGAGAGAGAGGGAGAGGCATATTGAAAGAGTGAGTGAGAATTGGGTTATTAAATCAAGCGTGTGCGTGTGTGTGTAAGTGTGTGTGCGTGGCAGTGTGTGGAAGCTTCTTCGATAGAAACCTAACCGTGCCGAGTCCGGGCCAGAGCAACAGCCAGAGGCTAACTGTGGCACAGAAACAGAACCAGCAGCAGAGGCAGAGACTGACCAAGACCGGAAGGATTGTCACAGCATAAGGAATTGGATAATGCTGAATCCTAAACGGGGCCAGCACCGCCAAAACGATATTGTGGCGTGGCAGCACATGAGAAGTCTGTGCAACTAACCAGCAGTGAAACGGGGTGAACGAGTTTCCTCCGTTCCGCCTTGGGTCAGCAGTCAGAGCAGATGGGAATGATAAGTAGCAGTTGACGCAGTGCCATTTGATAAGAGCAGCACCCATTGAATGCCTGATGCCAAGGATCTGCCCGCAAATACCCTTTAAATATTCTAATATCTTAACACAAAAATGGATCATTTCGCAGACATTCCTCCAATGACTTTTGTTGCCACTCTACCAATACAAAGAAATGTCGTAAACTGTTCCAGTTTTATAAAAAATTAATTTGTGTGTACAAAATAAAATAATAAATAAAAATAATAATAAATAATAATACAATCAATAACCAGGTTCTTTTCAAAGATTGCATTTTATTTTTTTTTTTATAATTTTAATATTTTAAAATGCTAGCTACTTATTGTAAAAATTTAATAAAGACATATTATTATTTTTTAAATGAGTAAGTCCAGAAAACTTGTTCGTGCTTCTTGGCAATCAAGTGTCGAGCAGTCTGAGAATGTCTAAAAATATTTTATCCAAATTTCTCCATATGCTTGTTTACGAGGTTATAATTTTAGAATGAAAAGGGTGTGTTGTGTTGAAGGCGACATCTTCGACCCGAATAAGTATGCTAATAGTTTTGACCAGTATTATGAGGTAAGTCGAAATGGCCAACTTATGTGTTCGCATAATTTAGGATAAACAAATATGAGCTTTGAAGTACTTTATAGATTCGGTCGGATATCGGTCGACAAACGATATCCTAATATTAATGTAAGTTTACCTTTAATTCTATATTAAAATTCAATATTCGGCATTCCGCGGATGGCGTTTTGAATTTCGAAATTCATTACAGGGTATTACACAGTTGTTTGCATCTAAAAGGGCTTATTAAGTTGTTTTATTTGTTGCATTTCGCACAGCTAAAAAAAATTACCCGTTATACACCAAATGTGCTGCCTGTTGTGTGTGTGTTTATGTGTGTGTGAAGGGATTGCAACTAGGGACTCCGTCTCGCATTGTGAACAGAATGGGCAGAACAGGCACAGGACTAGGTTGAGGGTTAGTGAGCTGCAGTTGGATTTGGCCTGTGGTCTTTTGGTCGTGGTAGCTGCCAATTGCCATGTTTTGGCCAACGTCTGGTGACGCCTCTTTAAGGCGCCTGCGAAATGCGAATGCGACTGCGAATGCGAATGCGACTGTGAATGCAGTTGCTATAAAATTTAATTCGCCCTGGGAAATGAGAAATGGGAGAAGGGAAACAGGAAGCATTACGTGACTCTCTGATGGAGTTGAGACGTTGAATACAGAGCCAACCAAGTATTTCGAATAGTTGTCGAAGTCGTTCGGCAGCGATTGCAAGACAAGAGGAAACACAACAGCAAATTCCGTGCCACAATTTAAACAACGACAAGATGCCGCCGCAGAAGATTATGTCTGTGGCCAGTGCCACCAGCCGCTTGCTGACCATCGAAAGCGATAGCAGCGAATGTAGCAATTCATCCTGCACACCCTCTCCGGACCCTAACCAAACATAAACTCCCGATGTGAATAATGACATCGAGAGCTCGAGGTCTGAATGAAAGTACACAAAACGGAGCGCCAAAAGTATGATACATTCAATGTGGTCACAGATGCAATCGGCTAACGCAACAAAGTCTTGCAGAGAGAACGATGAGATTATGGAGCAGATCCTGAGCAGCAGGAGTAAAACCAACTCGATCTTAAGCAGCATTGGGAGAACCAGTCCCTGCCGAGCATTCAGAACTTGCAAAGCCTTATTTAAAAGCTTATCAATCAAACCAACAACTCACGTGAACCGCAAATATCTGAATTAAGTTAATGAGGGATTTTCCATATTGCATATATTATATATATTATATCCTACGATTTTATATATTATCCATTTTGTATATTATATATATTATATCCTACGAAAAAATATTCAATTGAAAATTTGAAAGGATCAAAGGTAAGGAGTGTTGATCTTATGGATTATCAAGGAATGTTTTCGAGAAAAATTAAATACCAATGTATACGAAACAAACAATCAATACGAGTTCCAATGCTGAAATTAAGGAAACGGTTACAGGAATTCAAAAGTTATGAAAAGAAAGAAAATTGCAAACACTCGCAATGCAATTTGGATGCAAATGCCCAAATGGCAATCGGTTGAGCTTTGAGGGAGATTTAAAAACTTTGGTCAGAATGGCCACTTAAGGGTGTCCTTAAAATCTTTGAGATTTTCTTCACCAATGTTCTGTGGGATCTTAAACGCACTATGCGAACTGGAGGGCAACTGACATGAGCAACTTTCCACTTGCCACTCAAAGGCACTCTAAGTGAGTTGAACCAAGCTTGAGCTGTTCCGAGTGGAGCAATTCTTGACGCGCTCCGTTGGCGTTTGAAGCTCGTCTTTGACTAACACTCGAGTCGCTGGCGGTTACAATTTCCGGCCTTCCGGCTGTTCACTCACTCAAAAACCCACTCCCCCATTGAGTCAGTTATTCATTGACTCAGTCACTTACCTGTGTGCACATTGGACAGAAGGCAACTGACAGTTGCGTTGCGTTGCAGTGCGATGGGATGCTTGGTTTCTTTCCAGCAGTCATTTAAAACTTGGCCAAATTAAAAAAGTTATTTATAGTTGCACATCGTTTGTCCTTTTATTATTTCTTTTTTTTAATATTTAATATCATTTATATTAGTTTTTCATGCTCCTGCTCTTGGCAATTACGAGTAATTACTAATACTATAAATACAACAAAAAAAAAAATGTGAAAAAATATATTTAATTAATTTGGCATATCACAAGTTTTTTTTTTGTTTGTTGGTGTTGATGTGTTAACGTTAAAATTGGCGTGCAACCACATCAAAGTGCACCGCAAAACTAGCTAAACGATGCCACCGAAGGCAACCGCAGAATTTCATTGACGATTGCAACTGCAACTGTTGCCGTAGTCGTGGTCAACGACAACGGCAACGGCAACGGTAACTGAAGCAGCAGCAAACAGACAAAGTGGCCAATCAGCTAACAAAAAATCACTCAAATGCAATGGCACAAAACACACACGTGGCACGTGGCACAACACAAAAAAAAAGAGTCTAAGGCCATCAGCAACACACAAAACAACAATAGCAGCAGCAGCAGCAGCAGCAGCAGTTGCAGCTGCAACAACAGGCTCAGAAATAGCAACGGCAACTGAGGGAATCCCTAACCAATAAGGTAGTTAGCAGTTTAGCCAGCCAAGAAGTTGACCAAATGCAGATGACACAGATGCTGCTGCTGCTGTTGCTGTTACCATTGCTTTTTTTTGGTCTTGGAAAGTGTCGCTTTGTATGGCTTAAAATGTGTCGTGCTCGTTGTTGTGAGTGTTATTTAGTTGTTTGATTCGCACGTGTTATTTTTATTTTTGGCATCCGCATCCGGTACCCGGTACTGATGTCAACAAGCTACCACACGCAACTAATTCAGAAATCCAAGCGAACGGATTACGCTACGATGTTGCTGTTGTCGCTGGTCATTGCTGCTGTCAGCTGCTGAGCCCGCAGCACGCCAGCAACAGCAGCCGAACAGCCGAGCAGACATCGTGTCTTCGTCGGCCTTCGTGTTTTCATATCGTTTAAAGTCGTTCGCAACCCGACAAGTTGCTCGGCGACACGAGGCGCCTTCGCCCAAACAAAGCATGCCACAATGTTACACGAAGCAACTTCGTCTAGCAGCTCGTTGCCTCAGTCGCTGCTTGCATGCGGCAGCAGCAGCACGTGGCAGTGGCTAACATTGTATGATGTATGCCGTGTCTCCGTCTGACTGACTGTCCGTCCGCCTGTCTGCCTCTCTACTATTAATGTGTTGTGCGTATTATTTAAAAAGCTGCTTAACCTGCTTTTGTGACCTTTTCCCTTACCGACTCACAGATTTATCCATTTCGCATATCGATGTTGCAACCAATCCTTGCAGCAGTCTGCCTCTTTGGCTGGGTTGTTGTGTTTGCTACTAAATGAGTTTTATTTTTTACAATTCAGCATGTACCCCAATTTGAATTTGACACATATACCTGTCTTTTCTTCTATTAATTTGAGTGTCTGGGTTCCAAATAATTTTAAATTCATTAGCAATTAGTGAAAATAACATTTCCAAGCAATGGTTCAGCCCAACTTTGAGCTTGGTATCCTTGCGGTTAAGCTGGTGGCTAGCGACGGCCTCCTTCAACTCCAAAGGACTTCCCTCGGTCAAATGTGGGTTGCTTTTAATTACTGTCTGTCCCCTGTCAAATGCAAGGACAAATATTAACCTCAACGTTTAAATAAACAATTTAAGATGACTGCTCTTTCATCTCTCGTTTCTAAATCATAATCTATAATGGATTGGGGTTTATGTGATGTAATTGTTACAGTCTTTGCTAATATCCCATTTAAATGGAAAAACATTCATTATTTTTGGGATCAACATTTTCACATATTTGTTTATTCCAGAAAATAGCTGCTATCACAGATCATAACAGTTAAATCCTTGTCTTCAAGTCCGAAAAAACATCAACTCTATGATTATTGATACTAAACATGTTTTCAACTGATGGATAACAACGGTCCACAATTAATTTAATTACTTCAAGAATGCGAAAGGAATTATCTTTGGATTAGCTCTTTACATCTTATAATATCTTAACCATATTCCTAATTATATTTCCTAGTAAATTTGGCAGTTGTTATATGAGGTGCCTGACTGAAAGGATATCAGTATTCATTTTAATTACATTACCAATGCCGTCCTTGCCGCAATTGACATCCTTTTGAAGCTATAAAGATCATTTGATGGCGTTTGGCTTTACTGACACGTTCATAGGTGTTTGGACTTGGGTGCTGGGATCCTGAGGCTGCTCGGACAGTTTGGCCCCATAATTCGTTCAACATCCGATATGACCGCAAAACGGCAAATTGGTCAAGTCGGTTGCCTTTGCCAACACGTAGTTAAGAGAAACAAGAAAGCCCCAATCGGCTGTGGCACCCATTGCAACTTGCCTCTGCAACAACTTCAACGACTCCGGATCCTATTCCAAATCCAACTCCAAGACCCCTTGCCTAAACACAACCCCTTCCGCCTTCCGTCTTCCGCCGTCCCCCACAGTTCAACTGCCACCTCCAGTTGCCGATGCAGTCGATTTGTCGATACTGATGCAAATGGCAGGAAATTCTTGATAACGGCCAGCGACACACATACTGAGTACAGTGATCCCCAATAATAGGAATTATCCAAGATTTAGAATTTGAGTAGCATTTTTAATGCAAATACATATTTGACACATTTTCTCAAATTGTTTTAAAATCATTTAAAATTGCTTGAAGTTTTTTCCATTCATTATTGTACAAAAGAACAAAAAACAGAGCTCTCTAAAAATTGATTAAAAAACTTGAATTATTATCATTTGCAAACATGTATTGATGAGAAACTACTAACTGGCCAGCATCAATTCTCAAGCCCGATGCGACTAACTTAGCGGGCGACCACTGTACTGAAAACTTGAATGAATACAGATGCAAATAGGGTGGGCAAGGAGCAGGCAGGCAGGCAGGAACACATATGGACTGCCACTAGATTCCCATAGATCAGAAGAGATTGGTGGGGCACCAACATCTGCTGCTGCTGCTGCTGCTGCTGCTGTTGCTGTTGCTTTTGCTGTTGCTGCTTCTTCTGGTATTGGTGATGGCTGATGGCTCGTTGCTGATGTTGTGAAAGTGTCGACATCAGTTTGGTCCAGGCCAAAACACATGGAAGCACTGCAAATGGCACATGGCAGCTACGGCAGACCAGCAGCTGCCCCTCGCTACTTGCTGCTTTCCAGTTGTCGCTTGCCGCATGCCGCATGCTGCATGCTCCATTCAGGATTCGTTTCGTTTCGTATTGCTCGAAATCGCGTATGAATCTGAATGTGAATGGCAATGTGAGTGCGAATGGAAAGGGAATAGCATAAAGAACCGCAAAATCATGAAATTGAAATGCAATAATGAAGGCTTCATGGTCGATCGCTCAAATACACACACTCACGCACACACACACACACGCACACACATACTCAAAAACACTGTCACACATTTAAGGATAGACAGTTAGAAGCAACAGAATCAACGCTAGCCGGCATAGACATAGCAGTGGCACAAGCAAAATGCAACCGACTCGCCACAATGGTGCAAATTAACACATATATATATATATATATATTAATGGCTGAAGGATAATACAAGATTAATATTCGCAAAAGAAACATTTTTGTGTTAAAATATCCTTTCGATTACTTTTTGCTTGACAAACGTATTTGAACTTCTGAGAACTGGAGGATATTTAGGATATTTAGCCAAAGGAGAATATTTGTGCGAAGATCCTTTAAGTAAACTGGATAAAACGATAGTTTAGCATATATATAATAATTAATATATATCTCAGCCGTTGCTATACTGGTTAAATGATATGTAATTTGTGGTCCGACTTATTAACAAATTTGCTTTCCGATCGAAATGGGTTTCTTAGATGCCAATTGCTGAATGACACTTTCAGTAAATTGTCAGAGTAGGAAAGAGTTGAAGTCCATTTTTGTGAAAAACCAAACAAAACATCTGATTTTTTTAATAGTAAACTAGAAGACTTTTGACTTGACACCTTAGATTTTATTTGTCACCTTGATAATATGATTTTGGTTCTTGATTGTTGTATGTATTTCTAATGGCCAAAGGGCGTTCATAAAAAGTGTAACTTTGGTCCATTGTGCATGAGATGTACATGTGTTAGTGTGCGTGTGTGTGTGTGTGATGGCACCACAAAGTTGCCATATTTAAAGCATAAAAGCAACATTTCCGTTTGTCGGCAGAAGGTGCCACAACGGCAACGGCATGCGAACCGAAAGGAGTGCTGAAATATGGGAAATGTTGAGGTAACCAAAACTGGGATACTAAGCAGAGGCACAGGCCTACACCAGCATGTTTCTAGATGTGTGCGTGTGTGTGTGTGTGTGTGTGTGTGAGTGCGCGTTGCAGTCATGTACAACATGCAACAAACGTGAGAAACTAAAATGAGTGCAATTTGTATGCCACGTTTAAGGCCAAAGTGAGAAAATGGGTGCAGCCAAGGAAAAGCCTGAAGCTGAGGCTAAGGCTGAGGCTGAGGCTGAGGCAGACTATGGAAAAGGAGAGTGGTGGAGTGGTGGAGTGGTGGTGGGGGGAGGTGGAGGGTTACATTTGCCAAAAGCCCGCAACACACAAAACTGTAAGGAGTAAGAAGCACATTCACCACGAGGCAATGCACATCTTTCATTCTTTTTGACCAACAATTTCATTCTTGCATCAATTGTCGCATAGATTATACAGATTAACAGACAACCATCACACACACATACGAGCACACACTAACACACACGTACACACGCTCTGAAACTCATGTGGCCCACATTATTAAATTAAATTAAAAGCAATTCCGCCCAAAATGAAGAAGTTGAACCAAAAGCAAGAGAAAACGAATGCATTTGCCATGTTATGAGAGTTGGATGCGAGTTGGTTAGAAGGAGGAGAGGAAAGGGGTAAGCAACTTCAGTTACTTGCGGCTTTTCCTACTCAAATGTTTCAGTAATTGTTTTAAAGTAACTGCCACAAATTGAAACGCAACCAAAAAGCCGACACAAAGTCAAAATTTTAGATGGAGCTGCCACATGTGCCAACATGGAAGAATGTGAATCCATTGTGAGAAATGATGATGAAAAATAATGTAATTCCCTGACAAAAGCAGAAGACTAATCCAAATTTGTACATTCATCAGACGATTTTAGTCAGAACTCGATTCAAGCGTTATTATAATTTAATCTGAATTCCTGAAAGTGAAATGTTTTTTGATTTTTCAAAAATAAAAATTAATTCTCCTTTGGTTTCCCATAACTTTGTCTCCTCCTCCTCCTGTGTCCACTTTCAGATTAAATATAAATTAGAGCAGGCAACTCGATCGCTTTGACCTCTTCTGATATGCTCCCAAAGACCAGTCAGCGGCGTAGAAATTTCTACTGTTCCAGAGCTGTAATGGCTGCAACTGCAACAGAACACAAATTGCGTGTTGCATGCTCTTACCTTGAAATTAAAAGCAAGCAGAGATAATCGCCTGCAATATTCCCCATGGATGAGCAGCAGACGACAATGTGTTTCGCCCATGTCAAAGACTTGCCTATTTTAAGGGGCGTGTCGCTTCTGTAAGGGGGAAGTGGGTCCAATTGGTGCATGTGCAATGTGAACGGATCGTGCTCAAGTTTCCGGGGCGAGCCGTTAATGGCAATGGCAACGGCAATGGTAGCGGCACCGTCTGGCTGACGTACACAAAACCGAAATCTAATTTAGTTTGTCAAGTGACAGAAGCGCGACGCATCAGCTACTGCTTTCTGGTTGCAGGTTGCAGGTTGCAGCTTGCATGTGGTACGTTGCTGACGCCTTTGTGATGCTTAGATGCCGTCGCAGCCCGTCCTGGGACATGTTGGGAATGTGAATCCGGATGTGGATGGGATGTGGATGGGATGTGGTGTGGTGTGGTGTGGTGGCTTGCATGTCTGTCACGATGATACTTAAAACTGTACCCACAGAGCCGCATCTTTTGGGTGCCATAATTAAGAAGTCCCCCATGCTCAGAAGTCCCCCAATTGCCAGCTGCAGCTCCATCTGAAAATTGCTTTTGCTATGCTGGCCGACTGGAGCTCGGCTGTCTCGGCTTAGCCTCGGGCTAGTTCAATTGCCTGGCATTCACCTAGCAGCTGCTCTTCCTGCTGCTCCACAGCACAGCACCTCAGCCAGTAGTCTGCTCAGCTGCTGTAGATTACCCTGTCGCCTGCCTGCAACTATGAAAATGGCTGACAGCCTCACCAGACGGATGGCGGAGGGCGGAGGGCGGCAGGCAGCAGGCAGCCAAAATTTTAAATTGCCAGCAAAATGTGAGTTTTCCATAGAGATGGACTCGTGTCAGATTTTTTGTTCCAACACGAGGTGAACACGACGCACGACATGGCTCAATATTTTTGGAATATTTTACGGTTGTTTTTTGTCCAGTTGCCTGCAAAAGTTTTAGACACGTTCTTGGAAAACGTGTGCAATTATTCAGCATCTCTGTAAAATGATAAGATACTGTTTTTGAATCCATATTGATTTAGTGTGAGAGCATCATTTTCGATTCGTGATTTCGTGTCAAAAACTGCCAAACTGCTGTTCGAAATCGAGCTATGATTTTGAAAAACGGACGTGTCGCGTTGAATGGCGTGGCATGAAAAAGCGTGCAACTCTAGTTTGAAGTACGTGTGGCACACAGTATGTAGGTGAGTGGCCGGGGCTAAAGGGGTAACAAAGTAAGTGAGGGTAACGGGTTACGGGTTACGGGTTACGAGCTTGGAGTGGAGCAAAAATATACTAAATATAAATGCACATAAAAATTCAATTTCTCTAAAGTGTAGCTAAGCATGTAATTGAATTTGTAATGGCGAATATCGTTGGAATCGTCTACAACTCAGCCCTGCCACCTCCCCTATACCTATACCCATACCCATACCCATACCCATACCGATATCTATATCTATACCTCTCCCTATTCCTATTCCTATTCCCTTTTCCATTTCCATTTCTATTTTCATTTCGTTCCATTCTGTCGCGAGTTTACGTCTCCATTTAGTGACTGACTGACGGACAGACTGTCGCATGCACAGATCCATGATTCCAGAATTTATATTTAAGTATGAACGTACATACATACAAACATTTGCATGTGTGTGTGTGTGTGTGTGCGTAGGTGTTTGTGTGTGTGTGCGAATGACTCACTCAATAATATAAATGTGTGTGTGTCTGTCTCTGAGTGTGTTTGACTCCAATTTCAATTCCATTTCCGATGCCCGACTTCACATATTATGCTGAAACTGGCATTTTTATGCTTCTACATCCTTTGACATCTTGGCATCTACCGAAAACAGTCAAAGCAAACATTGCCAGCGGCTCGTTGGCATGAATTTAGTTTTTAATAAGTACATCTCTGCACTCTTCCCATCCCCATCCCAATTTCCCTCTCCCTCTCCCTCTCCCATCCAATTCACATTCACCCACCCCTCCTCCACAATGCACACACACTTCTGCCACCTACTTAGGCAGTTCTTTTATTCCAACTCTTCCAAAGTCAACAAAATTTACATACAAATATATATATTTAAATATCCATTGAAATCGACAGTGCCAACTGCAAAGAGCAACCATTTGCACTGAATTAGGACGCCTCCAAACACAGGCAGCACCGGCAAACCCAAAATTTCGAATTAACAATTCTAATAAAATTATAATTTCTCAAAAGGTACACCGCCAATAACATTGGATTTTATACCTTTTTGTATCATGTGCCTACTCAATATAAATAGATATATATATGTATATATATATATATATATATGTGTATATAAGTATAAAAATGCAACTGCATATTGTTTTTCACGCTGCCACACAGCGATGCCATATAAAACCAAGTAATTGGTTTACAGCACATTCTGATATTGGTTAAAGACGACACCGCGTGGCATGCAACAAAATCCGCGAACATATTAAAAACTAAAGCTGCTGTTTCTGTTGCGATTGCTGTGATACCCTTTAGAGCAGAAGATAAATACATTTACAACTGACCGATGCTATATATATTTATATATATATATATATATTTATTTCCTGCTGTCTGTCTGTAAGTTTATTCCAGCACAAACAAACATTCGGCTTTTCAGATAGCTTCTGTTGCCAATTTGTGTGAAGAGACTTGTAAAAGATTGCTAAAAGTAAGATGCCAAGAAGTGGACCTCGTTTGTTGAGGGTATTTAATATTTGTTTTCTACTGGCTTCTTTTTGCTGTGCATTTTTATTCCAGTCTGGTCATCAAACACGCTTATACGAGCATGTATATGTATATGTATGTGTACATGTGTGTGTGCGTGTGTGCGTGTCTGTGGATGTGCGTGTCCTTATGACACCAGCCCCAAAGTGAACAACCTAATTTTCGATCTGCTGACAAGTTACTGGCCATAAACGTTGGACAGTTGCCACGTTGCACGAGTGCTGCCTTGGTCAGTCGGGTCATCGTTTCAGCTGCGTATCCGTTTAGTCGTGTACCAGTCAATCAAACAGTCACTCGGTCAATCAGTGCCAAGGACAGCGCCTACTCAATCAATTAGCAGGATCTCCTCTTCTCGCCAGATTACACGCACAACAACAACAACAACACACAACGCCGAGCAACACAGTGCAACATATTGCCATTATCGCCTGTCAACAGTTGAGTTGAGTCGAAAATGTGGATGTGGCGGGAAAAGAGGGGCACATTCCAGCAAAGATTAAGGTAACAGCATCAGCATCAGCATCAGCATGAGGAGGCAACAGGAAGCGGCAGCAAGTCCGCTTCACTTGCTTGGCATGTAAATTGCAACAGGCAACGAGCAGAGGAAACAATTATGTTGATCCAATGAAGCAAGCAGTGATGCGACAGACACAGTTACACTTTCCACTTGCCACTGCCACTGCCACTGCCACTGCCACAGCCACTGATACTGCTACTGCTACAACAACAAAAACAGCAGCTGTAAACTTGCAACGCGTGACACGACCATGACACATACTGCAGACACCAGCAGAAACCAGTGGACAACTGACTATCGCCAGCACTGTGGTAAAAATCAAATATATCAATTCAAATCTTTTATCATTTTTCATCAAAAGTTTGCACATTAATGCAACCAGATTGTTTTTATTGAATTGTATTAAACAATTGAATTTGGGTCTGCTTCAATCGCTGTTCAGATTGTGCTGATTTTCTACGTGGAGTAATTTTTGGGGTTTTCAGAATTAAGCAGAAAACTTATGCACTTGCTCCATAGTGCTCGGCAATCAGCCAAACAGGAGGTGGGAGGTGCTGTGGAGGGAGTGGCAAGAGTTTCGTGGGCGGTTTTGCCGGAGCACTTTACAAAATAAATAAAGTGAAAATTTGCTGCTTCCGGCCTTTATGCAGCGTCACACGACTCTTCGTTGCCCGTGTGTCCGTGTATTCGTGTCCATATCCGTATCCGTATCCGTGGCCATGTCCGTGTGTCTTCTCCACATCTCTCCCATTCTAGGGCGAAATGTGCGCCACGTCTGCCCTTCTGCCTGGCATCTTGCTTTCTTTTCAGCATAATTTTAAATGGGACGCAACGAGACGTAAAGTGAGAAAGCTGCAACGGCAGCAGCGACGCCAACTAACTGTTAACGGCTCGTGGCATGGCAAATGCGTGCGTGCGACTAGGAAAACCTGCTCCCTCTTACCCTCTTCCATACCCAATCACCCACATTCTTCATTCCTCTCGCCTACCATCAGCTCCATTGGCATCGGCATCGTCATTCTCCATCTCCTTCTCGTTCTCGTTCTCGTCTCGTTTTCGTCCACGTCCTCGCTCTTGTCCTGTGTGCGTGCAAATGCAAATGATGCTATCTCTGTGCCTGCCCCAACTGCCTTGGCCTACCACCTCCCAGCCCCACCCTGCCCACTTCCTCACTACGACTGCTTGACATACCACAGTCCTGTGCCGTATTCAGCGCAATGCGCACAAAAAAACTTTTCATTGCCGTTAAGAAATTGATCAAGTGAAAAGGTGAAAATTGATTTTGCGACATGTGTCGCACGTAACCTCAACTCCACCCCCGCCCCCGCCCCCGCCATCGCTTCCGACACCACCACCGCCCACCCGCCGGCGGCTCGACTACTTTGTATATGTGTCACAATTGTTTATCAGGCGGCAGGTTATTGTAGGGGTAAGTGCCTGACTTTAAGATACCCTGCAATCAGCCCTGAGTTGCTCAACAATTTTAATTTATAGAAACAGAATTTACATAAATTGTTTTAATATATAAAGCCGAAGGTAACGAAATAAAGCTGTAATAAAATCTACATCCAATTATGACTATTCTGAACTCAGGTGGGAAAACTAATCTTATAAATCTTATAGCTTAAAACCAAGATTTGGTTAGTTTCGTTACACCCTATTTGGGAAAGTTGTCTTTTTGGTGTCTTTTTGCACGAAATACGCACACCTGCGACTTTTAGCGACTTTCACTCCCCCCTTAACCTGGTCACTGGCTGAGTGACTGGCGTATGCCGTGTCATTCAATTACGTTAATCAAATGATGCACAAGCACCCGATTCTTCATCTCCATCTTCATCCCCATATCCATCCCCATATCCATTCCCATTCCTATCACCTTACCAATCTCAACCTCCATTCCCTTGACATTCCGCTGTATGCCTAATGCTAAGCAATGCGGCTTCTGCTCCCCTTGTGTTGATTTTTGTTTAAGAGCATAACAAAAGAGCCACACACACAAAACACACATCTTTATTTACTCATTTAATACCCAACGGGAGAACAGTTCAAGTGGCTCAAGCTTTAAAAATTCCTGGCATCCTGGGAACCAGAAAACCTGGAAACGGGAACAAAACACAGAAAGATGCAAAAGTTTTTTCAATTTCTCAAATGCAAGTATAACACGTAAAACATATTTTATTCAGATTCAAAATTACTAGTTTCAAACATCCTGGTTAATCTAATTCTATTTAAATTTTTTTTTAGATTAACTTCAAATACTTCCAAAAACATTTACATCTCTGCTTAAATTATATTTTCTTTATTTTCTTATCTATTTATTATTAATTATTATTAATTATTTGACTGTGAATTGATTTGAATAAATATAAAACAAATAATTAAATGAAGTAAGTAATATTAAAACCAATAGGAACCCTTCCTGCTGAACCGGAAAAGTGAATCCATTTGTCGCATATTCTCTGCATGGTCAACACGTGACTGCTCACATGACCAGGTGCTGGCCACAAAGATTGCATTGCCAACTGGAGATGAGCTAAAGAAAGCAGTTTGATTTACACTCGTAGGGATGCTACAGACAAAAGCCCCAGTAGATGTCCATTAGGGGGGTACAAGTCAAAGGGGAAAGGGGAAATGGAAACGGGAAAAGGGAAATGGGAAAGGGAGATGGGAGATGGAAGATGGGAGATGGCCATTAATTGGAAACCACTTGAACTGGCCATTCGAATAAACGAAGAAGCTTTAAAATGCAAAGTTGAAAAAGCAGCTTTTGTTGTTTTTTGTTGTTTTGTTTTTTGTTGTTTTGTTTTTTGCTGTTGTTGTTGTTGTTGTTGTTTTTGTTGCTGTTTGTTGCTGTCCTTTTTGCTGCTGTTGCTGTTGTTCTTAGTGCCGCAAATTGCAGGGCCAAAACTTTATCGTGTAATCATTTTAAGTTCTCTTTCTTATTATTTATGCAACTGCAACAGCAACAAAAACATAGAGAGTGGCACAGAGGGACAGAGAGAGGAAGCTTTGATGTTCAAAAACAGAGAGGGAAGTCAGAACGAGAGCCAAATTACAATAGTTTCTGTTGCCTATGTCATTTTCAAAAGTGCTTAGTACCCGGTTTCGACTTGATTGTTGTTCTTATACTCTGTCCATATAAACTTACCAATGAGGAAAGGCTTATAGAGGTGCACCATAAGAATCACAGCTATAATAAATATTAAACTCGAAATAAAATCATAATTTATTCAGTTTTCAAAAACGTTTGTTTTAGTTAGAAATCATCTAACGTAAATATAAATATGTACTTAAGCAATTCAAATAACTTGCCAATTGGATTTTAGTCTGGAATTGTATAAATCTCTGTCTCTGTTGCTAATTAGATGGGTTTACTACATGTATATATATTATTTAAGCCAGTGCATTTTGATAAAAATTAATCCCCCCTTTTTTGATTTTAAATTAATTCTAAACTATGAAAATAGTAAACACAGTGCATCTCCGAGTCAGGGGCATGCCACTTCTGAATTATTCTTTGGCGTTGCTATTGCTGCGATGTGTTCACAGTCGGTAATTGTTGTGGCTGTTCTTCTTATTGCTATGGTTGTTGTTGTTGTTGTTGTTATTGCTGCTGTTGCAGCTACTTTGAAGTTTTGTATATAACTTTCATGACACTTTGTCGTATTGTTGTTTTCTACTTTGCAACAAACGTGTCATATTCAGTTATGTATTTATTCCAATTCCACAAGCCTCTTCAATCTCCTGTCTTCTCCCCTCTACATTTCAGAATTTCACCCACCGTCTCTCGGTCTCTCGGTCACCATCTCGCTCTATTTCTCTGTCTATCTATGTCTTTCTGTCTCCCTGTCTCCCTGTCTCCCGTCTCACCGCAACTGCTCTCATATTTCAGATCTGGGCCAGTGCTTAAGTTCTGCTTTTGAGCATCCGTTTTCAGATTTTCCAGCTAAGCTCTCTGCATCCACACTGCATCTAGCGAACCAGGAGGCGCTCAAAAAAGTTGCAAGCAGCAAGTAACAACTTGCAACTGGCAACTGTCAGAAAAACGCTTTGAACACGAATCAAAAATTTCGTCTCAGAGCAGTCAAGTGATGGAAATGTTTGAGCCAACAAATATACAATTTAAACAAAAATAACTATAATTGTTGCATTTGAGTAAACGCCTAACCAGTTTTTCTTAACCATTATATAACTACGAATTTTTGTCCAAGCTGTTGGTTATAAGCTGCTAAAATACAGACTTTTAGCAGCTTGTAACCCTTTGCAAATGGCCTGTAATCAGAAGTAGTCGATTACGCATACGACACGTTGAACCGCTTGAGGCACTCATCACATAATCAACTGCCAACTGGCAATTGACTCTTGTCTGATCTCCGAGGCAGCATTGTAGTCAACTCCCCCAACTGCAATATTAGCCCGCAGGAGCGGCCAAAGGCGAAATCGCAGCTAAAGCATCTGGTTGGATTTTGACCTATGCGATAAAGTAACCAAAAATTTCGAGTTTCTGCAACGTCGGCGTCGCTGCCAACGTCTCAGTTTTCGTCGTTGTAAGTGCTTGAAAGTCAATTTTGAATTTAAAATACACCACGTAACGCAATATGTTGATCTTTTGAATACGAATGCGAAATCCACGACTCTACAACTTAACTCTAATGTAATGTGAGGGTTGGTGGCAGTGTGATACCATGGCCAGGGGGCATGAGGCAGGGTAACATTGGTGGCAGCGCTGAATGTGAAATGTGGAATGTAAACGCAAAATGGCAGCACAAGCACAAATTCAAACACACACAAACACACAATACAAATATTGAGGCAGTTGAGAATGTTCGACTGTAAGTTACCCTGTAACTATCAAAATGTATTCTTGCAAACACACATTTTCAAGAATCTTTAAGATAAAATCAAAACTGAATTTAATTTTGGGAATTAACTTAAAACCTAATTTGTGTCATATCTAACGGAACAAAATATAGAGGGTATGAAGCATTCAAATGTATATATACTACACCTACACACACACACACACACACACACACACACATAACAAATTTAAATAAACTTTACTAATAAAATGTCGTTTACAAGTGGCAAGTGTCGACGGCGACGGTGACAGGTCCCGAACCTGAAACTGAGTCTGAGTCTGAGTCTGAGTCTGAGTCTGAGCCTAAGACTGAAACAGCGACACAAACTGATGCTGAGGCTGAGAGTTTGACTGACTGTCAGACAGGCACACGACACGACACGGATAACGGATAACGTAAAGGAGGGTGGAGGGGGTGGAGACGAGAGCAGAGAGATGGGGTCGGGTTTGTATGGCTTAGCAAGCTACGTTTTCGACGCATGAGTTGATGCCGATGCCAAGAACGTATTAATTTTGTGTATCAAAATAAACTTATTCTTCCTGGCGTTGTTGCCCCACAAAAAAGGCAGAGAGACAAACACTGAAAGAGTCGTGACGTGGACGCGGGGTAAGCAGCTCAGTTTACAGTTGCATCAAGTCACAGAACTGTAGTTAGAAAGAGAGCAGCCACTGTTTGTGTGCCTGTGCCTGTGCCTGTGTGTGTGTGAGTGAGTGAGATGGAATTTCATGTACAAATATCTACATCACGTTCCGTGCTGGGGAATGCCAATGTAAATATTTTCAAACTTTGATGAAATAATCAAGGTAAACAGTAAATGTCGTTGTTGTTGATGTCGTTCTCGTTCTCGATGTTGTTATTGTTGTTGTTGTTGTTGTAGTACTGGCAGACGTAGTCAATGTCCTCATTCTTATAAGCCGTCTCTCAGCCTCTGTCAACGTCTCAACCTAAATTTCCGGCCCAACTGCTGGCGACTGAAGTTCAAGTCGAAGTCGAACTCGAAATCGTCTGGCAGAGCTGCAGTCCGCGTGTCTGTCGCCTGCTGGCAGATATTCTTACAGTTACATTTACAGTTACCTTTACAGTTACATTTACAGTTACCTTTACAGTTACTTTTAGAGTTTCCTTTACACTTCACTTTGCAGTTACCTTTACAGCTACAGCTACAGTTACAGTTACAGTTACAGTTACAGTTTCAGTTATTTTTACAGTTATAGTTATGGTTATAGTTATAGGTATAGTTACAGGTTCAGCTGTATTTGGCATCTAATGTTTTTGTATGTGCGACCGGCCCTTTCTGTCCTGGTAGTCCCTGCTGTCTGCCTGCCACCTGCCACCTGCCACTTACTCCTTTGTTTAACTACAGCCTAAAATGGAGTCGTTGCTGAGCAGCGCTAAAGCAACAGAATTAGACCAAGACAGAGGCAGAGGCAGATGCAGTGGCAAATGCAGTGGCAGATGCAGAGGCAAATGCAGTGGCAGACACAGAGCAAGCACTGCTTGCATCAAAAACGAATCCATTCCTAGTTGCAGTTAATAAGCAATTAACTTTATTGCATAGCTTCAGTAATTAAATAGGGTTAAAGCTCATAAAAAACAAGAAAAGAAAAAAAAAACCTATTTTTTTGCTGACAAAATTTAATTTGATTCAAATTGGCAACATTTTATTTTTATTTATTTGCTATGTGAATAGATTGCTGAAATAATAAAAATAATAATCTTATGTTAATCTAGATTGTTTACATAGGAAATGTGTTGCAGAAAAAAAACCGGTTAACTTAAAGTGTTGCATGGCTTGTGGCGCCCTCATTTAGTTGTGCGCTGCAGCCAGGCACAATTGCATGCAAAGTGTGACCAGGCAGACCAGGCAGACGGTAGTCCCAGTTCCACACTGTGTGTTGTACGGGTTCGTATCATCAATCACTGGGGACTTCATGCTGGGCTATGGCACAGATTTGGCGCAGTCAACTGCTGGGCGATTTGAGCCATGGGATTCGGCCTTTGGCCTTAAGGCGCCACCCTTCCCCCCTTCCCCCTTGAGTGTTTGTGAGTAAATGTGTGTGAAGCAAGCCCAGTAAATGTCACACTCCGCTGGGTAATGATGAACCCCTTTCGGGTAGCTGTTTAGTCAGCCATAAGATCATCAAGGCTGCTGGCGATAACCTTTAAATTGCTGTCCACACACACACACACACATCACCACACCGAAACACACACACACACACACGCATAGAAGCCTGTCAAATGCTGTTCAAACATATAAATGTCAGTGGACGAGAACAACAACAGCATTGGTCATCCTGCAATTGACAGTGTCCGACTAGCAGATACTCTACAACCATCTTTCCTCTTCCTTAATTTCCACGCCAAAGAATACGTTCGATATGGGAAGCATATACTGTGAACCACTTGCTCCAGTCAATTAAGCCTCTTCTGTCCTGTAACTAGGATATACAAGAAAAAAAATAGAGCAAAGTGCATTGCCAAAGGGCTAAAAAGGCAGGCCAAGTCGCGCAGGTGCCACAGGATGCCGGGGCGATTGTCACTTTGCCGCCTGCCACTGCCAGAAACCTAAACTCTGTACCCGTACATGTGTGTGTGTGTGTGTGTGTGTGTGTGTGTGTGTGTGAGTAAGCATTGAGCAGCGCTTAGAGGCAGCCCACACAAACACACACACATACATAATCGAGTGCACTGAGATAAACCACCATAAATCTGTTGCCATCATTTTAAAGCGATTACTACAAATGGATGTGCACACGAAGCGACACCGGTGGGCAAGCAAGTGTGGGTGAGGGGTGGTGAAGGGTGAAGCGTGCGACGGCAGCGACGGTGACGGTGACGATGAAAACGATGGAAATAAAAGCAAAAAATCAAAATCGAAAGGAAAGGAAAAAAACCAACGGTAGGAAATGCTAACAGTAAGTATATAAAAACCGTGTGAAAACACAAGCCAGCAAACGTATGAATAGCAAACCAACAGCTAACAGACATACACACACACGCATACACACACACACACACACACAGGCACGGAATACCTGACTCCAGCTTCGATTTGGAGTGCGATTCCTTCTCCTTCTCGTTTTTAGTACATTTGGCCAGTTTGCCATTCGCCAGAATGAGGCTAGGGGCTAACAATAGCACAAAACTGCACTTCACAACAGAAATAGCAAAACACACACACACACACACACAGACACAGACACCTAAAAAATGGTAGACAGACAAACAAAATAGAAGCTGAAAAATAAAAAAAATAAAAACAAAACAAACAAAAAAAAATACTGAAACACACTCACATGAAAATTCGCGAGTAAATTGCTGTGGCGACCAGTGCTCCAAAAATGTGGAGCATGCCGATTGCAGTGCTGCACAAACAGGGTGATTCAACAGTCAGTTAAGTGAGAGCAGACATTAAAATGCCCATTATAATATAAGTAGTCTTTGAAGATTATTCCCTATGACGCTTATTATTATTTTGATATTTATTTGGGCATATAATTAACTAGAGTAAAATTAAAGCTATACATTTTTAAATAAATATTAGGAGTATGAAAAATCTTGGTTTCTATGAAAAAAATATTTAAAATTATTGATTAAATTAATTTAAATATGCTCCAAGCAAAACTTAAAATACTTTTATAATAATAGGGTTTCTTTGATCAAGCCACGCATTTGATATTTCTTAATAAGTGAATATCATCACAATCGAATTATATAATTTCTTAGTATTTATATATCGGTTGGAAAGTAATTAAAAGTGACACCCTGTATGCAGGCCATGTATGAAAACGGTGTGTTCGCTGGGTTGGAGTGTCGGTTGGTGGTGTAGGTAGTTAAATTGTTGGGTTGCCGGCTCGTTGGGCTTTTAGTAGTACATATGTGGTGTCAATTGATGTGTGACGCCTGTGCGCAAATGAAATTTAATGAGCCAATTTAAAGTTTAAGGCCATATTTATAAACTGTATCTGAATTGCAATTAATTGTCTGCGCAACTGCAATTGCAATTACAACAAAAGTGAGCTGGTAAAATTGTCCTGCCTGGTCAAAGGCAGATGTTAGCTGCAAGTCAGGCCATATGTTATTAACCAGTTATTCATCTGGTAATATCAACATCACACATTTCACGGAATTTCATCGAACTTTTAAATACATACATGCATATATGCACATACATGCGTCATTTAATTTAATATTTAGTTACAATCCAGCTCAAAGGATAAGGGCAAATATGTGAAACTCATTTCACATCTCGTTTATCAGAGTGCCATTCCTGTTTGCTACATGTGATTGCTCTTGAGTTGAAATGGTTGATGGATGTTTCCCGGAATGAAAATCAACTTTAACCACAACAGCCAAAAATGTAGATGGCACATAACATCATAAAATAGAAACTCAAATAATATGCTTACCACGAAATGTAAATACTTGAAATACATATTTTGTAAAAACTTTTTTAAATATGATACATGAAATAAGAAAATGATTTGAATGGCAATAAAAAAAATTAATCTGCAAATCCATTGTTTTAAAATTGATTTACTTTTATTTACCTCGGATTTAGGGTAACATGGAGTTGTCAGTAAATCATTCAAGCATTATATACCAACTTGATATTAAATAATTTATATATTTTAAGACTTAAATAAAATGTTTAGGGATTCGAATATGCTAATTTAAACTAAAATATCTATGAGAAAAGAAAATAAAGATTTTAGATAAGGTGAAATGTCCGGAAATATTCCATAGAGATGTGTATCTTTTTGTAACTTCGAGGTGAAATTTAAATAAATGAATGTCTCTCATCCATCGTGATATAATTGAAACCAAGAAGGAATTGATCAACACGATTCCATGGTCGACAACAGGAACCAACTCTGGGTGCCCGGTAGGATTGTTAATTCCTTGAAATGTGGCGTGGTGCAGAGAGAAGTTGCGTAGTTGCTATGCTCATTTAAGCCATGGTGATCCAACAAACGCTGCCCAACTTGGTACCAAGCAGCATTATCATCCTCATCGTTGTCGTCATAGTCATCATCAGCATCAGCATCAGTCAGCGGACTCACGATGCCAGCTTGTAAATTGATTCAATGCAACGCCCGGCAACAAAGTGTCCAATGTGGTTAGGGTTGCCAGCTGCTGTGGTTGTGGAGTCAGTGGCATGGCTGCATTTTGGTGGGCATTGCCAGGTGGCGCGGTTCCCAGAATCGTTTGCCTCTAGTCCTTGTACCCGCCCCCGTCCCGCCACCCGTTCAACGATTTTCACTTTTGGTTTTGGCCATTGCCCATTGCCTGTTTTGGTGTGTCTTTGGGACAGTGGCTGCTCTGGCAGTGCTTATGTTTGCATTCCTTTTTGGCATTTTTGCACTTGAATAACTTTGAAATATGGGATTAAATCGTCTCTTACGGGATTTTCTCGATTATAGCTATCAAGGCGCTCGGGGCAATGGGCAGCGGAAGCTTTGTAGTTTAACATGGGCATGGTAAGGTCATCTCCATCTCATCCAGCTTCAGATATAGCTTGAGCTACATTCACGGCCCCAACATTGCTTTGGACGAGGGTCGCCAGTGAACCTGAACTCTGCACCCATTCACTGTCTGACTGTCTGACTGTCCGTCTGTCTGACTGTCTGTCTCTGTCATACTCCCCTCCTCTCTACGAGTATGTGTGTCTGTGTCTGTTTCTGTGTCTGCATTGTGAAAGTGTTGCCGAAAAGTGTGGCAACTATAGAGCGAAAAAGTATTCTTAAGTCAAAGTTAAGTGAAAATTATTCACTACTCATTTGATAAAATTAAGAGTTTTTACATTGTAAAAACATTTATCTATTTATATATTATTATGTATACAACAAAAATTTCAATTATGAATATGATTTTGTAAAGTCATTTATTATAAATCGATAGAGCTCTCATCTTTAACATACTGCACAATTATTGATATATTTATTTATTAAGTTGCGACATATTGTGGCAATTATGCCACAACAAAACAATTTGAAGGTTAGAAATGTGCAGACAGCTATTAATTTATGCCAGATAAAATGGCTTTTGTGCCCATTGTGCAACGTTGTTGCATGCTATGAACACTGGTTCCGCCGGAGTGGAATGCCGTCGTAATGCAGTAAAACAAAGCGGCGAGCTAAGCTTAGCAGCACACACACGAACACACGCACACACGCACACACGCACAATTAAACACATATGTATATATAAATGCATGCTTGGGCAGCATTGGCAGCATCGCTGTTGCAGTTGCTGTTGCCTTTTCTGCTGCTGCTGTTGTAACTTTGTAAAGCATTGACCAATCTGCACACAAACAAATCGCGAAACTCCAAATGACAAGAAGGCGAGTGAGGGAATAAAAATTAGAGAGGAAGAGAGAAGACACTGGGACAGCTTTAATCTGCCAGTCACATTGACGCACTTATTGAGACGTTAAGAGCAAACGCAAAAGGAATAGAAAACCGAAACAGAACCAGCAACAGCAACAGCAACAGCAACAGCAATAACCACAGAAACAAACAACAATTCGTATCATTGGTTATGCTTATGAATACAAAAGCTCTTCAAAACCGTTGCTGCTGTTGACAGCGACGCAAACTGCATGTTGCTGTTGTTGCTGTTGCTGTTGCTGCTGCCGTTTCCCGCAGAAGTAGGCAACAGTTTTTGGCACGGCGCTTGAAAAGTTGTGAATCGACTTTATGCTGCCTGCAGACTGTGGGCCAAATATCGTCCACTTAATGGCTAAATTGAATATCTTTAAGCATTTTGGTTGGACTCGTTTCTGTTGTTCAGCAAGGCTGATTCGTTGCCAGTAAAATGCAACATTTTGGTCATTTCGTTTAAAGTTAGATAAAAAATATAATAAAATAGTTGCCACCAATAGTTATTGCCCCTAGTACCAAGTTTTGTGCCTGTCGTCGACACTCCAAAACTGCCTGCTGCTTGGCTGCTTGGCTGCTTGGCTGCTCTGCTGCACTTGGTCAACACACTCTGTGCTGTTGTCTGCGGCTGCAATGAAAATAAATTTTCAGCTACATGAGGACTATGAGGCTAGACGTGGACACAAAGTGCTACAGCATGCTTCTTTCCTCTGCATGTGTAGCTATGTTACAGTGTGTGAGTGTGTGTGTGTGTGTGACATTCATGTGTGTGTGTTTGTGTGCGCAAGTACATTTGCCATTTTTCTGGCCCCGTTATATGCGCAAACGTTAAGTCAACACAATTTGAAATTTGGTTTTTATTGAAAATTGTCGTGCGTCTGTCTCGCTTTGGACAGCAATCTCTGTCTCTGTCTCTGTCTCTGTCTCTGTCTCTGTATACATTGCTGTCTCTGTTGGTGTTTTTGCCTGTCGCATCCTTGGCTGCCTTCTGGTTTTATTTACCCCCAATTTGCAAATCGTTGGCTGCACCAATTACCGTTTGATCACCGCCTACAGCAGCAGAATGAGTAGCATTCATTCCCAGCCACTTCATAAACTGTTGACACTTTCAAATTCCCCTTGGCTACAAGTGAGCTGAGCTGAGCTCTACGACAGGCAATAATTAAGTCGACTTTCCACTCCAAGTTCTTTGCACACACACACACACACACACACACACACACACGCACACATGGAGACCATGAAAACATACGCGAGGTGCTCGGCTTAATGAATCCGAATAGAGGAGGAGCGTGTGGCAGTGGCAAAGGCAAAGTCAAACCCAAAGCCGAATCCGAATCCGAATCCGAAGCTGGCACGTCAAACACTGCAAATATTTATGTCGTGTGGCAGAGCGCGTCATCAAAATGCAAATGGCGCGCAGCCTAAATGTCGGGCAGGACGCCAGACAGGATATGCGAGCGCATTCTCGAGGACGTGAGGAACGCGTTCCTAGCCGCTGATTGCACGCCACGCATCTCCTCCTCGACTCTGCACTCGACCGAGTTGAATTGCAAATGTGTCAATTGTCAACTTTCTGACTGCCAAACGGAATCAGTAATCCCCCAACCACCACACCCACTCCCCCTCTCCCTCTCCCTCCCCCTCTCCAGGCCCAGCAACAGCCCCAAAGCCAACACCAATACCAACCCCCCCTATTCCCTTCCATTAGTCAGACTTCAGTCGTGTGTGACGGTTGTGGCGTCAGCAGAGGGGTTAGGGGAATGGAATGGAGAGGGGCTTTTATAGTTACTGTTTTTGTTGTTCCATTTGTTGCAATTTCTTGGGCACTTTTCTTATTCTTTGTATGCAATTAACGCTGCAATTTGTTGAAGCCGTCCCCTCACACCCCTCCTTTGCCAACCGCTCTTGGCATAAATTTCGAACACTGTGTGCCAAGCGGAGGGAAAACGTGGCGCTTGACAAGATTTGTCTTCGGCTTGTAGCCATTTGGCAACAATTACACGACTTTTGTTTGCCACTTTTTATGCTCGCTTTGGTTTACAATACTCTACATAAAAAAATAACCCTTATAGGGTAAACTATTCAGAGAGTATAGAGAGTATATCTATGAGTGCCTCAAGCTTATAAGATATAATTAATGAATTATTCAATTATTAATAGATTTAGAACACAATCCCTAATTTAATATAGATTTAATGTAGCTGTGATTCAGTTAAGGAATAAACCTAGTTACTAAATATAATTATTTACAGTTATTTAATACAATTATATTAATTATTTATAATTGATAAATAATTGCCAATGATACCAGGGTATCTTGTAGATCCGCACTTTTGATTCCAACGAAGTAATACTTATATATATATATATATATACATATATATTTGATTTTTTTTTCTTGATGTCAAGTATTGCCTTGCACTTAAGTATGCAGATGGCGGTGAGGACGAGGACTCGAACGAGGACAATGACGATGACGGCTTACGGAGCAGAGGTCGTCATTTAATCAGAATCAGAATTCAATTGGATCTCTCGCAACCTCAGCTCGCATTGTGGAGCTGGGCAAGGGACAGAAGGCAACGGTTACTCAAGCCGATTAAAGTCAAGCTTTCTTCAATAGAGTGCACACATGTTGCATGTGCTTCTCGCCCTCGTCGTCGCATTGGCAAACTTTGCCACTTGACAACAAAAAAAAAAAATGAAAAAAAAGCAGGGATAAAAAGTACAGCAAACGAAAGATTTGAGAAGCTGATGCGCAACAAAATAAAGTACTCCTTAAATATTTACGTTGCCTGGATTCAATATGTACGGTGGCCCTGCCTCAGGCTACACACACACTTACACACAGACATGGCCTGGTCGACCAATCAAAGGCCACTCGAAAGGCTTAGCCAGCGTCTGCGTCTCGCCGCTCGCCGGTCGCCGCTCGCTGCTCGCTCCTTGCTGCTTCCTCCATGCCGCCCGCCACTGCCAATATATCTGCCATACGGATGGAGTTCAATGCACGCACAGTCCACAGATTAGACGGCATGGACAACTGCCCTCACACGTTATATGCAAACAACAAAAAACAAAAAACAAAAAAACAAAAAAAAAACACTAAAAACCGTTGGAAAAAAATACAATAAGAATGCGACGAAGCTGTTCAGCTAAGAGCGGCAGATAGCCCCAGCCCCAAACAATAAAGCAGACCACGATGAGATGAGGATGCGGATGCGGATGAGGATGCGGATGAGGATGAGGATGAGGATGAGGATTAGACCATGTGCGAGTACTATCCTTAAAGTAGTGTAAACAGAAACATGAATTCAACAAAAACTAATACTTTGAGTCCTTCCCATTACCACTGCCATTACCATTACCATTGGCATTGCCATTGACATTGCCATTGCCACTGCAATTGGTAAATAGGACAAAGTTGCACATACTGATACATTTTAAGAGCATTTAAGTAAAGCTTCAATAATAATAATGTTTATTGAAATTATTTAACAGACTCCCAAACTACGCCAATGCCAATGGGAATGCTAAGCAAACTCGTCTTAAAACATCAGTGAACTTAAATAGCAATTTTCCATGAGTTTTGTGATTAAGTTTCTTTGAAATAATTAAAGACTGAAGTGACTGAGTGTGGCTCCTAAAGCTACCAATTTGACGCCAGTGTGGACTTCAAAGGAATTTACATCATTTTCATATTCACATTCAGCTTTAATTACACATAAGACGATTAGTTCGACTAAAGTGGAGTCTCTCAGTGACTCCGGTTGAGATTCGCAAGGAGATCTATTTGTTTCGGTTAAAGTGCCTTTAATTGTTGTCGATGAATAAATTGAATGATGTCGCTTTTTAAATCGATGTTGTCAAATGGACTGGCCATATGACAGGCGTGGGATACATTTGAGACTCAGAGAATGATATTTTAATTGTGGTTGGTGTTGCTGTTGTTGCTGTTGTTGCTGTTCATGGGGCTTGCAATGATAGTGAAAAGATTAAAGAGCCTTTTAATTAAAAATTATATTTATTTGATTTAATTTTTATTTGCGCTTTTAAAAAGCCATTTAACGAGCGACAATACAAGCTTTTCAAGTGGGCGCTGACCGGCAAAGGGTCGGTCGGTGGTGGTCTGGAGTAACTCCCTCTCTCTCTCTTCCCCTCTCGCAAAAGTGTGAATTCAACAACGCAAGGAAATTAATCTTAAGCCGCAGACAGCGAAAAGCCAAAAATAAATCAACAATGCAATAATTTATCAGAAAATATGTGTCCGTTGCAAGTGCAGCAGCAGCAGCAGCAGCAGTAGCATTAGCCCACGTGCTGAGAGTGACGCCGACTCGTTCGTTCTCGCTCTCGCTTGCATTAAGTCGCTGCATCTCGCTCTGGCTCTGACTGCATTCAAGGACTAGGAGTGAGCTCGTGTCGCATTTGTACAACACAATCCTCAAACTAAAGTCACCAGCGACACAGCCTGATCGCTCCACTGACAGCTGCATTTCGAAGTCGTTGCTTATCCAGATACAAAAATTTCAATTGGTTTCAAAAAAAATGAAATCGTTATTTTGCCAAGTATTGACACTAATTTTATTTTATGTATATCATAATAATTCTACTTAATTTTGATGACTTCGTGACACGAACCAAAAAGGCGACACGCGACCATCTCTAAGCAAAAGTATGCAACAGTGTTTGCGTTTGAATTTGGAGCGTCAGCAGAATGAATCAGCTGCATATATCACAAGCAGAGCGGCAGAAAAAGTGATGGAGAGGGGTAAAGAGAGATGGGGGGGACAGACAGTGGTGAGTGGTGAGTGAGCTGCTTGCTGCTGTTGTGGGTTGGCGGGTAGACGAATAGACGTATAAGGTAGGGTAGAGCTGGCTAGCCGGCACTTAAGTCTCTGCAAAATCCACTCTCCTAGCAACGTCAGGCAGCCAGGCAGCCAGGCAGCCAGCAGACAAAAACAGCATCCATGAGCAGCTGCACAATCATAGTCCTGTCCGAGCCGTCGGACGCCAGTGGCCACGTTTGTGGACGCACGAAATATGAGCTAAAGCGTCAAACACACACACACACACACACGCACGCACACACACACAAACTGAGAGGCGCAGGCTCAGGTTGGTTGCCGGCTCGGTGTCAGTTCATGAATCAGTCGAGGCGACCACGTCAGAGCTCCACAATCAGACTCTCTCTCAGTCTGTCTGGCAATCAACACCAACAGCAATGGGCACACATGGGCATGGCCAACGACTACATTGTATATCAACCCACCCCCCCCCCCCCTTCACTGTCTTTTTCCCCTCAAAAATACTACTCCCATTTGACTGCTTGTTCCAACCTGTTAGCGCATTTGCCTGGTTAAAATGTTGCTGCTTCATTATCTGGCCTCTGTTTCCAGGCTTGTGCGCCACTGGCAGTCGAATGCCATAATGTGGGTGAATTTCACACCTACCCTTAACAAACACACACACACACACACACACGCACATACACACTCAGACAGCCCCTAACCCCTCAACATTCCCTCACTTGTCGCTGTCATCGGGCAGCATCGTCCGTTCCAGTTGCACAAATTGCTTAAATTATGCAAAATATGCGCGCGACCAAACCAAAAGCACAATTCGCACGGCCATCAGCACTTCGCACCATCCTACAGCATCTCCACCCCAAGCCTCCCCCCTAGAAAACAGACGCCGTCTATCAATGGAACCAAGAGATACATTTTCTAACAAAAAGTCAATTCTTTCAAATAACACATTTTGACCATTAACCGATTTTAAAGAAGTAAAACTGTTTTTTAAGAAAAGGAGTTTCATAACAAAAAGTATATAATAATAATAATAATAATAAAAATGTAATAGGTAGAAAATATAGTAGAAAACTAACCAATTTAAAATCTAAAAGAATTCGATAGATAAACAAACTTTTTGATGTTAAACATTTAACAAATTGTTATTAAATTGTGCCAGAAGATGTAGCAGTTTGACCCATAGTAAAATGTGCCAGGGACTGTGTTGGCTTGTGCTGCGCGTTGGTGGAGGGGTAACCGATAGGGGGGCTGTGGGGCTGGCAGCAGGACCGTTGTCTGTCCATTGGCCATACTCTAGGCCCGTTGTCAACGCACATTGACGAGAACAACAACACTTTCAAATTCATTTTCAAATTGATGAAACTGGCGTGTGTGTTTGTGTGTGTGTGTGTGTGTGTGAAAGAGCAACTCGACAAATTCCTGCCTGTGAATTTAGGGGAGGGGAATTGAGAGGGAGAGGTTAGGGGTTTATCAGCGGACTTTGGAATTGTTAAAGGATTCGATTGGCAGTTCATGCAATGCTGCCTAAAACTTGAGCAGGTCACTTCCAAGCCAAATCCTTTCCTAACCCCGGGTTCCATTTTCCTATCTGCTCTCTGCTATCCCTATCCATCGTGCACTCCTCTTTCAGCCGTGCACAGGGCTTATATATATTTTCTCTTGGCCCACTTGTGCTTTGTATTCACAAATCCAATCCAATTTAAGGGTGTAATTACATCAATTAAACTTAATCAAACTGTTTCCAAGAGACGCGACGCGAAAAACGCAACTTCAACTTTCAAGGCGCAACGTCTGCCACGCACAGTGGGACAAATACAGTAATTAGGATTATTGTCTAGCAAATACTTTCGCTAAATCATTATTAACGTTCACGGATCCCAATCTAGAATAGGAATATTATTTTCTCCTTAGTTTTATCTTATTATTATATTCCATATATATTTGATATGAATTTCGAGTTTGATTTGTAGTTAAAATAAAAAGAACAATGGAATATAAATGTGCTCAAGCATGCTAAAAGTATATTTAAGCTAGTGTTACACACATAAAAGCATATTGTTGTTATTTATATTAATATTATTAATAGAATTTGAATTTGTTAAGTATTTTTATTAGTATTTTGGATGCAAAGGATTCTATTTTTGTATGGCTTTTGAATGTTTAAACCACTATGCACATTTCAAGCTGTGCCTACCCTTTTTCAAGTATCCCTCTATTTCTCCTCTTTCTCTTTCTCTGTCTATCGCTGTCTCACTCACTGTTATTTTAGCTCCCTGTCTATCGCACTCTTGTGAAAATTCACGTGCTCAAAATTCGCGAACACTAATTAAGTGCCTGGGAAGTAAGAAGTAAGTTGCCTCATGATGAGCAGCAAGATGCCATGGCAGCACCTACAGTTTTTGCCATCCTCCCTGTCTACTCCATCAAAGCAACCGAACTCCTGGCCACCTCTAGCACCTGCTGCTTCTCCTGCTGCTTCTCCTGCTGCTGCTCTTGGGCTTTGGCATTAAAATCTTGCGCCCTTAGTTCATATAATTTATGTTACATTTGCTGGCTGTGGCATAACTTTGCCCTATGCAACTCGTACTTGGCATCAGCCGCCATTCAATCCCGCACCCGCACACGCACCCCCTTCCTTTTCGACTCTCTCGTTCTGCTTGTGTGTCTGTCACTTAGTCAGTCCGTCAGTTCGTCAGTCACTTTGAGTTCCAAATCAAGTCAGGCAGCTAGCTGTGCAGGTGTGTGTGTGTGTGTGTGTGTGTGTCTGTGTCTGCGAGTGTGTGTACGTTGGGGGCATGTGGCACGTGACTTAAATAAATTGCAAAAATCTTTCTCACTTTGCTTTCCTACAAGTATTTCGCATAGTTATCCGGAATCCTCAGCACCAACCATAATTCCCCTTAACACCCAAATCTGCTGCTCTAGCCTTTGTTCTGTTCCGAAAACGTTAACATTTATTTGTATATGCGAGTGTGTGTGTGTGTGGGTGGGTGTGTTGACTTTATTAGCAGTCAGAACTTGGCGTGGCGCCACCTGTCGGCTAGAACTTTGCCACACATAATCAACACCTAATCAAAGTAATAGAAACTTATTGAATTAATCGCTAGGTATTGAATTTCAAATGGTTATTTGCACTGATTTGTAGGCAGTTAACCCTAATCACACAAACCGCCCACCCCTCCTCACAACGGCACCAATTCAACCCCTTAGACCCATACCACTCTTTTATGGTAAGTTTAACACAACCTGTAGCAGACCGATTCCAGGCGCCGATTTTTTCCATCAGTAGCTTAATTAGAAGCATCTCCTCCTCGATCCTATCTCTCGCTCTCCACATCTATTTCTCCTGCTGTGTTGGGCAGGCCAGTGTTGACAGCTGTCAACAGTTGTCGCAGTGACCGGCATTTGACCGGTCGTCAATTTTGATTAGTTCAGAATCCACTGGAACGTGTCAAAAACTCAAATTAAACCAATGCGCAGCACACATCAAAATGAGTGCAAAATGGTTTTTAAATTTACATAAAATAAAATTCAGTATGCTCAATATCTTAGTATCAAGAGAACAATATTAAGTATATATATATATATATATATATTGATTGTCTATCGATAGTAGTTGTTCCATTGCTAGTGTTCAAGTAATAACATATATATATAAAAAGTTGTCACTTTATACAGCTATTCAGATCTCCGTTAAACTCATTGAAGTTTGTGTATTACCACAAGATGCTTTTCCAACTGCCAAAACAGCCACAAACAGCCGGCAGCAAAGTTTGTAAGACAGGGACAGGGAATAGAGGGGGCGATATACAAGTTCTTTTGTTGTAGGCGTTGTCATCGTTTATCGTTGACGCAAATTAAAGAAAGATATGTATGTGTGTGCCTATATATGTATTTAGAGAGTCGGGGCATAATTATACAAATTGGGAATGCAATTAAATTTAATTGTTCAATGTTGCCGCCACTCGTGAGAAGCTCGCAACTGTTTTTCCTCAGCATCTCTTTCTATCTCTCACTTCTGTGTGTATGTGTGTGTGAGTGTGTGTGTGTATGTGCCATGTGTGTGCGGGTGTGCGGGTGTGCTGCTCCTGCTGCTACTGCTGCTGGTTGTGTTTTGGTATTTCTTTTGCCCTGCCGCCCAGTCAATGAAATGTAAAAACGTTTTGAGCACGAACCTTGTCTTTCCCCTGAACAACAAGAGTACCCTCTCCCCGGCCGACCTCCCTTCCTGTTGCTCCGGCAAGGAGAAGAGCGCGTAAGTACCGTAAATAAAACAAGCTAAAATTATAACTGTCCTGTCGTGCTGCAAAAGGAGGCTTGAGTAGGAGCAGCAACACACAAGAAGCTTGCAACTATCTGAGGCAGCCTACCAATCCCGCCACGAACACGAACCCCTTGCCCCATCCCTGCTGCAGGCAGGCAGGCAGGCAGGCAGCCAAAAAACATCTTTTAATGATATATCGACTGACAACGGACAGGAATGAAGGTGCACAAGTAATGAGGCGCAGAATGTGACAAAATGAAACAAAGCACAGCGCGCAGGAATTAAACGAATCACAAAAAGTGGAGCCAAGACACAAAAACAGGAATTGGTGGGCAGATTCCAGCAATTCTTTTGCTCAGCTCCTGCAGCAATTTGCGTACGGCATCCGTTGACCTTCGCGTTACCAGAGTACAGTTAGTGGTGGTGCGGGTGGGTGGGGGGTGTTCGGGTACGGAAATGTATAGCGGGCACATCTTCAGCTGAGTTTGGCAAGGGTAAAAAAACAACGGAACAGTGCCCAGGTGGCAAATGAATACAAAACAAGGTGACTGCAAATGCCAGCCAAATGACACTCAACAACAAAACAAAAGTTTCGAGTTGCCAAAGCATATTTACATACAAAATAATATCAAAAAAATTGCCATATAAGCAATTGACTGTGTTTAATTCAAGGTTGACTCTTTTGCACCATATTGAAACTTAAAATGATAAGATTAGAAATGCATATTAAATGGACATCCATCCATAAATTATATCTGAGATTTCCTTGCAAGTCTTGCAAAATATGTTAAACATATAAATTATTGAATATCGCACAGAAAAATGGAAATACTATATTATTTTGTCAACATATAATATTATTATAATAATAATATAAATATAATATAATAATCCATTTCCATTAATTTGGCTTTAAGGCATATTATTTAAATCGGCTCGTACTTGTTGGCCCAATGCACACTTCAAGCATCTTTCAGGCCAGTGTAAATATTTGTAGCGAGTGCAAAATGTTGCCCTCTGCATTTAGTGGCCTATTCAGAACTGACAGTTTGCTCTTATCGTGCTTTGTTTACGCGCCAATGCATCCAGCTACCCTTAGCACCCCCAACCCCAACCCCAGCCCCAACCACAACCCCAGAGCAGCCCAAGCCCCACATAGCACTTGCTGTGCTCATTGACACGGGGGGTCTGGTTGAGTTGAGGTGAAGGCTTTAGAAGCTGAGGACCAAGCAAAGCTTCTCGATTGTGTTTGGTGTGGGTTGAGGATTGGGGTTTGCTGTTTGTGTATGGAGGTGGTGGTGGGTGTAGGTATGGGTATGGGTGTGGGATGGTGGTAGTACATAATATCTTAATTATTTCTTTACATGTGTTTTAATTTTTAGTAAGCTCGCTTCGCGCTGCTAGCTGCTGGCTGCTGGCTGCTGGCTGCTTTGAGGACCGCACACGCCACTTGGCATTTCAGTCACGTGCTGCAACTAATGCGCCACGCCCACGCCTTCGTCCGCCACGCCCTGCAGCACACAGTGCCAAGCATTACATTGGCAACTTGATCAGATCAGTCCTGAGGCAAGGAGTGAAGCGACTGCTCTTATTCCAGTGGCTGTTGTTGTTGCACCACGCCGGCTGTTGAATGCCAGACGCAAAGGTAAATGTTAAAGCAACTAACTAAATGTACCAAGCGGAGGCAGAGTGGCTACTAAGAAAGAAAAAGGATGGGGGGGGGGGTGGGAGGGGGATGGTGCGGTGGGTAGGTTGCACAGCCAGTGGTTTAGCTGACGCACGAATGCCAGCGGCGTGGAAATTACTAGCAGAAGATGGTCGGTGGGGTGGAATACAGGCAGCACTCGCTGCCAAGTTTTCTCAATTACTTGGGCTGAGCCTTGTTGCAGGCCACAGCCAGCCATATCCTGTAGACCCCCAAACACTATCCCCCCTCCCCAACCCCCTGAAGCGCACAGGTCCTGCCAGAGTGTTTGACTGCTGCCTGCGTATGCAAGTTGATTAAACGAAAAAGAAGAATAGAACTATGAAATTTTAGTGGGATTCTGCCATTTCCTGTCTCTGACTCCATAATATACATTCGAGTTGAACGCGTGTCGTGTTTGCTAGTCAGACAAGAGCAGAAACTTTTCAAAAATTCCATATTGTATATATTTATATATAATTAATTTTAATATAACAAGTTATTGAAAATATTCTTTTATATAATTGCAATACTTTACGAATGTGATTAATTCTTATCTGGTGCTAAAAGCTAAAGATTATTATTAATTGCACTAGTTACTAAATAAAAAGAATAGTTTTAGGAAATAAAGTAGGACATTTGTTATGTCCTATTGAACGAATTCATTTTGTGTTAATAGGGTAATTTAATATTCATTTATAAATGACCTCTAAACAAGATTAGAAATTGTATTTACTAAATGGTTTTGTTTAAAAATAAACATATAAATTAACAAAAATACAAAGTTTCATGAAAACTCGTGAGTTTTGTTTTGGAATATAACCGACACGCATCCATCTCTAAGACCGGCCCCGCCCTGTTCCCTGCTCTATGTGGGTTTTTGTGTGTCTCTGTGTGTATTAATCCAACATAATTAAGAAATTTAATTAAAGTGCAGCGCGTACTGAATGTTGAATGTTTTTGTGTGTGCAACTCTCTCTCTCTCTCTCTCTCTCTCTCTCTCTCTCTCTCTCTCTCTCTTACACTCACAGAGCAATTTCACTGTTTCAGCAGGCACTGAGCAGGCTGTCAAAATGATTGAAAGCTTACTTTATTTATGACTTCAAAACACTTTTCCTCAAGTCATTCAGATAAAATAAATCTACAGTAAAAAAAAAACAGTTACACACAGCAGAGTGTGAGAATTAAACTAATTCCCATAATTAGCCATGGACTCCAGTAAGCAACTGTTGGATGCGAATAGAAGCTACGATGCCGATGCGGAGGTAGCCACCGAGAGAAGTCTGTCGGTGGATCCGGACACAGACTTATCTGATCTGATCGTCACAATCTTTCAGCACGATCAAGTCGAGGTCTCTAAGGAAGATGAGGTGGCTGATCTGCTCCATGTGGATGTACCACATAGCACAGAAACCAGGCAACAGCCGCAGCCGCAGTCGCAGCCAATGGATTTAAATGATGATGACTTTGGCATCCAAATTCAATTGGCACTCAATGAACTCGACAAGGCCATTGGCCAAGAGTCAGAGGAGGAGCTGCTAGATTGCCTCACGTCCACCAATAGTAATGGCGACACCTGAAGCAAACTCAAATTTAAGTAATAATTCTTTGGCATTTTATTGGTATAATAATTCGAATAATTCAGCTAAATTTGCAGTTGGCTTTTGTAACATTTAACTCGAACAACCAAGTTCATAAATCCTTAAATATATGTCATACCTTCAAAAATGGGTCTTACTGTAGTTTTCGTATTGTCTTCGCATAATATATATAATATAAAAATATAAATCGTAACTAAGCTAAAACAATTGCAAATTAACCTCACCCAATGAGAGGTTTTATTTAAAGCTTTAATTGAAGAAAATTCTTGTTAAGTTATTATCATAGTAAGCTAATGTTATGTTTATTAAGTCAACTTTTAATTGAATAACAATTATAAATGCAACAAGATTTCTTAATATATGTGTTATGTTTATTAAGCCAACTTCTAATTGAACATCAATTACAAATGCAACAATTCACTTGATCAATATGCCCAACAACTTCGAGCAGTGACTAAGCAAATATGCAACGCGTTAATCAATCAATCAATCAGTCGTATATTGCATCAGTCAGTAAATTGGTTGCTGTTGTTGCTGTTGCTGTTGCTGTTGTTGCTGTTGCTGTTGTTGCTGTTGCTGCTGTTGATCCACACCAAGGTTTTGCGGTTGTCTAGCTATGTCACTTTAATGACAAACTGTCAGCCGAGAGAAGAGTTTGTTAATGCAGTGAAAACGTAGCATAAGGAACACATCAAAATTTAAAGTTACATTCAATGTCCCGAAGATTAAATATCCTCGCTGGCATCAGTGTGGGTTCCAGTTCCAAATGAGAATATGTTTTCTGATTGCTTTTAAGCAGTTGCACGCTTTTTTATACCCTGAACAAATTGAGAATGCATAAAAGGGATTTAATGTATTTGTGCAAATATTTAAAACAAGCAGAAAGAAGATCCCAGACCCCATAAAATATACGAGGTGTGTTTAAAAAGTATCGCGAATTTTGTGTTTTTCAAAAATTATTTATTTATTCATAAATATCTATTTTGTCCCCTTCAAAGTAATCCCCATGAGATATTATACACTTGTGCCAACGGTTTTTCCAATCTTCGAAGCACTTCAAAAAATCATTTTTTTTTATCTTGTTCAGCTCCTCCTTCGATGCCGTCTTTATCTCGTCAAGCGTAGCGTAACGTCGTCCTTTCATGGGCCTCTTCAGTCTCGTATATCAGGATCAAGCAAGTCAATATAGCCACGCCCGTCAGTCTCTATGAACATTTCAGAGACTGCATTTAATAGCTGTCTCCGAAAATATCGTCACATATTGTTTTTAGATAAAATGATATATTTTGATAACCTGCCGGAATCGCAGTTATAATCTCCTATTGATCTCATTACTATAATCAGGCGAAAGGAATTTTGGTTATTTTAACTCTTTTAGGCTATACGAAATGAAAGCATTTTGCACACCTGTTTTCAAAGTGATAAAGGGATTTTAGCCTTGAAAAGTAGAACATATTTAAACTCCGGATTCGTGGTATATCCTAGTCGAGCTTAGTAATTTTTACTTATTTTATTTAGCGTCATCTTAAATAATTAAAAATATTAATTTAAATTTATAAAGATGTCTGTAGAAATATTTAAATTGAAGTAGGAAAGGATTACTATTTTTTTTGGCTACTCTTCCAATTGTAAAACTCTCCTTTGGAGTATAAGGCACTTTTGTACAAAATATGCATATGTATATAAATTAATGCATGTACAGCACACACACACACACATAAACACACTCTTGTCGATTTTTTGGATGTTGTTACTTTTTGTTTATTGTTTTTGTTGGCGTTGCAAATTTTTGAATTTTGCGGTCGTTGCGAGCGTTTTGATGTTTTCTTTTTTCAGTTATATTGGGCAGATTCGTTCAGTCTGTATATAGGTCTACTGAGTGTGTTATGTATGGCTGTGTGTGTGTATGTGTGTGTGTGTGTGTGTGTTGTGTTTGCTTGTGCTTCTGGGTTTTGTATCTGCATTTGTGCCAAACTGTTTGACTGACTGTTTGCATTAAAGCTACGCAAATTTGTTGTTGCTATTGTTGATGTTGCTGTTTTTGCATTGTTGCTGCCTGCCTGTGTTTCAAGTGCACAATAAACGCGGATTCTCTGCCAATATTTGACTGCAATCATTTCGGCTCGGCAGTTGCTGCCTTTTTGTCTCTCTGTCTCCCTGTCTCTCTGTCTCTCTGTCTCTCTGTCTGTCTGTCTGTCTGTGCCTGTCTATCTGCCTGCCTGTCTGCCTGCCAGTTCACTGTCATGTCTCTCCGGCCACAATCCACAGCCCCTCGGCTTTGCCACTGTCTAGCTGAGCTGAGACCAATAAACCGTATAACGCAAAAAAAAACAACAACAACAACAACAAGCGCTGAAGAAGCAATAACGCCGCATCAAACACTGTTGACGTCGCCAGCAACACATACACACACACACACACACACACACACACACACAACCACACACGCACACACATATATATATAAACTGCTATGTGTGTCTCAATCGAGACAATTGGTCTGAGCCCTGCAGGCGCTTCACACATTCCGTTTATGACCCGCAGGTCGTCACCTAACACACTGCCTCGACCCAGCCGCTTGCTTTCCCCCTAATCCAGCTGCCTCTTCTGTCCACCACATTTGCTTTTTGATTTTACGTCGCTGCCACCATTGGTTTTAGCAATCTCGTCGTGTTGCGTTCTGCTTAATTTTTCAAACACTTTCTCTGTCCCCCAGCGTCTTGGGCCCGGGCCGATTTTAATGCATCTGCAACGTTTTGGTGTCCCCAGAAAAGTATGCTATATTTTTTTTTATATCCCAGGCGCGATTGTAATGACTTAATCTTGCAGCACCCAACATAAGACACACACACAACTGCACACCAAATGGAGCAACTCTGTTGCAGAAGGTGCCTTAATTGTGGTAGTGGAAAATGCTAGGCATGGAAATAATAAAACTGTATTTCTTAAGGTTTCAGCAACAAGTGGCATTGCCACTCACGTCTATAATACAAATTCTGTTTTGCATACATATACAATTTTCTTAGCTTATGCATTATAAGTCTACACACAGCCATTCAAGCTTAAAAAGCTTAAATCAGCCCGAAAAGTATTCTTGTAAAAAACATGGTTATATAAAAAAATAAAAAAAAAGAGCATAGTGAAAAAATTAATCAAACGACATTAAGCAAGTTTTTACTTTAAGCGCGGAATTCAAAGTTTTCCATTTTTTTTTTTGCTATTTTTGCTAGCGCCTGCAAATGTTTTCGTATTTCTGTGTGTGTGTATGTGTGTGTGTGTGTGTGTGTTGCACGGTATATTAATACCGTTGTACTCGGTGCGGCTTCTTGTTATAGCCTCCGTCATTGTTGTTGCTAAAAGCGCAGCCTCTGCAAGCCAGAAAAGGTACGAGTGGTGGATAGATAAACAGGGGGGGAAGAGACAAAGGGAAAAAGTAGGTTGGTGGGGTGGTGGGCTTATTGCACATGTAATAAGGGCAATATTAGAGTTGACCACAAAAGCAACAGGCCAAAAGCAGCTGGCGCAGCAAACTTACAAAAATAAAATAAAAACATAACAAAACAAAACAAAACAAAATAAAATAAAATAAAACGAAGAAGGGGCTTAATAATGAAGGGAGCCGACAAACAAAAGCGATAACTAACTAAATAAATAACATAAATTAACAAAATTTGTAGACAATTTTGTCTTTTAAGTGTAAAACTTTGTAGTTGGCTCTTTTTTAAGCTGCTGCTGCTGGGTCAAGGCAAAATGTCGTTGGGGTCGACGAGTTTTGCGGAAGGGGAAGGAAGAAGGGGGAAGGGAACACCAAAGGGGCAGCAGTTCGCAACGTTGCTGCAAAAATGTTTACGCTTCGTTCGACTTGTGTCGTCGTCGTCGTCGTCGTTGTCGTTGGCAAAATGGAAATGGGCAATGGCAATGGCAATATAACCATATGAAGACCACCCCGCTCATTCATAGAGCAAAGCATTGGGCGATGGCAAACTGAAAGGGTTAAAGGGGGGGCAATGTTTTGACATCAAATGTTCATGTTAACAACTTTTCTAAAACTCAATGAGCTGTTGTTTGTATTGTTGTTTGCCGCCTCTGCTCTCGGCGCAGCATACATAGTTAGATAGGCTAACAGTGAATAAGAGCGAGATAGCGAGACAGAGAGAGAGAGAGAGAGGGGAGGAGGAGAACAGACATGCACAGTCAGCCAGGCGCAAACACGTCGAGTGTTTTGTAGCAAATAATTTTGCACAAAGTTCGCTCCTTAACGATTTGAACACATGTTAACATGAAGAGTAACAACTACAGCAACATCAGAAAATACCGGCACAGCATTACGGATAGGATAACAGCAAGGATAACACTTCGACATGATACTAACAATATTTAAGTGCGCGAGTCGCGCCACGCGACCAGACTACGTCCAACTTCGAAACCCAACCATTGACTCATCTCTTCCTATGCCAGCCGCAAGATCAGCATTTCCACTGGGAGAAGTGTTATAGAAAGTATTTAAGGTAAACAAACAATACATTTTTCACAATATAATAATAATTCATGAAAAGTCAAAAAGCTTTCAGCAAAATTTTCATAGTATTTTTTATTATTAACCAATATTTGAAATGTACTTAGCAAATATTGATAATAGGGAAGAAGAAGGACTTGTCCTGCATAGATGAATATATCCATATTTTCCACTTGGATATTAATGTTGATCAGGATTATATATGCAACATTATCGAGTATTTTTTTTTTTGTGAGATCGAGGAGGAGTCTTCAACTCACATCCTAACGGGATGCATCGCCCTTGCCAGGAGAAGATGCAGCATCCTAGGGATGCATGCTGTTAATGTCAAAGACATAGCAGCCCTCGACCTATCAAAGATCCTGACATTCATTCAGGAACTGGGGTTGATGGAGGAGCTATAAGCTCGGAAGGGGGCACAATAGACCAACTAGGTCGCAGTGCACAAAACCCCAAACAAATAATAAAAATAATATCGAGTAGTTTCTGTATGCGCATAACAAAATTTGAACCTTAAAAGTTTTCATCAATTTGTGATCTATGTTTTGTATTTTCTGACGGTATGTCATGGGTTATCCTAGACGCTGAGTTAGTTTTAAAACAACTATGAGCAGAAGGACCTCTCCTACTGTGGGGATTGTGAGCAAGTAGACTGGGACTTGCGGCGATCCGAACTGAGACAAATTATCACATGAAAAATCTGTGTTGTGTCATTTGCTGCAAGAAGCCAAAGTTGCAGTCATTCATAAATGTGGCTCTGACAGGTCGAGTGGGTGCAGCCGGAAAAAGGAAGTGGGGGAGGAGGGTTGTGTACACGCATATAGCCTGGTTTATATGACGGCTAATAAAACAGGCAGCTTGAAGGATATTCATTCGTATGCACCGAACAGGACGCCAGCGAATGCCAATTTCGCATACCAAATTCGCATGGACGTTTTTTTTTGCTGCGATGTGTCGTGGAAGGGGAGGTGGCAAGTTTGGTGGGCGTGTCGGGGCAGGCATATTGCGTATTTGAAACACGTTTAAGCAGCTACTGCAAATGCATGAGAAGCAATAATGCAAAAATAGACGAAGCAACGAAAAAAAAAGAAGTCAACGTCGACGACCAATGGAACAAAAGACCCAAGCTAAAGCGTGACAAAAAAAAAAATAATAAAAAAGAACAAGTTTTAAAGACCAACCGAAGTGCACCGAATTCGTGTTACCCTGATAACGAGGCGATATCGAAAATACAGTTCAAGTTGCACGCTTTCATTTTAATTTGGTAAAAAGAGTGTTCAACGACTTCTCAATAAGCTAAACTGGCCTGGACAGACACATTAACAGAATTGAAGTACCCTTCTGGGGTACGCCTAGAAAGGTGCAATTGTAAGTGTAAGCTATGGGTTGGTTGCTCAGAGTTGAGTTATGGCCATGAGGACGCATTGTGGCCATAAGGGTAAGGCAGCGCTCAATGGGGATCGCTGATGTAGTGGCAATCAGCACGAAAGGATCAGGCACCAGCTGTGTCTGTAGTGGCATCTCCAAAAGACGAAGGACAAAAGGTGATTGTAGAAGTGGGTGGATGGAGGGGTGGAGGTTGAAGCAAAAGGATCAGCTTAGATGCACTTTGAAAGCACCGCATTAAATCTTAATCAATAGTCAAATTATGCTATTTTATTGCATTCAGATGCCAGGTGGCGTTCGGAGGTACCATCTGTTGTTGAAAGTGGATAAGCTGGCACTAAGCTAACTCTGCTACCTGCTACATGCCTGCCACATGCAACATCGCACATGTGAGGCAGCCACCGATTTGTGCATATGTCAGGAGCAGCCTTAACAACTCGCTCGGCGCCAGTTGCACGTGTGAAAAGATTTGACAGCAGCCCACACCAACAAAAAGGATATCTACCCCATCCCTTCCCAAATACTCCCAACCTGTCACATTCCCCTTAGCCGCCCATCGACTGTTGGTGGCTGTGGGCAGGGCTGCAGGCAGCCAGCGAATCATTTGCTGCATCTTTTTGTCTTTGCATTTTCACGGATGTCCCGCGGATCGAGCAGGACTGTGTGGCGGTATGGTGGGTAGGGGGAGTGGATGGTAACAGTAAGGTGGGGTGGGGTGAAAGACACTATGAAGTGCCATTGTTCCGTTGTTGGTTTTACTTATTTTCTTCATCTCTTTGGCTTGCTCGCCGTGTGCTTTTATTATTATAAAATACGCATGAGTTAGTGTGCATATTTCAGGGATTTTGTGTGCAAAGGGATAAAAATGCAATCAGTCGCAAAAACCAGCAAAGTGAAACTGTAAAAAAAAGACACGAAGAAACAAAGAAACAAAGAAGAAACTGCCGAACGATTGATAGAGACACAAAACGCGACTATCGCTTCGCATCTGCCTATCCTAGAAACCCCATCTAATCCAATCCCATTCATCTAGTCTCACAAATTGCACTTAGAGCTTCATTTACATTTTTGAAGAGGACGTGCGAAATGTAAAATTACATGAAAATTGGTAAAGAGAGGAAGTTAATACAAGGATAATCAATCATGTTTGAAATATCCAAAGTTAGACTAACTCTTCTTGGTCAATTCTTCGTACAGAGAGAGAGAGAGAGAGAGAGAGAAAGAGAGATTTGAAAATTATCTGTTTCATTTAATATGTATCAAATTATTTTGAATACTAAATGAAATTAAAGTAATCTGCACATCTTCAACAACATCATCAACAGCATACCCAGCTGCAGGTGTTGTTTGGATATGGAATAGCTGTGAAACGCATTGCCAATTACTCAATGCGATGAATGAGACCCAGAAGCCCAATGAGGTGCCAAAGCAGCACTTGCAGTGTGTCACACACATGCAGACACAACAGTTATCTGGTAACAGGTGACCTCAAGCCAAATCTCCAAAATTGAGCCGCAAGTTTGTGGGAAAGGCGTGGCAAGGAGGACGGGAGCCTGTGTCGTAACATATGTATGTAGGCAGCCACATGCCCAATAAAGACACACAAGTCACCACCATGTGAAGTGTTGGCGACGGGGGCGTAGGGGTCGTAGGGGGCGTAGGGGGCGTCGATGGTGGCTTAGTGGAGGACACAACGCAGCTTTCAAGTGCCCCATTAAAGTGCAAGCTGCTTCCATCGCTCTCCCTCTCTCCCACACTCTCTCTCTTTCGCTCTCGCTCTCCATCGCACACCGAAGTGCCTGCAAGTAAATTTCAAGAAACAATTTTCAGGAATGACTTAACTTTTGCGTTTATATGAAAACTTTTGGCAACGTGATGTTATGCGAATGGCAACCGGCAAACCAGCAAACCGGTAAAGCGGCGAAAAGCGAAAAGCGAACAGCGAATATGCAATTTGAGGCAATGGCGAAGAGGTTTGGGAGGCGGGAACATGTCCCATTAAGTACTTGCTACTTGCTGTTCAGTTGGAGCGCAGCTAAAGAGAGTCTCATCGAGATCCACATTACGTGCGATAAACTTCAAGTTCTCACAGTTAAGGAAATGTTCCTTTGAAATGTTCCACTTGCTGTCCTTGTGGCGGTTGCTGTTCCATTGCATTGCAACAAGCTGCTTGAGTTCCCACCGCATGGCACGCAGCTCGTGTCGTGTCACCGGTAGACAACGAATCAGCTTCTCGCACTGATCCCCGCTAAGCAGCCCCTAGCCGTCATCATCTAACATGCGCAGCAGCGTGTCCAGCGCGACACCCAAGTATAAAGTATTGGCAGCACAAAGGCGGATACAAACGGATGCTCTGCCTGCTCAGCCCTCCAGCTCAGCCCTAAGAACCAATTCGTTCGGTTCGCGTCCCAGCGATGGATACCTGCCCGACTCTTTCCTGATCTCTTCCAGCATCTCAGCGGCTCGATTAGGCAATTGTCCCTGAAATATTCCACTCTACAACAAAATGAGATCTCATCAGGTTGAAAATGATCTCTTATTTTAACTTTTTAATATATATATGTATTATAGTTGTATAGTTTTCATATTATAATATTTTGATTGGATTTTTAAAGAATTTGTTTAATCCATATTGCGATAGACTTGGAATATAAATATTTAGCTGCGCATTTAATTATCAATAATTAAATAGTTATTGCATATTTAATGTGTACTTAGTGAAAGTAAATGTAGTTTGTATGAATTCAAGTCAATACTCTAAACATCAGGTTACAAATTTTTATTTTTTAATTTTTATTTCTGAGTAGAAGATTGAGGATTCGAGGGCGCCAATTGTATGGTGGGAGTATCGAAATAGAGCAAAAGTTAAGCACTTTTCAACTGTTGTCAATTCGATGGGCAAATCAGCTATATTTAGCATAATACAATAAATACACAAACAGGTTAGTCGGCATCCCTTGGTTATCTGTCCATATATGTACATAACGCTGCTGAAGCCTTCACGTATTCTGGCATATGTCAAAATTAATTTCGTTGCCAACATTTTGACAGCTTCTCATGCAAACACTTGGCCAGAGCCAAAAAGCAAGCAGTAAACCAGCAAACCTATGTCATCCTGAGGGTGGAATCGAATCGAATGCTCAGTGGGGCTGTAAAGGAATTGTAGTTGGCGGGAATCGGAGTTGGTGATTGGGTTCGTTATTCATTGGCTCTCAGCTAAGAGGCATTGCTTTTTGTTTGTTTTCTGCGCAATCATCGCTATACATTTTGATGTTGATGTGGCATCAACATAAAGACACATTACACATCCCTTTGGCCCTCCCATTCAGCCTCACCACCCAATCTGCTCTCACATTTGCTGGCATCATTGATTTGATATGGAAAATCATGACAAGTCGCGCATCAAGCCATTTCCCACAATGTCATGCTGTGGGGGAGGGAAAAGGAGTCCTGGCAACCCACATTCAGCAAAAAATTACAAACATAAAAAAAATATTTTCTGAATGGTAGCCCCAGCTGGTAACGATTGGATCCCATTCCCTTCGTTCCCTCCTGTTTTGAATTTCCAAATTAATGAAATTAAATCACCTTCATTTTAATAGCTTGACCCTTGGGGCAGCCTACACCACCTGCCTTCACCCATTCCACACACACATATCAGCTAATCAGAGGGGCAGATCTGATTCAATCATTGCCAATTAGAATTAAGTGCGTTTTGTAACTGAAATTCACAAAATAACAATTTATTTAAAAACATAAATTAGATATTTAAATATTCTGCAATTCAAATTTATATGCATTTTTAGAACTAATATTTCAGTTATTCAAAAGTATGTTTTCTTGAGTATATTAAAGCTAGGAGACCTGTTTGGTGTGTTATAAAGGACACACACTTAACACCAGAATAAACTCCTCACATAAAAGAGAAAAACGTGGATTCAACGACCAGAGTGGATCGCGGGGGGTTTATGGGACTGGTTGAAGACTGAGAGGTAGGAAATTTTTTGCTGTTTGCCGTTTGGTGTTTGTGTTTCGCATGTTTTCACTTTCGACATCGTGTTAATACGTATGAAATTGTTTGGTGATGGAATCTCGAACGTGATGCGAATATTGTGATTTAATTGCAAACGATGCGGACAGGAATGGAGTGCGGAGCCGTGTGGAGAGGTGGGGAAAGGTGCGTAGTATAGACCATGAGCCAACGTTAAAGGGACCTCCCCCTCCCCTCAGACAACATTCAAGCTGCGACTCAATATCTTCCCAGTGTCCAAATACAATCCATGACAAACCGAAAAACTGAAAAACACCGTCGACTCCTAATGCTTTCACAGTCTGACGATGAACAACAAAAATTAGCAACTGACAGCTGCAAACGGACAAATGGCTGCTCGGATGGGGGGATTGGGTTGATGAGATTGCCAGCCATTGGAAATGTGCGAGTGAATGAATGAATGAATGAATGAATTAATGAATGTGAGCTGTGCGCAACGTGCGGTGTAAATTGTTTGCAAGTAGGTGTTGCCAGTACCTTTTCAGCTGTTTACCTCCCTCTCCCTCTCTCTGCCTCTCTCTCTCACTCTCTCTCTCTCTCTCTTACTCATCTCATCAATTTCTATCCGCGCTTACATGCGGCTCGAATCCAAATTCGTTACACATGGTCATCTGAAGTTGTTGTTTTGGTGGCAAACCTTCCCAAATGCAAATTTTCTTTTACGAAACTATTTTTTGCGGTTTTTTTGTGGCTCTGCTTCAACGCTGAAAATACTCCGTGCTATAGACTTATCGATCTCTTTTCTGTCATTGACATGTCACGCTCAATTCACTTAAAATTCATTAATTAATTAATTAAATTAATTTAATTAATTAATTAATTAAAGACCAAGAGTCCGCAGTTGCAACTGAAATCTGCACAGCTTTGAATGAATGCATTTTGTCAGGCATGAAATGTAAACAAATAAAAATCAAATTATAAATGCAATAATATCCTCAAAACAATTGTCAATACCAACCACACTTTTCAAATGAAGTATTTGGTTGGTCAATTGCTTTACAAATACCAAATAAAACAAAACAGAGAGAATAAGAAGAATAAGTATAATAATAATAATAATAATAATAATAATAATAATAATAATAATAATAATAATAATAATAATAATAATGATAATGATAATAATAACAATAAAAACAGTACTCGCAGTTATATTTAATATGCATAATAAATATAATGCATAGCAATCAATTCTTAAATGAACTCAGCGGCAAATCGAGTATCTTACTCACATTTTTTCATTTGGGATTTCAGTGGGAATGGGCTGGCACCCGCCCCGCACTATAAATGGGAAAGCCAGCAACTTTTGGCCCAGACTCCAAGCTAACAGTCTGCCCAAGACCGCAATTCGCCGTAATACGCAGCGTATGAGCATTTTTTTTTTCCTTTTTCCTTGACATTTTCGTTTTGTTTTCTGTTGCAAGGCCCGCATCAGTTGCATTGTCAGTTGATTTGCCTGCCGTCTGTCAACACTCACTCAAAGGGCAAACACACAGTCATAGTAAAAAAAGGGAGGGGGGGGGAGACCAAGAGAGAGGATGAGATGGAGATGGAGACAAAGAGAGAAGGAACGCGCGCTGTTGCAATTACGCGAATTCCCCATATACCGTTAAGAGGTTGGCCAACAAAGATTTTTCTTAGAAAACCGCAGCAGCAATGGCGGCATTCCAAACTAAATTACAAACAAAAATGTTGCTTACAACATGAAAACCAAAGCGGAAACAGCAGCAGCAGCAACGAAAAATGTAAGCAAAACGCACTTCACACACTTTAAATACGCTGTCCTGATTATTTGATTTATTTCCTTCAATAATATCAAAATTTTTGGGAATACAAAATTCTATCTGGAATTAGAATTTATATGTGGGATCGTTTGGTTTTTAAATATTTCATGATATATGTAAAAGGCACTTTTCGTAGGGTATTTGCCAGAAGGCTACAAAATTTAAAATGGATTTTTAAGAAAGAAGGACTAGTGGCAAGGGCAACAGCAAGTGACTGACTTGCGACTCCGTCTTGGAGTCGCCAGCCACTCACACATACACACACCCGCGCACCGGCACCGTGGGGGCCTAGGGGGGGCTTTACAGCGCATGCAATTTGGTGTGTGTTTCCCCAGAAACCTTTGTTGCATTATTGCCGCAATTTGCAGAAGTGGTGACGTGAGAGCCATCAGAGTGCTGCGGCCACGAGAATATTGGCCCGAATCACACACACACACACACACACACACAGAAATTCACATGCACAACAAACAAACACACTCTCACCATCAACAAATCCTCCATGCCTATTGTCCAGCACAGTGCTGTCAAGCTGCCAGACAGCCAGCAAATAACAACTAAGTTGGCAATTTGGAATCGCGCACAGCAGAACTACAGCCAAAGCAAAACAGCAAACAGCCAAGAACAACAGAAATTTAGACCAAGTTGTAGAGGCAAAAAAAATGAACACACAAACCTGAAGTGGGGCACAAAAAATGCGCAGCTCATCTCCCAAAGTGGTTGGTGTTGAGCCACTTGAAGTACGGGACTGGTGGGGTGTTGGGTAGTAGTAGAAGTGTGCCACTTCATAAATATTCAACCGGCTACGCACCTGAAAATTATTGTGTAACTCAAAACAAAACTTGATTAATTTTTGTTGCCAAAAATATGTATGACAAGTTTTGGCAGCGCACTCCGCTGCCGCCATCGATAAAAACAGTTAAAAGTGCCAATTACAAAAATAAACAACTGCCAAAAACTTTTGCACAACAACAACAACAATTTAAATTACCGTATTATTAAATGAACAGCAAAGAAATAAATACTAAGAAATGTCCCTGCAATGCAGGGGATTGCGGAACTTGAACTGTTGTTTTGGTTTTTTCTATTTTGGTTTTTTATAAGATGCATGCAGCCATAAGTTCATGTCGAAGTCGTCACGAAGTCATGGTCAGTTCCAGCTATATACATTAGCATGCATGCCAACGAACAGTAAAAACAGGCTAATGTGAACAATGCAGAATATACATTTGTATATCTGCTTGGAGAATAGAAAATATGTCGACTGGAAAGCCAAAACCATGAAAATTTAAATATATTTTATAAGTTGATACGCAATATAAGGGGGGATGCCCCTTTTGACTGCTGAAATTGAGATATAAGTTCTTTTATCAGTTGAATATTTCTGGCATTCAATATTTCGGTTTTGTATTTCCAGATATCTCCACATGCTGAGATTGAGATTATACTATTAAAGTTAGTCTTAGCAAGTCAGCATTGTGGCAACTTCTTCAACAACAAATTTGTAGCATACTTTTCCGGGCTACTGGCAGCCAATTGGCAGCCCAGTGTCCATTGTCCATCGTCCATCGTCCAAAGTCGCAGAGTCAATTGTTGGGGCCAACTAAAGCTCTACGCAGGCCTGCAGCCAAGACAACAGACGTGGGCAGGAGTTGAGAAGGAAGTGTGGGGTAAGGGTGTGGGTGTGGGTGGAGGGGAATAAGTAGGATAGGAAAAAGGAGAGAGATGGGCAGCAAGTTAACTGCAGCTGAGGCCGCAGCACTTGGACAACCGCCCCAAGAAGTTTGCAAGTTACCAAAACAAGGCCAAGCAGTGACGCAAACAACAGCAACAACAACAAAAACAACAAAAACAACAAGGGCAATAATATGAAATAAATTCCAACAGAGAGAGAGAGAGAGGGAGAGAGGAGATGATGGTGGATGCTGTGGGTTAACGGGTAACGGTACAAATCCGTACAAATTGAATAAGAACTCAATCTTGGCTACTGTCAAAACAACTTTTTGGGTCCTGGCAACCGGACACTAGCGAAACCCTCTGCCAGACAGTGAGATGGACAGGCGGACCAGGACGAAGCGGAAAGATAAAAAACATGGTAGCGGCCCAGAAATGCGGCAAAAAAAAACAATCACACACAAACACAGAAGAAGCAGCAAAAAAAAAGGGAACGGAGCGGAAGCCATATATTGAATTGAATTGAAATGCCTTGGCAATTGTTTGTGTATCATTATAGTCATCATCAATGTGCTCATCGACTCGCCAGATGTCTGAGTGCCTGTGTGAGTGTGCTTCGCATGCCGCATGCCGCATGCCTCATGACTTGCTTGATTTATCTATCATCTTCATATATTGTTATTATAGCTTGATAGCTCTGAATTATATTTTACAGTCCAGTTTTGTTGCTGCGTTGTCTTCAACACTTGTATTTGCTATTCACAAATATTCTACAATTTATGCTATTGTCTTGCTTTTGTTTTTAATAGAGAAATAATTCTACATTTAATGTATAAAAGTTTCGCAACTTCCAGGAAAATGTTTCCACATCCTTTATGGATATCTAGTCCAGTTATGGAAATTTAAAGTAGAGAATTTGCCTTAATATGAATCTGCCAACAATTGTAACTCGAAACCGGATAATTGGCTGACTGGCTATTATCGAAAGATATATATGTTGAGCCTTTGTCATAAATATGTTATGCATATCGCATATAGATGCAAAATGTTATCGATAAATTGGCTAGTTTCACCGTTAATATTGTCGAAAGTGTCAATTGCAATTTGCCAAAACTTTAAAATCACCCGCAAATTGTTTGAATGTGGATGCGCATTTATGCGTATGTGTATATGTGTGTGTTTGTGCTCGTCTGACGGTGCTGTGGTGTGTGTGTATGTGTGAGCGTGTGTGTGGTGTGAGAGTTGTCATGTTATGTCAAGCGATCAATTGGTCGGTTTGGGTTGCTGTCGTCTCGTCTGTCGTCGGAGGCCGCGGCACTATTAATTATCATGTTAAAATGTAATTAATTAAAGATGTCGTCAACGCGGGGCAGTGACGGTGACGGTGACGGTGACGGCGGCGACGACGACGGCGACGGCGCCGGTGCCCGCACATAACTTTCAATGAAATGTTAATAAATTACGTAATACCGAAAAAGAAATTACAAACGCCATCAACGACGACAGCCGCAACAACAACAAACACAACACAACACAACAAACACACCAAGCCAAATAACAACAAATCGCTACCTGATAACAAATCAAACGAAGTTTTTGCTCTGCCCATCGACAGACTCCAATGTTATCCTAGCACAGTGGCCAAGGCTGACATTTTTCCTTACAAATCTAGACCAATCGGGATTTCACAAAGAAGCGCTATTAAATTAAACACACATCGTGGAGTTCAAATATAAACACGGAATTTTTTATTTTTTTGTATCTTGCTGCGATACGGAACTGGAAAGCAATTTGAAATTACCAGAGGCCAGCCGAATAACCGCCAGGGGGCACCCGAGTCCCTTTCTTGCGGGGGAATTGGGCAATCGTTTCAGATTTTAATGTGCTCATATTTGCTGGCCCTATAAAATCTTGCTGGCCCGGCTCGTAACCCTCACCAGTAATAGGGTTTCCCCCTGTCGTCAAACAAATTAAAAAGAAATAAACAGAAAAAGAGTATTCAAAATTGATCAAAAAAATTCTGTACGAATATCCGAACTTGGTTTTTAAAAAAAAACATACCTCGCCTTTTTTGTATTAGCTTCTTCTGACCATCAACATCGTCTTTACTAACACCAGAGCCAGCATCTAAAAGCAAAGAAGATCATTATATCTTTAAAGGAGGTTCCTAGAAATCTATCTTTCTAAATTTCATTTCAAATTGCGGTAGATATAGGCCATAGACACACACATACACAGACCCACACAAATTTCTAGCAATTTACCTTCCATGTTTGGTAACTACGGATCTTAAATTACGGAAGATATACGACTTAAAGATGCGTTCATACAGACGGACAGATAGCATGACGGACAACCAAAACAATAAACCAGATTACCTTCGGTATCCAAGTATAAAAGGGAAATTGAATGGAATGTTTACTAATATTTAAAATCATTTGGATACAGGAATCAACAGATATAATGAACGCATATCCATTACTTATGTAATGTTTTGATATTATTTAACCAACCTTGAGCATTTATAGTATCCATACTAATAAAACAGCTACACGAATTCCTTCTCCTCAACGAAAAAATAAATATTCAATACACCAATTGAAAGGGGCACAGCAGTCCGTCTCATATATTTTGTTGTGTAGCTTCTGGTAATACTTAGATGTTGCTGCAAAATTTAATTTTTATTATATTTTTCAAAAAAATGTTTGAACGAATATGAACGTTTTTCAAACGCGTATTTTTTCGTTTGTGCAAAATATAAAAGTTAACTGCTCGAGATATTTTTATTTCAATAATTATATTTTTCTTGATGTGTTCAGCTCAGTAGATCGACTGAGACTGAATATTATTTGTATTTAGGGGCTTATGAAGCGAGAAGGTTAAGGCGACGCCTACTTCAAATGTTTGCAATTGTGATATTTTCTTGCAAAAAAAAAAAAATTTTATTCGTTTTTTTTTTTACTTACCAAATTTTTTGAAAAATTTACAATTCACGAAATTTAAAAATTTTTAAAAATTATTTTGTAATCCTAGATGTGTTTCGTTTACTTGTTATTCACAGACTGAATATTTTTTTCCAGGCTGAGCTATTTATAGGTGAAATGAGAGGGCAACGCCTCCTCTGATCAGTAAAAATTTCATGAGGCCCCGTTCGGGAGTGGTTGAATTTAATAATCCTGTTTTCTAATATCTGTTGTATTTTCGTTTGCAGTAATAAATCTGAAATTTTTTAAGCACTAAATTGTCCGTCGATGATAAATATTTAATTTAATAAAAATAACTGATCTATAAACGAAACATGATGCAAAAAATATTACATAAATATAAATTAAATGCATAAAGCATATTCTGATTTCTGCTGGATTTTTCGGGCCTTGGTGCCACAGTGAGTCAGTCCAATCGCTGATGTATGAGTGTTTTTGTGGGTGTGTCATGGCAGGCGCATAATCCGCATGTAAAACAAATTAATAAATAAATAATAAATAATAAATGTGCGTAATAATAATGACTAAAGAAATATCAGAAACAATAAATTTTATTTGAGTAGTCGCCAAAACCGCCGACAAATGCCAAAAACAAAGGCAAAAATTATTAATGAAAACGTTTGGGAACCAGCAGGATCCGCCTGGGATTGGAGTGGATTCTACGTGGAGGCTTGTGTGGAGCTGGAGAAGGGCGCTACTGTTCGCAGGCTTGTCATAAACGTTTATACATTTTTATGAGCGTTAATATAATTCGTAACAATATTAAAACTGATGCGTCGCGCTTTATTAAATAGATGCAAAGGGCTGTTGGCTAAGGGGTTGGTGGTGCGGGGGTATAAAGACTGGTGCCGAACAACAGGCGCTTTAAAATAATTTATCGCATGTAATATGCACACACACACACACACACGTGCACACACTTTTTAAATAATTGTGTGTGTGTGTGTAAGTCGAGTGCGTGCTTATTTTTAGCTTTTGGATTTTGCCGCATGTTTTGCGGCACATTTGTAAGCAAGTCAGGCAATCGCTTGCCAATTAAATGCGTTGAGATCATACAAGCACACACAGACACACACACAGAAACACATACATACATACATACACGCTTAAACACACATAAATGTTATCACAATACATAGTTAATTCTCAAAGTCAAAACACTTGGATTTTAGCTCACAATAACAAAATGTACATCGTAAGCACCACTCACGCACACGCACCCAACACACACACACACACACACACACACACATACACAAACACACACACGCAACACACATACCCCATCCTTAACCCATTTTCCATTCATACCACGCACCTGTAAGTGGCTTGAAGGAAGCACCTCAATTAAAAATGTAGAACTCTGCCAAAGACGATAATAATGGATCATTTATATATATATATATATATAAATTTGCTAACTGATGTGAGCAAAAATGATAAGTTACTGTACACCGCAAGTGCTGTTGCAACTATTTGGGCAACAGTTGTTCGATTGCAGCTGACGCTTTGTGGCAACGTTTCAGGCTCCTTTTAAAGCGTCAGTTTAGCTGACAGTTGCTTTCTGGGGCGACGGTGCTCGTCTTTTCAGAAATCATTTCACTTGTCACAGCAACGCACAGTCGAAGGGAGAACCCTTTCAATAGCACAGACACACACACAAACATACACATACACACACACACTTAAGAAAAGCTTAGCAAGGCGTGTTGACCATTTACCAAACGCTTTTCGAATGTTGTGAGACGTCTTCACGGACTGCGTTGCCGTTTATCATCCTCTCATCTTAGTCGCTGACTCTGCCCCAGCCCCGCCTCAGCCACAGCCGCAGTCACTGCCACAGCCTCAGCCTCAGCCTCAACCTCAGAGTCTTTGCATTGCGTATCCTTTTCCTGTGCCACTTCTACTACTTTTTCAGTCAAAGTCGAGCAAGAAAAAGCGCAAATCAGCTACAATTGCCGCTGACAGACGTAAGCACCGCACACTTTCATCCCGTGAGTGTGTGTGTGTGTGCGTGTGTGTGTGAGTGTGTGTATGGCTTTGACATTATTTGTGCTGCAAGCTGACAGATTTTCGTTCCGGCAGCATTAAATTGATTTTTGACATTTCTTTTCATGCATAAGGGAAATAGACGACACACAATAACACACTAACACACACACAAACATACACACACACACACACACACACACTTGGTTATATATAAAAGTGTATTTTATCGTTTAAAGATAAGCAACTAACTTGCCACGTTTCTATTCCCCAAGGGACCAATTCATTCCATATTTACTTTACTTGTGTTTAGTCCTACGTTTGACCTGTGTTGTAATAGTTTTATTTTTTATTTTATGTTGAACTTTTTAACTTTGTGCATTACAACAAACAATAGAGAGGGGGCATGCCAAGGACTACTAAAAGGACATATAAATGTCAGTGCATTTTTAAAAATGCGACAAATTGTTCCAATTAAATAAATTTGATTTACAATAATAAAAGTTTTGCTTATTTGTTGTAACAAAAACTAAATAAAACTTTTATAAAGCATCAAAAATTACACTTTTTAAGTGAATTAAAATTATACTCTGCCCAAGCAAACTGCCAAAGCCAATTATAACTTTAATATTATTTTTAACATGAATTGAATAACTTTCAAGTGTATTCATGTGTCACAAATCCGGTAACATAATAATTGATAAATTGTGTTAACCATTTTGTATTAAAGTGAGATAAAAAACACTATGCTGACTTCCATGTTAGCTTAAATGCTTGAATATCAGTAAATAGTAATCATAAGAAATAGATTACTTATTTCCACATCAAACTGAATGCATTCCCAAAATACGCAATTTAAGAGTTAAAGAAAATTCAGTCGATTTTACTATTTGTTCATTTACCCAAATAAATTGAGCAGTTTGAAAAGTTTTATGCACAGTAAACTCACCATTTTAATTTTAATTGCAATACATAATTGGTAATTAAACTTCAGATGCAACTAAAATGCAGTCAGGCCTAATTTGTGCTTTATTGCACAATAATTGAGTAATTTATTTGAATACTCTGACGGGTAATGAAAGAGGCAATTTCGACAACATAAAGTTTATAGCTATTTTGCCCTGTATATGCTGTAGATATCATAAATTATGAATCGATCTAAACACTAAATTATATAAATGTGTGCAAAGATCAGTAAAAGATTGTATCCATACAAGGATATACCAAGGATTAAGCACAGACCAAACTGAAGCTGACTCTCCTCAACGCGGTTCTTTGCAAAATTGGTGTGTCTGTCTAACGCTCGATCGAACAGCTCCGACTATGATGTCCATTAGCTTTGAAAGTAGCCAACCGCCACCCAGCCAGCTCCCTCCTCAACCTACGTGTGCATGCTATGCTACTGCTAAGCACCTTGGGAATTAATTTCTCACGTTTCACGTGCAATTTGTATGGCCGGAAGCGTTTTCAATGCGACGCTGCCAGCTGCCTGCTGCCTGCTGCCTGCTGCCTCAACTGGCTGCAATCCAAAGCCAAGTCCATAAATCCCCATTCCCGTTCAAACTGGCTGCTCGCTAATGAAGGTTTCATATTGTTGTTATACTCTTTGGCTACAATTGGTGCAATCCGGTATAATATACCAGTTAAACATCATTTCTATTCATATTAAGTCTGAGAAAATAAAGAAATCTTTGATATATATAATTTTCTTAAGTAATTATCTGCATTACATATATTTTTAACAGACTTTTGTTAATAATTAATTAATGTAATTTTTGCGATATAATAAGTAAGAGTGCAAAGTTGACTTGAGCCAAGCCTTTGGTAAATATTTAAATTGTTGCTTTACATCCTCATAATATCTATATACAGTTGCATACAGAGTATCTCGTAGTTCATCAGTGGTGCATAATTTACAAACTTGAACTTAGTTCTAAGTTGGTTATTGTTGCTTCTGGCTTTGGCTTTGTCAAGGCACACAAATCGCCGCATGTACACAATAAGTCGGATTCCGCATTTGGCTCAGGCTGGCCAATAAGGCCACGCACCAAAATGCATTTGTGTGTGGACAAACACGCACATGCACACACACACACACACACACACACACAAACACACACACAAACACACACACAGCTATTGTGTACTATATTTGTTAGACAAAGCGTGTAAAGTGATATTTGTACCCTAGACTCGGTGCACATAAAGGATATCTTCGATTGTGTAAATCTATGTTGTAGATTTTGATGTGATACATAAAGACAATAGAAAATCGGAACTGCATTTTACCGTTTAAAATGGTAATCGGAATGATAACCTAAGTTCAATATTTTTATATTTCTGTAAATGTAGAATAGCACAACAGGTACAGAAAAGACCGTTTCGGAACCAAAACATTGTTGCAGATCATAATTATTGTCGTCCCCGCTAAAGCTGAAATACCCATTTTTAATGCTTTCAGGGTATACGAAGAAGTAACGGCTATTTTATATTATACCCCTGATAGTATACCCTTGCAGAAATTAGTCACCTGCTTACAAGTAATACCAACAAAAAAGTTAAAGTACCAACAGAGCTATGGAATAAATATATATCATATTTTGTTAATTCTTTTTCTCTAATATTATAGTATAAATATCCAAAAAAAAATATATATACACTCGACTTCAGAGAGATTGCTTCAAAGTACAATATAAGAATTTCTTTGCCAAACACAATTGCTTACAAGGTATTCTTAGAATCAAAACACTTTCGTTAAAATTCTCACCTATTGTTGTTGGTTATTACTTGTATTGGTTTACTGCTTCAACTTCGGTTTTGTTTCAGTTGCCCACCAATTCCCCTACACTACCTGACCACCGAAACTCCCATCCCATCCATATCGAAGGCACCAGCTCCAATCCTCTTAGCATCCCCATGCGCCACGTCGTCGTCAGAGTTGTCATGCATGTGCTCAAATTGCAGAGGATTACAGGTCTTAATTTTATGATTGCTTCTTTAATCAGAGACCTAACTGCACACCAATTATGTCTTGACCGGTGCTAATTGTTTCTTTGTTGCTTTGATTCTCTATTGCCATTTCTCTCTCTCTCTCTCTCTCTCGCTCTGTCCTTCTCGCTCTCCCTCAATCTCGGCTAGTTGCTTGTTGTATTTCTTGGCTCTTACCGTTTAAGACAACTCATTTGATGTGGTCTTAATCAATGTGCGTTATTTGCGATTAGTCGAGCGCCAAATGAGCCACGTAGTCAAGGCATGTCTAAGGGCTGCGATTTTCATCATGTCTCTCATTTGTCTTCTAGCAAAAGTTCCCCAACATTCACCAACTCGCATCGTACGCCACAGCACCCCCAACTTATGGCACGAGCACCACCCTCTGGAGCATAATGAATGCATGCTTAGCCATAATAAAATGTAGCGGCATTGCCCAACAAGCCACATAACATGGTACAAAATTCACACAACTCATACACAGTAAGAAAAAAACCTAGTATACACAAAAAAATAATAAAAGCTAAATATGCTTATTATCTGTTTATTATTATGATTATTACAGGGCAAGATAAAAAAGTGTAAATATGCAATATGCAATTATAAATCCTTATTAAAAATGGTCGGGTTAAATTGATTATTCTAAAATGTACATTGTGAAAACATCTAAATTCATTTATTATTATTAATCTTTATTGATTTTGCACCAAGTGGTAGGCAAATACTTGTTTTATGTACAAAATGTTTTTGAGTGCATTTGACTAGCGCCAAGGCTGATTCCGAGGCCGCCCGCAAGTTGTTGTTGTCGTTGTGGCTGCCACCGTTGTTGCTGCAAGCAATGCAATAAAACATGTTGCAATGCAATGCTGCACCGCAATCATTTTGCAGTGCAACATGTGGCGGTTGGGATCGTACATAAGCACCAGACAAACCAAAACCCAAAGCTCTCCGCCCCTGGCCCTAGCTCTGGCTCTGGCCCATGGTCCACACTGTTTCTAGTCATGCTGAAAAAGTCGTAAATAAATAATATGCAAGTACATGTTCAGTGCAAATGAAATATCTAACGTGTAAAAATGTTGCAGTCCGAAGCTGCCACGACTAAGACATACCCTGTTCGTAGTTGTTACACACACAATAAATCAATTTGAACAATCAGCCATTGCCAAATAAAAAAGAAAACACCTGTCACCAATAACCAAGTGCGGATGGTGAATGTGGATATATAGTTTCCATTTGACAATGTTATGGATGCGAAAAGTTTTCCCAAAAAATGTGTTCTATTTTTCATTAAGGAAAATCGTTAATATCTTTGCAGATATAAATTAAATCGCAACTGTAAAAGGAAAACAACAAAGTGCAACTATCTGTGGCAAGTCGGCCGAAAGTGAACTGCCGACATCCAAATTTAAGTCAGAATTAAGAGATGTTATTATTTTGTTGTTGCGCTATCTTTCTCTTGATTTCAGATCAGACAGAGACAAATGAGTGCCAATGGATATTACGTTTATTTCTTTAGGAAATGTCTAATTCAGTGGTCCAATCAGGACAAGCACGACAGATGACAACACAAATGATTAAATATTTATGCATCACATTTTTTAATTCCGCCATCGAAGCCAAAATCTTCTAAAGATACAAAAGGAACGGGCCAGTTAAGATTCACTGTGTTCACTGATTCTTGTAAGAAATAGTGAAATTTGGTAATCTATCATACCTATATTTCTCCCGGTCTATTCCGATAGGTTCGCTAGTAGATTAACTAGCACGATTCCTGCCACGGACCACAGCTGTATAGTCCGAGCCAGCGCCAACTCCGGAAATCACACGTGGATGTTCTTTCGCAGTCGTTTTTTAATTGGACACTGCCGTTGCCCAAATTGTGGAAACATACAACAGGATGTAGGGGAGCAGTATACGCCTGGCTTAGGGCCGCCAATATTGGGCATCATAAGCGTGAGGGTGCTCTGCTCTTTGGATCACATGGTCGATATGGGGTCGGATGCTGAGCCCATTATCCAGCATTCGGCAAAGTATTTTATTGAATCCTTTGATTTGACTACGTCCTTTTTGACTTGCACCTATGTACTAGATTACTTTTCGGTTTCAAATAACAACAGCCTCGGTTTAATGGCCTGCAAGTTACAAGCAGGCATCCTGCATACATCGGCCAAAAATTTTTATTGACCATGACCAGTGGCAGGCCATCTGCCTGAGTACCCCGCCATACATTATCTTCCACAGCAGTGAACCTAAAACCGAATTCTGGGGAACTCCTGCTGTGTGTGTGGTGAGTTTATATATCCTTAATTTTTTTTTGTACGACTTAACTAATTATAACTTTAGTGCAGTTGCTTGTTTTCAGCACATTTGTTTATTTGAGCGCGTGTTTTTTCCGACATAATTTGCCAGATTTGCCGTTGTCGAGAAATATCAAAGGGTTGCCAATGACAACATTTGTCCTTTTAACCGTTGAAACTTTTCTGTAGCTTCATCTCTCTACAAAATTCAACACAAATGCAAACGGAATGTTGGTTGTTTTTTTTTTTTGGTGGGTGGGGAAAGGAGTTATCAGTTGGCTTTAATTTTGAAGACGAAGGCGAAAACTTGAAAGCTTTTAGGCGATTTGCAAGCAGCATTTGCGAAATGCGGCTTCGAGAGTCATTAAGTTTATTAAGTGCCAGTGCAGATAACCTAAATGAGTGCATGCTAAAATGAAAATTCAAAGAAGCTAACAACTAACCCTTTATTCCCTCCCCCCTTCTGTTACTGAAGTGCCTAAGCAAAAATACAGTAGAACTTTCAAAAAGTAAGGAATGTTAACAAAATGCAAGTTTTGAACAACTTACAGATAAAAAAAAAAAATTGTTAATTAATTTTGAAGTACTGAATACTTTCGAATACTTTAAGCTTATGCAAATTTTTAATAAATTTTGAAACAGAAACCAGCTTAAGCGGGTTACAAGCGACCACTGTACCGCCTTACGGTATCTAACACATACCCTGCTTGTCCGTCCGTCCACCCGTTCGCTTACAGCAAAGTTAGCCACCAAAAGTATGCGAACAAGTGGAGAAGATAGCAAACAATGTGCGGCTGTGGTGCCTAGCAAATTGCCACTGCAAGCCGCAAACTTCAGTGAGGACCGCAAAGATTATCGTAATCGGTATGTGCACTGTGCAGCAGAATGGGAGCGTGTAAGAAAGATAAGCACAAAGTGCCGTGACCGTATAACTTACTTATCAAATGCCTATATATGTATTGCTTATCGCTAGCTGCTCTACGACACGGCTGAAAATAAGTGCATTGCATTTTAGGAGACGACCGAATAGCCATAAGTTTTATCGTCGGAACGAACAACTTATAATAGATAAGAATTTCAATGTAGTTTGCTTAAAACGCGTTCAGTTCTCAAATCAAACATGTTCATGCAAACTTTCATTTCATCAAATGCAAATGATTGTTTAACTATTCTTATGATTTAATTTGTACCTAGTACATCAAATAATAATTTAAAAGTGCATTCAAATTCAAATAAATATTTATCGATTTGAGCATTTCGACCTATCGCTTATCAACTGGTAGCCTCTTAATTGCTCGTTGCTATGACACGTTGCAGTACTGCAGTAACAATAGCAGTTACTGTTATCGGTAGCAATGCTAAAACATATGTTGCTTGTTTAGGTTATTGGTACGCAGCTCACAGCTGTTTGCCGTTCGTATAAAACGACTTAATAAAATGTTGACACAATAGCGGTGTAAAATATTGTCTTATCATTAGCTTGTACACAAAACCAGAGGCAAACCCTATAGCAATTAAAGCACAGATTATTTACGTTTTTTGCACGCCCAGTGCGTGAATAGCATACCTAATAAATGACAAGCGTCAGCCTCGTCGCTTATTGACCCGCGCCAATTGGAAAAATTTGCCATTCAGTTTTCCACCAGCGAAGCAGACGTAGTTCAAGTTTGACTTGCTCGCTTTTGTTTTTGTTAATCCACATTTAATTTTTTTCCTTTTTGGTATTTTATTTTCGTATTTGTTTATCGTTGTTTTTTTTTTGCTGTTGTTTTTCGCTCACAACATGTCGCAGAAAAGTGTAGGGCAGCTAATACAATTTACAAATTGCCGCCTGGTACGTGATCACCGACTCGTTTCGGATGATTTGTGGGTGCGCGATGGCAAGATCATTAATCCGGAGCCCGTGTTCTTCGATGAGCGCGCAAAGGCGCATCGTCGTATCGACTGCGGCGGCGCCATAATAGCGCCCGGCTACATCGATCTTCAAATTAACGGTAAACATAAAGTGTGTACTGTTGTAATTACTGTTGTTGTTGCCAAGCCAAGCTATGCCCAAATTTCAATTTTAAGTATTATGCCAAGGTAGACTATTTTTGGATCAGTTGCAACAGCTGGTGACCGTATAGTAAGCATAATAATCTTATCAGACACTTCACACTTCCCGCCTCCCATAAACCCAGTTTGTAATCGTAAACATTGCTATAGATTTTGAGAAAAGAAGAGAAAGATGAGCGTAATAACTGGTGAATTTATACAATAATAGTTCAGCAACTCAGCGATGAGAGCGTTTCACTTATCTCGAATGTTTTCCATGTTTCGCCAACAGGTGGCTATGGCGTTGACTTCTCCCATGACAAAGAGACTATCGAGGCGGGCGTCCAAAAGGTTGCCACTGGTCTCGTCAAATGCGGAGTCACCTCGTTCTGTCCCACCCTCGTGACGTCACCCACAGACAGCTATCACACAATTTTGCCGCGTATCCCACAACACATTGAGGGCGGCGCTGGGATCTTGGGCGTGCACGCCGAGGGACCATTTATCAATCCGCAAAAGAAGGGCGCCCATCCCGAGAACTGTATACAGCCCATTGATAATGTGAGTACAGCGATCTCTTTTCGATAGAGAAAATGAGGATGGAGGTTCCTGCCATTAAATATTTAACAATAAATTTTGTGATTAGGGCATGGAAACGTTGCGTGCCAAATACGGCTCGATGGATCGGATCAAGATCATAACCCTGGCGCCGGAACAGGTGATGGATGCGAGCGTCATTAATCAGCTGGTCGATGCGGGCATCACTGTCGCCTTGGGCCACTCTATGGCAACCCTCGGCGATGGCGAGCGGGCCGTGCAGCACGGGGCGACACTAATAACGCATCTGTTTAATGCGATGCTGCCGTTCCATCATCGTGATCCGGGACTGGTGGGACTGCTCGCATCGAATGCGATACCCGCTGGCAAGATCATATACTACGGCATCATTGCGGATGGAGTGCATACGCATCCGGCCGCATTGCGCATAGCGTACCGCACCCATCCACTGGGACTGATACTGGTGACGGATGCCATTTCGGCTCTGGGGTTGAAGGACGGCATCCATCACATTGGCCAGCTGCCGCTTGAGGTGAAAGAGGGCAAGGCGTTCATAGCCAATACGAATACACTGTGCGGGAGCATTGCGCCTATGGATGAGTGTGTGCGCATTTTTAAACAGGCCACGGGTATGTCTTCCCCCATCCCATGCACTCACCCACCCACCCACTCGGCATCATTCTTACACCTTGCATGATTTTTTATTTATTTTTTTTCAGACTGCTCCACGGTATATGCAATTGAGGCTGCCACACTGCATCCCGCTCGCTGTTTGGGCATTGAGCGTGAAAAGGGCACCTTGGACTTTGGCTCAGATGCCGATATTATACTGCTCGATGACAGGCTGCAGCTGGTGTCCACTTGGATAGCGGGCTTCTGTGTGCATCAGCAATGCAGCGAATAGAATAAACCAGTCATCTGCTGTCTCCCTCTTTTTCTCTATCTCTTTTTCTTGTAATCACACAAAAAATTACTGTTTTTGTTTGTTGTATTTTTGATTTTGGTGTTTTTTTATTTTGTTTCATTTTTTAGTATGATTGGATTAGGTGACGTTTTAGATTGTTGTAAAATCATTTCGTGTGCACAGCTAAGCTAAATCCATATACAATTAAAAATAATAAGTAATACGAAAATTAAATATTAATCTCATTATTATCATTATTTTTTTATATATTATAGGTACAGTCGTCGTTAGGTCGCTAGAATGTTCGAACTTACTGGAATTATAATCAATTGTAGTGTATATTTTTCTTGTAAATACATTTTTTTGTTTGCAAGTCTTCAGTATAGGAATTGGAATATTACAATCATTTTATTTATTTTTATTTTTGTGTAAACGGAACGGATATATATACATACATATGCATATTGATCGAAGCTTGGTTTGTTTTCATAAACGCGGCCCGTTTTTTTGTTCTTGGAAGATTTGGTTTTGTTTTACAATCAGCTAATAAGAGAAAATTAGAATAAAAAACATACAATACGATATCATTTCAATATGTAGCTCGACCATTTGGAGGAGTGATCAAATTTTAAGTATTTGAAGTATTCTTTTTATATCCTGAACCCAATAATATTTTGAGAAAAGGGTGTAACGGCTTAGTGTATATCACATAATATACATACGCATAATATTGATTAACTTACAAAAATTGATCAAGATCGGATAAAAATAACACCCAAATATATATTCTTATACGATCGTCAATATTGTATATTGTATATTATTGTGATCCCCGTTACGAACAATTGCGTATACGTATGTACGTCTAGTCAGCCAAATAGGGATCAGTTCGGCCTTTTAAATATATGCTTCCGTTTTTTCACTCATCAGTGCCTCTGCTTGCTTTCAGAAAGGAGTTAGCCTGCTCACATTTGGTTGTGCCAATAAAATTATAATATATTTAATAGCTGGATTCAGGATATATCGGCAGATAGAACAAATGTACAAATTGGAGTGCAATGTCTACTAAGGTGCTAGCAAATCGATAAAATCACTTTTAAAGACAATTTCATGCTTGGAAGGTATGTTGCTGGCAATCACCTATTTTGGCATATTTCTGCCGCCGCCTAAAACTTCGGCACTAGAAATTTGAAATGCGCATATTTTCAAAAATATGTAGGCCAGAGTTAAAAATTCAATAGACACGCCCACTCCGACTCCCTAAGCCTGTAACACCTGTAATTGTAATTTAATAAGCCATATACCTCACACAATTTGAAAGCTAGGGTTACCAAAAAGGATGTAAGCCGTTATCTCCCGCAATTTTAGTGCTACATTTACCCAACTTTAAGAAAAGATTACCAAGCCAACTCCCGCAAGATGACTAGCTTATATATACAGCAATTTGAAAGGCACCACACCCTGTTCTTTCCTACCTCTTGTCAGCTGGTATAACTAATGGTATCAACGTATTTCACAGTGGGTTACGCCCGACTGCAACGTTATCTCTTCTTTTGTAGTTAATTGTTGAAAAATAAACAAATAAAAAAAAATACACTAAATAAATAGTATTGCTTATGTTGTATTGTTTCAATGGAAGTTGTCTGGTGGGTCAGTCCAGGTATTTCGCCCACACTGGACATGAGCAACAAAACCATTTTGGTGTATGATCTATCTACACTAGTCTAGGCATCGACCGATCGACATAGTTCCAGTTCCCACATCCTTCATTCAAAATCAAATTAAGCTTAGCTGTAAGATCGAATCGATATAATTTATAATTATAGTCGGCATCCACCGTAGTGTTTAGCTTTACTGATTTCCCCACTTGCCGCTACCCCAGTTGCCATTAATGTTTAAAACTCTTGTAAATATTTGTATACATATATAACGATTTTAAATATAACATTATTTTATACATATACAAAATTTGTTTGTACATGCTGTGGGTCTTTGTAAAGATTCTTGGCTGGGTTAGGTTCCCAACTAAACTTGATTGGACTATAGCCCTAATTTATACGAATCGTTTAAGGATATGATTGATATATTACAATATAATTTTGAAGTTTACACAAATTTTGTCGCTTCAGTTCCGAAAGATAGGCATATTTATAGCTTATCAATAATATGCTTTTATGGAAACCATCGCAATTCCGATGACATTTTTGTATGTTTTTAATAGAAAACTTGCTGAATCACAATAATTAAAAAAAAGGGCACACTGCAGGATATGTTTTTTGGGTAAATGATAGTCCCATAAGTAATTTGCTATATAGGCACAAAATATATTCAAAAATGACAAACTCATCAACTAACAATGTTTCCAAATAATAATGTATATATAATATTCAAGTAATTCAAGTTTACATCTATGTGTTTAATAATGCTTCATTAATATAACGTAATGACCCACGTACTTAGGACTGCTTTGGTCGCCCGCGCTTTTTTGGTGGCACGCTTGCATGTGACAGCTGTGGTACCTCAACTGCAAACAAAAGGATAAGGATTATAAAAATCATAGAGTGATGACCGATTACCGATTAACACTTACCCTGGGCCACCTCGCTATCCCTGCTGTTTTGTCTGCTGCGGAGTTTTCTTAGCGAATGCGTCGGACTGTCTTGTGCCTGTTCCGCTTTTAGCTTTTGTCCACGCTTGGCCACAACTACTGCAGTACTCTCACTGCTACTGATCTCCGTTTCTGGAATGCTACCCAATGGCTTTGGCAACAGCCGCTTACGCCCCTTTGGCGTGGACACCATATCAGGCGATGATTGGGCTGGCTGGCTGGTAGAGCGCCGCAAGCGACGCCCCGGGAGAGTCTTCACATCATCCTCGCTGCGCAGATGAACCGTACTGGTTAAAGGACTATCATGTGAATTATGCCTTTGCAGGCTGGCAACTCGTTCAGACGATTCGGAGGAACGTAGTCCTGTGCGCCCTATCGGTACTTCAGCCGTGGGGGTTGATGGCTGCTTTGCCTGCTTCACGTCGTCGATTGAAGCCACAATAGCGCTCATTGGCTCCTCGCTTCGCATGCGTCTACGTCTGACCACAGCTGCTGCAGGCGACTCACTGTTACTGAGCGTCGTCTCTGTCCCCTCTTGAATACCATCTAATGGCTTTGGCAGCTGCGGCTTGCGTCCCTTTAACTTGGCCTTCGGAACAGAAATTGATGTGGTTGGCACGGAGGCAGCGCGCAGATGTCGTCTCTGGGGGGGATTTCCCGGCTCATCGGCGCTGCCCCTTCTAAGCCTTCTAGCTGAGAGGCTAGTAACTGAGTCACGCACTTCGGGCGTGAATTTATCATCACTGGCCTGACTGGAACTGCAATGGGTGGGAGCTGGTGATGCACTGGAAAGTGAATCTTGGCTGCGCAGGCGTGAGCGCAATTTCATATTGTGGTCAGCCACTGGCGACGAGTCGGCCATCTTTTGTTTTGGGCTAGCTGTGGCAGATTTTTCGGTAAAGGGCATCAGCTCCTCTTCTTTCTCGTTGTCGGAGACCACCAATACGAGGGTCGTGGACTCCGCTTCATTCTCCTCGTTGTCCGAGACGATCAGTATCTCGTTTGATTGGGGTGTCTCTGCATCGGATTCAATGGGGTGAACAACTGTTGAACTTTCGTTTTCCTTCTCCTCTTGTTCCTTGAAAACAGTAGCGGCTGGTGGCTCCGGACGTGCCACATAGCCTCGTACTTCGGTACCGTCGAGTGCGATGACACAATCATCCTCTAAGTCAACATCTTCGTCCTCCTCCAGAGATCCTTTGGTGGTGTCCAGGTCATCCACCGTCTCCAGACTGTTTGCCCGATACAGGGATCTGTTGGATCCGTTGCCAGTGCCGCCATGCACGCCACGTGGACTCGACAGGAATGAGGTGGGTGTGTGAGACGTGGGCGACCGTGATGTCGTTGAGGAGTCCGCAATGGAGTATATAGGTGAACCTGGTCGAGGTGCCTCCTCCGATGGGCATAAGCCCAATAGTTCCCCAGAGATGTTAAAGACGGGTGTGACATCTATGTAGCGAATTTGATCATCGTCCTCTTCCTCTTCATCTTCTTGCTCATCATCTTGCTCATCTTCGTGCTCCTCCAGCTCCACGTCATCGTCCTGTACATCACTCTCCTGGTCCATCATCATTTCATCCAGCGGATCCGGATCGTACATTTCCCGCTCCATTATTTCACGATTTTTCTTCTCCCACTCCTCAATTTTTCTCGCCTCTTCCTTTTGCTGTTGCACTTTCACATCATCCTCCTCTTCTTCCAACTTTTCCACATCCACCTCTTCATAGTTCAGTTGCTCATTCGCTGGACATTCGTATGTATATGCTCGCACTGACGACTGTTCACCTCTAGTTGCTCCCGTTGGTTCAGTTCCTGTTGCCGGCTCCAATGCGGTGAGATCACAACTGGACATACCCAATGTGGTGTCCAGCATCTGTGGCACAAGCGGTGCTAATGCTTCCGTATTTGTTACGGATCGCATCGACCAAGTGGGCTGTGTGACCAATACAGTTGGATCATCAACACAACCAAAGATCGTGGAACGCTCCGAGAATTTCACATTTGAGCTGGACCCCATCTTCGACGAGCACACAGGCGGCACAAATTCAGTCAACTGTAGCGAGTCCGTATTTCCCATTTGAACAGGGGCAAAGCTTCCAAAACCACTGCTGCTCGTGTGCCGCAGCAGCGAACTGCGGGGCTCAGGCCCAGTTGGTGCTGCCATTTTAATTGACTCCTTGTCAGCCAACGGCTGGCTATTATTGGCAAACGACACATTGCAGCTTGACGGCTGTGAGAAGTATACGGATTCTGTGTCTGTGTCTGCGTCTGCGTCCATGCGCTCTGGATAAGGACTTACCGACTGCTGGTCTATTTCCACAAAGATCTCATCCAAACCCTCCTCCTCATCCTCTTCCTCCACCACCCCATCCGCCTCTAATAGTTGCTGCTGTTGTTGTTCCTGATAATGGAGCTTCAGCTTCTTCGCCTCCTGATAATAATACTTTCGCTGGTCCTCCTCATCCCCTTTATTGTCCTTGTCTCCGCTGTCCTGTTGCATGGCTACGGCCAGCGGAATTGGTGGCGTGAAGCAAAAGTTTTCCGTTGTTAGTGTCTGCTTTGCACGGGATCTTAAGCACTTCTTGAGAGTGGCCTTCGCCAGTGGACGTTGCTCCTGATGCGATGTTGCTGGTGTTGCATCGATAGTACTGGTATTTAGCTGCAAATAATCGGGCGGTTGCAGCAGTGCCTCCACCAAGCTGTCATCTTGCAGCGCTATCTGCTTCTCTTCTGCCCAGTATCCTCGCTTGCGCTTGCTGTTTGAAGCATGTGCATCCTGTGCTGCCTGTGACAATGTCCTATAGGAGGAGGAGACGGACGAGGATGAACGCAACAGTGGTGGCTGCATGTAGCGCCAATCAATACCCTGAAGCGGTTTGCACAAAAAGGGCATGTTGCGTCCATTCAGAGGTCGCGCCAGCTGCAGTTCGTCCCGGTAACTTGTAGTCGACCAGTGTGAGCTCAATACGGCATTCTCGAAGATGTCGCTTTTGTCATTGCTGTTCTGTGTGGCCAGCTGGCAGCTTAGCGGCAGCGGCGACGGATTGCACAGACGATCCCCACTCAGACGATCGCGTATGCGAAAATACTTGTCAGTTAGAGATCGTGTAACGGGTGCCATTAGGCGGCGATGAGAGGTGAGAAAACTGTTCATATAATATGTTAATCTGTCGTCTTCTTCGGTGCCTTCCTGTTGTTGTTCCACAGCTTCATCTATAAGGGCCACGGCGTCTATGTAATTTTGGCGCTTCAACAACATGATCAAATGAGCGCAATTCGCCCGCGTCGATGTACGTTGGCGCAGCAGGCGATAGAGGAGCTGCTCCTCATCCTCGTGCATGGCTAGGCTGTTGAGTGCACTGAAATTGCGTGAGGATATACAGTGGTTGAAGACATACTCCAGCAACGGTTGTCGCCCCCTCGCGTCCATGAACGAACGCGCCTGATGAAATGCCTTCGGTATGTTATTGTTCTCCAACAATACCTGCAACTGCAGCTCTGACGAGAATAAGCCAACAGGCAATCGGTGCACCACTTGCAGTGCACTCTTCTTAGCGCCCTGCGCTAAGAACACTTTAACCAACAGCTCTGTCTGCCACTCCGCATATCCGGTCTCAAAATTACTTATGGATTGCTAAAACGATACGGAGAAAGATATAGCGATGGAAATTTAAATTAGAACGAGATGTCCATATATATAGATGTGGAAAAAAATAATAGGACAACTTTGACCTTTTTACAAATGCCGAATTTTAAAATATAAATTAATGTGAGTATTGCTCCTTGAATTCATTATAATATTTTTATTATCTCTTTGTTCATTTAAAGTGAAAAGTGTCAAAGAGCTGAAACAATAATAGCACCAATAACGCACTTTTTAATTAATCTTTTTTTTTTTTTTTTTTAAGCAAATTTAAATAAGTTGAAAGCGTTGAATAAAATTATGGGTTTTTTTCTTTTTTTTTTTCAAATAGTCTTATTAAGACTCATTTGAAAGCATTTGTTGTACAAGAGCTGCTAATATTTCATTATTATTATAATTATTATTTATCTTTGGATGAGTTTATAGCAATATTTTCAGAAATTCAATAATTCTTACCTCAAAGTTATCATTATCGAGAAACCAAAAGCAGCGTGTTCGCTTCACCGACTCCTCACCAATACCGAAGACCATGGCAAAGTTGGAAACCAGCTTTGATTCACACAGATCGAACAGCAGATAGAGGATAAGCTCATGCTTATGCACCAAACTCACAGATGGCAGCAGGATGAGACGCATCAGAGCCTGCATCGATTGAGGCGGATAGAGTCCCTCCTGCTGGCAATGGTGCTGAAGTGCATCCACACAACCGCTACGCTTCAGCTGCTCATCAATATAGAGTTTTACATCGTTCTGTTGCAGTTTGTGGCGACGTGCCGCATATTTGCGTCGGATCCGCTCCAATGCCTGTTGACTCTCCATGCGCAATATGCCTTGCTTAATGAACCAGTAGAGCAACTCCTGATATTCGTAAAGGACACTTAACGTTTTCATTGTATTGTTTAAAGTGTGGATCGGATATTGAACAAAGCTATTCTGGCCTTTTTTACAAATGAACGACTGTAGCTCGTGCAATGTAAACAGCTGTGCGTTTAACGCCTGAAACTCTTTGCGCTCACACTCGACCATGATATTGCCACTGTAGTCGAATAGGCCATGACACAGCTCCGAGCAACGCCCCTTGATTTGCGTGGCGCGCTTCACAATCCAGTTCGTCAGTACATTCAGCGTCAGCTGTGTCGCTCCCGACATGTGGCCATCCAAACAATACCGTGCACTGCTAAACAGCAGAGAATTGCTATCGTGCTCCAGTGCCACCGAAAGTATGACCTCGTACATATCTTGCTATAAAACGGAATAAATATTCTGAATGATTGGCGTGGGACAATAAGAGACAGTATGTAGAGGACATACCTTTGTAAGCTCTGCATTCGCATTGTGTTCGTAGAACTGAGGCGACAAACAGCATTTGATAATCTTGTCGAGAAATGGCTTTGGATCCAAAAACAGATTTGTCTTTTGCGTGTTCATTGTATTTAGAAAACGTCTCTGGACACCATCGTGCGCATAGCGGTGACAGCCGGTAAGCGTCATTAGGGTACAATCTAAAATATATAGCAAGGGAGAGAGAGAGAGAGAGGGTGTGAGAGAGTTAGACAGAAAGTGAGTGGGTATTGTTAACTTTGTAAGCAAATCAAAATCAAACCAATCGATTTATACATTACAGCGACTTACCAAAAGACAGTGCATTGGGATAGAAGTGTGCATCGTGGCGACGAAGGGCGCTAAAGCCCACAATGGATCTGGTGTCCAGGTGCAGAGCAAGGCCGCTGTGCCGCCCATTCAACTCAAAGCCGCACATATAGTTGAGATTGCTGTTCGAATGACTGCTGGCCAATTCTTCCTTGTACCACTGATTGATATCAAAGAGCATCAGCTTGTTTTTGCTGTCCACTTGCGACAGCCAACTGACGACGACCAAAAGTGTGCCATTTTCGGCGCGAATGTCAATAGTTGACACTGTGCTGCAGCCAATCAGTGAACAACTGCCAGTGTCCAGTATAAAGCGAATTAGCACCGATGTATCTCGAAAGTCGCGCGAGCGAAACACTTGGCAATTTTCATCCGGCGATCCGAAGCGAATATAGTTGACGACATGCATGGAGGCCATCAGATTATCGCATTCATTGTAGACGGCACATATGTAAAAGCAGGGCTGCGGATCATCCGGCGGCAGAATGTAGCACAGGCCCAGTATATCCACCGGCAAGTCTTTAGGCAACCCGGCCAACTTAGCAACCAATTTAAAACTGCACAGATCGTAAATAAACACTCGTCCATCTTTCAAGCTAGCAACAAATCCCGAAATGATGTCAATCATTTTAATGTTCACGATGGATGCCCGCACAATAGGCGGCATTTCCACAATTAGCACTATATGCTTGTCCTGCTCACGACGGATTTTCAGCATTTCGATCAATTGTCCCTCATCATGGTTATCATTAAGACAAATGGCGCCGACGTGTTGCACTTGGCTGTCTGAGAGGTGAACTCTTTTGTAACGTCTTGCAATCAAGTGCTTTATTTTCAGATCGATAAGCAGCACGCTGCCGTTGACAGTGCCAAAAGCAAGGCAGCCATCATATTCATGAATTGGACTGTTTTTGCAAATGCTGGCGTCCACGAAGGTCAAAGTATGCGCATTGATGCCACCCATGTCCAGATCAATGTAGCGCAATACCTGATTAAAGTTTGGCATGTAGATGGCCACCTTTATCTTGCCCTGTGGTGTCTGTATGGCAACAGCCAGCAAATCGGTCACGTGTGCGTCATTTGGCAGTATCTCGACGACGGCGCTAATGCTGCAGCTAATTTGGCGAACCTTGTCATTATGCTCCTCCAAGAATGTGTAATTGGCTTTGGTATCGCCGCTCTTCAGCCAATATATTTGCAGTTCGGCTTTTTTGGCATCCGGGAACGTCAGCCAACCGCAACGACCGTCATTTATGATGCCTTCAATATAAACAGGAAATTTGGTTGTTATGGACAATTCTTATTATTTCAAAATGGTTTAAGTTAATGAATCTTGCTAACTATTTTAAAGAGGAAGTTTATAGCTTGCGGACAACTTACCGCAGAGTGCCCGCTCTTTGAGCGGCTTGCTGTGCATATCCCCATAGTTGGGAATCGTCCCTACAGGGAACTGAGATGTGCCATCCCATTCTACTTTTGTCCATTCCATCGTTATAGTCTTTTTTATATATTGAATTATTATATTTTTTCAAAGAACAATAAAAAACCACGCACCTTTTAATTTAAATGAATGTTATTAGTTTTTAGAATTTTGCACAGCGATACGATATATAGTCAGCTTTCGATTAACCGATCATCGGTTGTTTTCAATTCACAAACCATCGAAAATGAAACAAATAATTTTTCCGGCAACTATTATATTATTTGATAAAAGTGCCTTAACTATATACATAAAATAAATCGTACTGTATTGATTTAATTGAATTAATGATATATAACGAATGGCATATTATAATTGTCAGCTGGACAAATTTAATTTAATGGCAACTCTGCGCGTACTGCCAAATGCCTATCGGTTATCGCACTAAAATTTTTAATCGAGTCAGCATGCTGCGTTCCTTGCGGACAGAAAAATAGCTCCCCGGAAAAGACATATTTTTACAGACCCCAAAATATTTGGAATGTGAAACACATTCGCATTCAAATGTGGCTTCAGATTTGTCGATAATATTGCGAGAGAAATACCAACTTTCAAGCTGTCAGCAAATAGAACAATCAGGCGAGACAGCCACCAAAATCTAAATAATCGCAATCGCATTTCTGTCTGGCCCTAACCGCATTGGCGAAAAATTCCGCACAACAACACAGCAGCAACACACAAAAATCGAAAGTACATTACACGCGCGCGCGATTAAGGCGGCGGCCAAGCCAAGGAGCAGTAGTAGATTCCATACCGGCGAAACGGGTAAGACAATGAAGCAGTGTGTGTAAACATTCCAACAAAGCGAAGTGCAAATGGATGATAGAATGGAATTAGTGCCGTTACCTCAAGAATACGCACACAAGTCCACTAGGGAAGGAGAAGCAGCTTTGAAGCTAAACGTGCTCTAAAACGCGTACATATGAGGGTCGTTCCTAAAGTCCGCCAACAAGCAAAATAACAATCGATTATGGAATATATGTGCATGCATTTAACGGATAGATTTATGGTGGGAATATTTGTTCAATTGCAAATTTTGTTTCATTCCTATGTACAATTTATTATTCGTGCATTGCAACATTTCACTGATTCGTCTACTTATAGATGTGCCCTCGCATTCTCCACTCGTACTCAAACTCTATTTTACTTAGCACCTCAAGCAATTTCCATTGAATTAATTGCATTGCATCATTAATAATGGCTTACTTGGTATATTATTTTTCTGATTTCAGAAGAAGGCGGAGAACAATTCGAACATAGCCATTGTATTTTTATAGATTTTATATATTTATAGGGTATGGCACAACATGGCGTGACGGAGGCTCTGGCCGCAGAGCTGTCCAAAGCCGTCGATTTAATAATGCATCCGCAGACGGTGCAGCAGGCACGCCTCGAGGCATACATGGCCTGCGAGCGTTTCAAGGAGGAGTCACCGCTGTGCGCCCAAGTAGGCCTCTATTTGGCCAGTTCCGCGCAGTTCAATCAGCAGGTGCGTCATTTTGGACTGCAGCTAATCGAATACACAATCAAATTCAAATGGAATTGCATAACACACGAGGAGAAGGTGTACATTAAGGATAATGCCATTAAGATGCTCAATGTGGGCGTTGGCCCGGCCGAAGATCGCAGTCTATTGCATTTAAAGGACGCCCTCTCGCGCATCATTGTCGAGATGATCAAACGGGAGTGGCCACAACAATGGTCCGATTTACTGCCTGAACTCTCACAGGCGTGCAGAAATGGTGAGGCCCAAACGGAACTGGTGCTGCTCGTCTTTTTGCGCCTTGTCGAAGATGTGGCTCTGCTGCAAACAATTGAATCGAATCAGCGTCGCAAGGACATGTACCAGGCGCTCAACAACAACATGAACGATATATTTGAATTCTTTCTGGGACTGGTCGAGCAGCATGTGAACGCATTCCGTGAGACGACCCGTATGGGCAACTACCTCAAGGCAAATGCGCATAGTCGTGTCGTCGAAACGGTGCTTCTAACACTGAGCGGCTTTGTCGAGTGGGTCAGCATCAATCACATCATGTCGAGCAATGGCAAACTAATGCATTTCCTTTGCATACTCTTGAACGACAGAGCATTCCAGTATAATGCCGCCGAGTGCCTGGCCCAGATCACCAACCGTAAGGGGCAGACCAAGGAGCGCAAACCCCTACTCCAGCTGTATGGTGAAGAGCCATTGCGTTATATTTTCACAGCCAGCCAATTGCCGCCGAGCCAGGCCAACAATGCCCAGGCCATTGAGCAGCAACATAATTTCCTGAAGAAATTAATCCAAGTGCTCAATGGCATAGTACAGCAGCTCGTGGCACTCTGGGGCAAAGATGATGGCATACAGCGGCCGCAACATTTGGAGCTAATGTTTGAATGCCTGTTGCTGCTAGTGCAGCACCCATCGCTGACTGTGGCGCATGGTGCTGTTCTCATTTGGCAGCTGCTGCTTAAGCATGATCCGTGCTCTAAGGATTACCTGATGGTCAATTACATTCCCAAGCTAATACACATCATTGCGCCGCGCATTGTCAAAATACCATATCCCAGCAGCACAATCACCAATACCAACACCAACTCCACCATCAGCAGCAGCAGCAGCGGAGTTGCCGACAGCTTCATGCAGGGCCAGCCGGATGCAGTCAATAGCACCGAGGCGTACATTCGCCTCGAGTACGACAGCGAGGAGGAGTTTGCGATTTTCTTCTTTCGCTGTCGCACCGATTTTCTGGAGATCTTTCGGCAGTCGACGCTGGTGCAGCCGCTGATAACATATGGCTATTGTGAACAGTGGCTGCAGTCGCGCCTGCGTCATGCCCAATCGGAGCGGGAGAGCAGCAACATGGATTGCAGTGTCCTCGATCCGATTTATTTGGAATGGGATGCACTGGTCTGTGTGATCGATGGTGTACTGAGTCGCATTCTACTTGTGGCCGAGCGTCCATCGGTGGCCGGCGGGCTGCGACTGCTCGAGGAATGCCTCAAGCTGGAGACAATCAATCCGCTCATCTACTCCATTTTACTGTCGTGCATCTCGGCACTTTTTGTGTTTCTCAGCATGTCATCGTGCCAGCTGACGCCCAACAATTGCGTTGCCATGAGTGGCGTCGCCCTGCTGCCGCGCGTTCTGGACAAAATCTTTCGCGCACTGGTACTGAAGCCACCCAACGAGCTGGAGAAGGTGCAGATGAAGTCAGCAAAGAATCTGCGACGACATGCCGCCTCCCTGCTGGTCAAACTAGCGCACAAATATCCACTGTTGCTATTGCCCGTCTTCGAGCAGATCAACACGCATGTCGAGTGCCTGCTAAAGGAATCACCCACACAGCTGTGCCGGATGATGCGCACCACGCTGCAGGAGGCGCTTATTCTAATCTCGAATCATTTTTGTGATTTCGAACGGCAAACCATATTCATTGGGCACATCATGCAACAGAAGGCCTCCGAATGGCATAGTTTTGGTGAGGTGTTTAAAACGCCCCTGGAATTTATGCGCTTTGTGGGATTGGATAAGCCACCGGTGTTTCACATCGATAGCGATTCGTCTGTTGCGAATCGTGCCCGCATTTTGGATGCACTCAATGTTGTTTTGGGCGTCGTCAAACGCTGCACTTGGCCCGACGATCCGGATCGGGCACAGCGTGGTGGTTTCGTAATTGGCTGCACCGACCTGGGCAATCCTATTTGCCGTAATCCGGCCACAAAGCACGTGGTGCCGTTGCTTTCGCAAATCCTCAGCCTGATGCGTGTCTTGAATGAGCTCTTTCGTCCCGAAGCTTTGGCAGCACTCTCCAGTGGCTATCGAAACATTCACGGCATGCTCGAGCACGAGAAGAAGTTGCTGATGGGCATTTGCGCCATACCTGTGGATCCGCTCGATACGACGATTAAAACCGAACCAACCGCATTCGAAAAGATGCAAACGTTCATGATGCTAATCACCGAGGGCTGTTACCATCTAATGGGCTCGGCGGGGCCATCGCTCGCCCGTGATCTCTACCAGCTGTTGGGCTTATCGGATGCAATTATTAGCAATGTATTTAGTTGCATGGACATCATACCGGACTTCCGCATTCGTCCCATTATCCGGGTGTTCCTGAAGCCATTCGTTTACTCGTGTCCGCCCTGTTTCTACGATACGGTGCTGGTGCCGCTGTTTGCCCATTTAACGCCGCTGATGTGCGAACGATTGACGCGTCGCTGGCTCTACATTTCATCGCTATACGAGTCTGGGCAGTTGAATGGCGAAGTGAACGACACACAAGAGGTGCTCGAGGATCAATTGAATCGCACGCTCACCCGTGAATATCTCGATTTGTTAAAAATTGCACTAGTCGGTGGGCAAATTGGTGCTGATCATGTTGTTGCTGCCGGAGCCAATTCGGTGTCCATGGAGAACGAGGAACACTCCATGGACAGTTCATCACAATCGCGTGCTGCTCAATCCGCTCTGCTGTCGGATATCATCAGCGAATTGGGTGGCAAGTTGTTGCGCAATGATCTAACCGGCAATTATATACTGATGACGCTGATCAAGGCGATAGCCTGGAACGACAGCATGTGCAACATGAAGGCAGTAAATATTGCGGCGCCCGTCATGCGATTCATGAGCGTTGAACAGCTCATGGATGAGAATAAGGCGGTCAGTGCGTTCACCGCAGTGCTTCAGGGCATGCAGGTGCATGGGCAGCACGAGGCCAATCAATCCGGTCTAATCACGCTGGGCGTCCAATTCTATGAACTGTTGCGCCCCAAATATCCCATATTGAGCGAGGTGCTCAAGCACATACCCAGCGTCAATGTGGCGGACATACAGAAATTCGATGAGAAGGTCGCCGTTGCGTCCGTTAAGGGCAACAAGGTGGATCGCGCCAAGAAGGATATATTTAAGAAGATGACCGCCCAGCTTGTCGGCCGCAGCGTCAATCAGCTGTTCCGCCACGAGGTACAAATTGCCAATCTGCCGCCAATGGCCAGCCAGAAGACGATGGGTGGCAAACGCAACAACAACAGCAATTACATTATGGACAGCAATCAGAATGCCAACCTCAGCGAGTTATTTCGCACCGGGAAGTGACAGCGGCGAAATGTTGCGGCGACAACAACAGCAACGACAGCGATGACGACGACAACGACGACGACGACAATGACATCGACTACGACAACAACTCTGACGACGACGACGACGACTGAACTTAAATTAACTGTCGACTAGTTGTTACCAAGTAATTTAAGCAGCTTTAGCAGTCGCCAGTTTGGGTTTCGGATTCAGACTACGTCTATCGCTGGCGCTGCGTTCTTCTGTTTCTGGCGGTGCTCAAAGCTTATTAGTTAGGTTTTCTTTGTACTATTATTATTTATTGTGTAACGACTAATGTTTAAGTTCCTTCGTAATGCGTGCTCCTTTCCCCCTTTCCGCGTCAAATGTTTTATATTTTTATTAACTTCAAATCGCATTTTTTTATTCCTATCCAGAAGCTTGTTAGATATTTTGCATTTCCTGTTAAAAAAAACAGGAAAATCAAAACCTAAATAGGTTAACAATCGCTGAAGCAAACGCAAAAGTGGGCGCAGCACAATTATCCCTTCTCTATTTTTGTTGTATATTGCATATGGTGGTCGTGCTTAATTCTAAACACTGTAAAGTTCTTGAAAACACCATGTCCTTTAAATGTTGGGTCATTTATTTCATTTTTGTTGGCAACTAAAATTGAGCAAGGTTTTATTTCTTAGTGATTACTGATAAAACATACATATATGGAACATTTTATTCAAATTGTATATGTAAAAACACACATAAAAGAGAAAAACAATCCCTAATTTATATTGTATACATATTGTATTTATAAATATATATTTTCAAGAAATATTGAAGTTACGCTTAGGAGTTAGTTTATAAGAAAAAGTTATTATTATATAATATGCATCTTGTGCATTGTGAACACAGGAACACACACACACAAAAACACACACACACCAAGCCACACGTCGGGATTCAAAGAATGTAATGCGAGTATATTTACAATATTCAAACTGAAATTATACACTTTAAGTTAATACGAAAATGAAGAGAAAACGAAAAACTGAAATAAACAAAGGAAAACATATAAAAACTATATATTAAAAAAAAAACACACGAAGTGCCGAAACAGACATTTATTTGATCGTTCTATATAATGCGGGTTTTATGAGATACATAAATATATTGAAAGCATTAGCTGCCTAGGAAAATCGTGTTTACAACCTATATCATGTAATTAAAAACCCATTGCCATACACGATTTAAAAGCCTTTGTAAGTTATTTTAATTTGCGTTCAAGGTTTATAGCAAAATAGATTTGTGGTCGCTCGAAGAAGATTTTTATACGCCCAAAACTTCTCATATTTTTTAAAGTTCTGATTAAATAACAACATTTTTAATCAAAAAATTGGTAAGCAATTTCGAATGATTTTAAAAACTTTGAAAATCTTTAAATTGAGTTTAAAAATACGAGCCACTGATTCAGGGCAGGTCTACAGTAATCTTATTTATGAAACTCTTATTTAAATATACAACCATTAAAAAAGTGTAAAATTGTAAAACATTTTAATTTAATTAGTTCTAAAGACAAATTTTTCGGCGGTTTAGCAAATTATAAATAAAAACATTTGAAATTAAAACTGGTTTGAGAAACATTTAACAATCTATCAGAATGATAAATTCATTGAAAAGGACAATAGAAACTTCTTAAATCCGAGCGACCGTTGCGTATGAATACAATTTGTTATATTCGTATGCATCGAGAGCTTCTCAATGCTCAATAATGTAAAAATAATAATATACAAAGATAATAGCTTTAAGCAAAATATTACCATTTTTATACTCGTATGTAATTTTTCCTACTCAAAGTTCACTTATAGCCTATTACAGAAATAAATTTATAGAACATAATGCATAAAGAAATAATACAATTTTATTAAGTATGCATGCGTGAATGTGTGTATATTGTGTTCCATTAGCCGCCATGCCTATTGTCGCAAAGGTTGCTCCAGTCGGGCACATGCTCGTTTCTCAAAAACGCCTCCTTGGAGAACGAGCGCGTTTGAATCAAATCCGTTGCTCCGCAGAGAGCACCACCCAGCCAGGCCGTGAAATTTTGTTTGCCAATTGTGTTGTAGAACTTAAACTTTAGATCGCCGTGAAAGCGTTCCGCATAGTAGCTATCGTTTGCTAACAGATGCTGCAGCTCCGCCTTGAGGCGTGCCATCAGCCCCATGACCATAGCCCCTCCGCCAATCACAAAAATGCTCTCAACAAGGGCGCATCGCACATCGATGCTGCAGTCGAGTATGGCGCGCAGTATTAGATGCGGGAGGCTGTCGCGCTCGTTATTCTGCTCGAACATCAGCTCGTAGGCAGACTCCCGGACGCTGCCCGCTATGCTGATGACGGCGTCATCATCACAGATCGCATAATCAACATTTGGCAGTGGTGTCGCCTCTTTGTCGGGCTTCGCCTGGGCACGCTTAAAACTGTTCACAAAACAGGTGCGTATCTTGATGTCCTCCAGCACGCTGGGCGTCAATAGCGACTCTTTGACGCCCGTTATCAGCAACTGCCTTTTGATCTCGTCGTGGACAGCACTGCTGCCATAGCTTTGATCCTTAAAGGCAGACATTATCTGCACGCCACTAAACACAGGCATTACGGTCGTCTCGCTGTAGCCAATGTCCACAACGAGGCCGGTGGACACGGCAAGCGTGGAGAGCGCTATAAGATGAGTGGGCACAAACAGCACGGAAGATACATCGAAGTGAATGAAGAGTGCTCGTGCCAGGGTCTGTCGTATCACGCTCTGTCCAAAGATATTCTCCACAATAACAAATTTACGCTCCTTGGGACTCACCAGTAGATGTCTGCAAGCAATCACAGTTTATTTAAATATATATAAAAATATATACAACAAAGAAAAGAAATAAAGCTTCGTTGCTCCCTTGCAGACTTTTTCTTGTAGATTTAACATAAGTATATAATTGTGGTGTATGTGCTACATATTATAATATGTTGTTAATAATTTGTGAAGTATTTTTAAAAATTTTATAAAAATTATAGAAAACTTGTGATTTACTTGAAGAATATGGTTTGCAGAAAGTCCACAATTTGATCGTAGAGCTGTTCGGTGGCCGCGTAATCGAAGAGTCGTTTCGTCTCGCCAGTTGTGGTAAGCACCACTTCTGTGGGTATGATTTTACGTGGATTGGATTCCGCCGCAAAGCCGAGCCTAAAAAGGAACAATTAAAAATGCAACGATTGTGATGATATCATATCTCCGGGCACCAAAAACTAATATATACTCACTTTGTGTAGGCATTGCCAATGTCCAGCACAATTGGGGGCTTTTCCTGCATAACGGTCTCATACAGTGGCATAATGCTTGTGCTTTTTGGACTGGTAGCAAAATAAATTAACTAAACTAAGTAATAACTAAGAAATAACAAAAAGTTTTGTCTTTGCAAATAGTGATACCGATAACATTTAACTAACATTAAATTGCACTTATCGATGCGTATCGGCAAATTAAAATAAATATCGATATTATCAACACGCTCAGCTGATTGCGTATCTAACGCGAAAATGTTGTTGAACCGGTTTTGTTTATTTGTGGAAAATTTGCTTTACTCACAAAATTAAATAATAGATTTTTATTAAAAAAAAAAGAGATGAGCTACATACAATTCGAGAGCGGGCGCGAAAAAGAAAAGGCGCGAGAGCAGTTAAGAGAAGCGCGCACCGAGCTGCTTAAACAGGTAAAAACTAAATATAAAAACACCAATTGTATAAAAACTTAAAAACTACCCCAATCAGGCAAAGGAGCGAGCGGAGGTGCGCAACAAGCGCGAGTTACAAGCGGAACTGCGCGGCGAAAAAGATTGGATGCTACCAGCGGTAGCTAACAAATTGGACAAGTTCAGCAAAGCCAGCAGCAGCAAGTCAAAGAAATCCAAGAAGTCCAAAGCAAAAAAAGACAAAAAGAAAAAATCCTTCAAAAAGAAGAGCAAAAAACGCAGGCACGATAGCAGCAGCGATGGTGAAAGTGACAGCGATAGCTCCAGCTCCAGTTGTGGCTCTGACAGGAAACAGCATAGACGTCACAAGAAATCGAACAAGAGGGAAAGTAGAGCGGATGAGTGGGTGGAAAGTGAGCCCGTTCAGAAAGAGCCCAAATCCGCTGCTGTGCAACGTGACGACTGGATGACATGCAGTGATGCGCTAATGCTGAGAACCTTTACCAAAGAGCGTAAAGAGCCAGCGAAACCCAATGAGAAGCTGCAGCAAATTGATGCCTACGATCCATCTAAGAGCAAACATGAACTGAATCCATACTGGAGAAGCAACGGCACTGGCCTGCCCGGCTTTCAGCGACCGAAAGCTGACGATGAGCCTGATACAAACAGACGACGCCAACAAGAGCAACAACATGAGCAAGCAACAAGCAGCGCGCGCAATTGGCAAAAGAGCGCAACAGTTGCCACAGTTGTTTCCAACAAGCAGCGTAGCTTATCTCCAGCCAGCTGCCCGTCAGCAGATGCAGCGGCAGCTGCTACTTCGGACGAGGAGAGTGATGATGAGCAGTCGTCGTGTCTAACGGATGAACAAATCAACGAGTTGGCCTCCAAGGCGCTCAAGGCTCAACTCAAAGGCCAACTTGAGGTGGCGTCGGAGCTCCAAAAGCAGGTGGAAACGGCCCGAAACCAACGCAACGAGCTATTGGCCAGCGGCAAAATGCGACCAGATACTGCCAAAGCCCAACGGAATCGGCACCGAGATCGAAATCAGCATCGGGATCGTAATCGCGATCGGGATACAGATGACGTGCTACTCACGCGCACGGATGCCAGCGGCAATGTGCGTCCGCTGATGCAATCACGATCGGGAGCTGCACAGCTGGATCCGAACTCAGAGCATAGCGGACGCAGGGGAGTTGGCAAGAAGCGAACCAACATAAAGAAGCTGGACACCCATGTGGATGGGCAGCGAGTGCGCTATTTTGCGGACGATGATCGCTATGACATCAAGCAAATGGTAATTGCAGCTGTTGAGTAACTAATCCTATATGTAAATGGATTGCTAAGTTTAGCCTGACAATTATAATACGATTTATTTTATTATATAATATTTATTTTATGTACAATATCTTGTTATACATCAAATAATTTTGCTTCAATTCGAAATCCATTTTTTGTTCAATTGCAGTTCGAGCGTGAGAAGCATGCAACAGCTGCTGAATCGAATCTGCAATACGCTGATATCGTATCGAAGCACAAGAATCCCAACGATGATCTCGAGGACATATTTGCGGACAAGGTGCGCCGTAACATTTCCGAGGCGGATGCTGCAGCGCGTGAAGTGCGTCAGGCAATCAGCGAGCATCAGAAACTGACCGCTGCGCTGGAGAACTGTGAGCGTTGCTTTGACTCGTCGCGTCTGGACAAGCAACTGTTGGTCGCCATGGGCTCGAAGGTCTATTTGAGCCTACCCAGCCATGTGGGCCTGCAGAGTGGACATTGCATATTGACAAGCATGCAACATGCAGCCGCCTGCACTTTGCTCGACGAGGATGTCTGGCAGGAGCTAAATGATTTTCGTAAGGCATTGACTCGCATGTTTGCCGCCCAGCGCAAGGATGTCATATTCTATGAGATTGCCAATAAGTTGCATCGGCGACAACATCTTAGCATAAATTGTATTCCCATACCGGAGTCACACGCGGAAATGGCGCCGTTCTATTTTAAGAAGGCCATTGAGGAGTCGGAGCAGGAGTGGTGCATCAACAAACAACTGATATCGTTGAAACAGAAATGCCTACGCGCTGCCATTCCAAAGGGTCTTCCCTATTTGTGGATAAACTTTGGCATGGAGTCCGGCTTTGCTCACGTCATCGAGGATCAGGAACGTTTTCCTGCCAACTTTGCACAGGTTTGTCGCCGAATGAATAATAATGAATCGCATATTAATAAAGCATTAATTCAATCTTTTAAATTCAGGAAATAATTGGTGGAATGCTGGATCTGAATGCTAAATCGTGGCGCAAACCGCACAAGGACAAAAACATCATTGCCAATGTTAAAAGATTTGCTGATAGTTGGGAAAAATATGATTGCACAGAACATTAAGCAAAAAAAATATCAAAAATAATTTAATAATTTGAATTAAATCATTAATAAATAAGTATGCATGTCAGATAAATCGTGTTTTATATGCAATCTTTGTCGGCAAGAATAATAATGTATTCGAAACACAATTCTCTTCAGAGTTTTGCTTAATTTCGCCATTTGTCATAGACATTTATAAAGTTATGTTCATTTAGTTTTCTTATTCATAAAATTTGAATTTTTTAAATCGATTTGAATATCGAATATAATCGCTATACATCGATAAGTAATTTCATGGGCCAACTTATCAGCACTGGCGGTGTTTGTTTCGATGAGGTGGCAGCCTTGTCTGCTACAATAAGCGCAGCCAACTTTACTCGCCCTGTTCTTTTTTCCGGTTGACTTTGACAAGAAAGGTAGTGGCTCTTATTCGTTTTCGTGAATATATATTTTTTTTTATTATTACAAATAATTGCAAATGCAATACAATAAATGAAATGTGTGGTAATTAATGTGACAGAGTGAGCGATGCAATCAAAACATGCCAACATATAAATTAAACGAGACTCGGCGTGCGTTCAATGAATGTTGTTGTCTCTGTGCGTGTGTGTGCTAGTTTGTGTGTGTGTATTTGCGAATAACAACGTGTTTTTATTTTTTTTTTATAACTGCTTTAAATACAATGGTGTTTTTTTTTGTTTCTTTTTAGATGCCAGGCGTCACAGTAAAGGATATTGACCAACATGCCGTTACCAAGGCGGTTGCCGTCTTCCTCAAGAAGTGAGTTTCTGTTCCAACAGCAAAAACTTTGAAATTAAAAGAAAATCCAGCACAAACTTTAAATTGATGCATTCCTCACCTAACCTCAAACTTACATACAAAAAACGTCGCATATTAATTGTATTTCTATATTTTAGGACTGGCAAATTGAAGGTGCCCGATCAAATGGACATCATCAAGACGGCCAAATTCAAGGAGCTGGCACCTTACGATCCCGACTGGTTCTATGTGCGTTGCGCCTCGATTCTGCGTCACTTGTACCACCGCAGTCCAGCTGGTGTTGGCTCGATTACCAAGATCTATGGCGGTCGCAAGCGCAACGGCGTCCACCCGTCGCACTTTTGCCGTGCCGCTGATGGGGCTGCGCGCAAGGCACTGCAGGCTCTGGAGCATGCTCGCCTCGTCGAGAAGCATCCGGACGGTGGTCGCAAACTGAGCTCGATTGGACAGCGTGATTTGGATCGTATTGCCAACCAGATTGTTGCCAAACAGCGTGACGCCGCCAAGCAGACGGGCCCCATTGTTATTTCCAAGTAAAAGCGGATGATAATGATATGAACGCGATTGTCTGGTGTGTTCTTCTTCAATGGAGATTAAACAGACTTTATTGTATTGTACGCGTTTTTTTTTTTTTGATGTTTTTTGCTCTTGGCGGCAAACTACACACAAACCGAAAATATAAGATCATATTCAAAGTCTACATATTATAATTGTAAATCTGCACAATATTTGTTTCTGTACTGTAAGCATGTTGCGTATGGATAATGGATTCCTAGTAAGTCTCTAACAAGGAGGGATATTTTTAGCAAGGCTGCCAAGTGCTAAGAATAATCAGTCAGTCGGCAAAAATGTGCGATGCTTTGTGCATTATATTGTTGGGTAAAATATGTTTTAATCAGAGTAAATTTTCATATATATTGGCTGGCTACACTTGTGTTATCAAGGTAAGAATTTCATTATTATTCTAAGGCACGTGAAAGACTACGTTCTGCCCGTTCTTCAATTTGGATCCAATCATCATCGTCGCCGTCACAGTATCTGGAACATTTCTCGAGCTAGTCTAGACATGTTACATTTATAATACCAGGGGGAATCCAAATATCTCACTTTTTCAGCTATTTAAGTATAGAAGTATCTAAGATGATTGCTATTGCACGAATTTATGGACATATCAACGTATCCAAATAAATATATAAACATATATTTTTTTAATAGAACATTGAACTGTCGTGTCTAACTACAATATATCCAAATAAATATATAAAAACACATATTTATTGAATATATTATTGAGCTAGCGTGTCTGCTAACTACAAGCCTGTTAACAGATTCGTGGACTGTCTTTGCAATATATAATAGAGTACATTGAACATTTTTATTTGATTTATAATAAATTTATTAAATTTGGTGAACATACTTTGTGTTCCCGAATGTTTTTTTAGAGCCTTAGGACTAGTGCGTATGTTAAATAGTTTACATTTAACCTATTACCCACTGGTGGGCAATGCTGAGGTATGCTAGAGTACGCCGAAGGTCAGACTCTATCAAGGGCCTCGACCATGACAATACTGTTGCCACGAATTACCTGAAACAGTAGAAATGCAATTGATTGATTAACGTTCGTTAACAGTTTTCACTGCATTTAAGTTCATAATAAGTACCACCATTCCGATGGTATTCTTGGTGTTGTCCTTGCACTCCTCGATGGTGTCGTCGAGCACCACGTTCATGAACGGATCAAATCCCCGTAAGATGCCGGTGACTGCGCGGCCGCCATTTAACTTGAGCATCATGCGCTTGTCCATGTACCTAGAAAATATATACATTATTTGTCATTACAACTTGTTAGCCTTACATACACACTTACTTTTTAAGCTCTGGTGGATGTGCTTTTGACATATTTATTTATTTTTCTTTATTTTGCAAACAAATGCGCGAGTGAAGCTAAAATAGATTGCGAACGTGATGAGTGTGACCGTTTTGTTGTTAATGCTTAGACAGTGCTGTAAGATGCATGGTAGTAGGGCTATCGAGTAGAGTACCGTATTTCGTATATATTTGGGTCACCACTTGCGCACAAACAATACTATCGAAAGAATCGGCAATCGTTTTGCAGCTCTCTCGTAGCAACTCGAGCAACGATAACTGCTAGCATCGGCAATTAATATTTTAAGTTTATTTTTATTAGTTCTCAAATTGTGTTTGTTTTTTGTTTCTGTTACGTTCAAAGATATTATTATGTTAACGAATAGATAACGATGACTACAGTTGCTCTCGGCAAGCATGCAAATAGTTAATGTGAAAGTCGATTGAAAGCGCATAACACGAAATCTATATAAATCGCGTCCGTCGTTGTTGCTGTCGCTATGCTTGTGTGCGTGTGTATGTGTACGTGACATACGTGTGCCTGTGCTTGTGTGAGTTAGTGTGTGCGTGTGTGTCAGAAGACTGCCGTTTGTCGTCGCCTTTTCAACGGGCTAAAAGGGCGGGTAAAAAGAAAAGTCAAAAAGGGCTGACGAAAGTGCAACAGATACAACAGAAGCAACAGTAGCAACTCCTCCTCCACTCGCTTCCCACACTTAAGCAATTGACGGCTCCATAACGGAACACGCTAAAATGTTCACAAAGAAAAAGAAGAAACCGCTGATCTCAATGCCGAGCAATTTCGAGCATCGCGTCCACACGGGCTTCGACAAGCGTGAGAATAAATATGTGGGTCTGCCATTGCAATGGGCCTCCATTGTGGGCAACAATCAAATACTGAAGTCGAGCAATCGACCCCTGCCCCTGGTCGATCCCTCCGAAATCACGCCCACCGAAATTCTCGACCTGAAGACAATTGTTCGTCCGCATCATAACAACAACAAGGCAGACACCACATCGCTAAATAGTAGCAGCACCATGTTAATGACCAATACGCCGGCAGGTTCATCAATTCTGCCTGGCAGTCAACCTGGTGGGCAGTTGCAGCAACAGCAGCATCTACAGCCGGGCCTACAACAAGGTCTGGTACTGCCGAAGACATCGCATGTGGCACGCTCGAATTCTTTGCGCAGCTCCAGTCCGCCGCGTGTGCGTCGCATAGCCAATGTCCCGCCATCCGTTCCCGAGGAGGAGGCAGCTGTGGCGGCAGTGGCGGTAGCTTCTTCAGGCACGGCCACACCCACACCAATGTCGATGCCTGGCCATGGGTTTAAGCCGCCACAGCCGATGCCACACAACATGCTCTATCCCAGTCAACATTCACATGCGCATCCACACACGCATCCACATGTACATCCACATCCCAATGGCGGCGCTGGTACTGGTCCGCTTGCCGTGCGCACTGATCAATATCGTGGCGTTGGCAGCGGCGGCGGCAACTTGGCTATGCCCGGCATGCAACAGCAACGGCAGCACCAACAACAAACATCGCCAGTTAGCTCGGTGGCGAGTGCAACGCGATCGACGCATTCGCATCACAACAACAACGGCCAGAGCTTTTCAATGTATCCTGCCTCCCAACAGCAACAGCAGCAACCAAAACTGATCGGCGATCAGAATCAGAATCCACACGCCAAGATCACATCGCGTGCATCCAGCTCCAGCGGCAACGCTGCTGCCCTCGCTGCCCAAGCTCAGGCTCAATCGCAGTCACAGCCCAAACAGGAGCAGCGACTCACACACGAGCAATTCCGTGCTGCATTGCAGATGGTTGTCTCCGCTGGCGATCCTCGCGAGAATCTCGATAATTTCAACAAGATTGGCGAAGGATCCACCGGCACCGTTTGCATAGCAACCGACAAGTCAACAGGCAAGGGATCACTCAGACTTCGATAAATTGTTAAACGCTTCTTAAATAAATTTCTACATATTGTTGCGTCTTTTAGGTCGTCAAGTGGCTGTAAAGAAAATGGATTTGCGCAAACAGCAGCGACGCGAGCTTCTCTTCAATGAGGTGGTCATCATGCGCGATTATCACCATCCCAACATTGTGGAGACATACTCCAGCTTTCTGGTCAACGATGAGCTCTGGGTGGTCATGGAATATCTCGAGGGTGGCGCACTCACCGACATTGTCACACATTCGCGCATGGATGAGGAGCAAATAGCCACTGTGTGCAAGCAGTGCCTAAAGGCTTTGGCCTATTTGCACTCACAGGTGCGTGACCAACATAAGCAACAAAAACAACAAAACTTACCACTCAGCTTAAAGCCTCGCCCAATGTCTTCTCACTTGTCTCTTGTCTGGCTACGAGTGCCTTTCTATTCAGTTCTTTTGTGCGCTTTCTTTGCGCCCCGCTTTCGCGACGTGCATATTGTGGTTGTTTCGGTTTGGTTTGGTTTGGTTCGGTTTGGTTTCAATTTCGAAATTGTCACCACTGCGTGTGTAATGCGATAAGTGGGTGGCGCGACTTTTCGCTGCTAGTAAGACTGGCACTGAAATTGGGACTGAGACTGAGACTGAGACTGGCACTGGGTCTGGGCTGGTGTTTGTTGCTGATGTTACCTTTTGCAAAGTCAAATCCAAATGTTTGTCAACAAAATTAACCTAAAAGCGTATAATTGGTTTAGGCAAGGCAAGGGTCTTATTTTTGAAATGTTATTATACACACTTCTTTATAATTTAAGGGCTAGTTGATTTGATATAAGATCTTTACAATTTTACCTTTTTGGCAGTTAATCCCAAGTCTGTCTGTAGTACATACATACCGCTTAACGATTTTATAACATAACATATTCAGATCAGCAAACAGAAAAGACTCGAAAATGATCTGTACTTGACTGGGTATCTTATAGTCTTGAACGCTTACCAACATAGCTCATCTATTAATTAATTGTATCTTATTATTGTCACAGGGCGTCATCCACCGTGACATCAAATCGGATTCCATTCTACTGGCTGCCGACGGACGCGTAAAGTTGTCCGATTTTGGGTTTTGTGCGCAGGTGTCACAGGAGCTGCCCAAGCGCAAATCTTTAGTGGGTACACCATATTGGATGTCACCGGAGGTTATATCGCGCCTGCCATACGGTCCCGAGGTGGACATCTGGTCCCTGGGTATTATGGTCATCGAAATGGTCGATGGCGAGCCACCGTTCTTTAATGAGCCGCCGCTGCAGGCGATGCGCCGCATACGGGACATGCAGCCGCCGAATCTAAAGAATGCCCACAAGGTATCGCCACGGCTACAATCGTTTCTTGATCGCATGCTGGTACGTGATCCTGCGCAGCGTGCCACCGCCGCTGAGTTGCTGGCGCATCCGTTTCTGCGGCAAGCGGGCCCGCCATCGCTTCTGGTGCCGCTGATGCGTAACTCAAGGCATCATACCTAGGCACACCTTCGAGAACAGCACGTCATTGTTAACTGTGCACAGTTGTCACACTTGGCTGCAGGATAATGAATAAGAAGGCACTGCTGCCACTATTCTATTGAAAATATATAACATTTTCAATCCACTTAAATGAAGTATTATTCATTTTTGATTGGCTACGCTTTTCGTTCTCGGCTATTGCTACTTAAAACTGTAAACTTAAAACTGTAAACTATAAACTGTAATCTATAAACTGTAGTTATACACAGCATGTAGCTTAATACCCCGGCATTCCACCTTGTAAAGTCTCATACATTTGATGTACTGTGTCCATTAAGTATTCCGTGTTGACATTCAGCAAATGCTATAAAATATGTTTTATTTCTAAAATTAGTAGTTAAAATCCCTTCCTCGTCGTCGTCATCGTCCCCTACCATTCCCTACCCTATCACCACAACACCAACAAATTTTTGTTATTGTTTATTCATTTAATATGTAGCTTTTTTTAATATGTTTTTTGAACGCAAAATGTGCCTTTCTCGAAACAGACTTAAGAAAAATTTAAAACAATATATTACGATATATATAAAGTGACCATGGAGGACAGCACTCGGATAGTTACTGCCGTTTAACCAATGCGCAGCCATTGAAAATGTTATTTGTATTTTACACAATCGCCATTTGGTATTAGCTTATTCTCAATTATAGTGTTCTAAATCCAAACCAAACCAGATCTATTAATTTTGTAACTGCATTTCGTGCTCTGGTCTTTCATATTATTTTTACTGTCTCAAAAGTGCAAGCGCGCACAGTTCTTGTCAATATATTGGTTTAACTCTTATTATTATTATTATTATAATTATAATTTTTTTTGTGTATTAATGTTGGCAGCTGCATTAACATTGTTCGAATATATAATGCTGTAAGAGGATAAATATAGTATGTTTATGAATATTTATCATAAGTATTGAGAAACAACGAATATAAATAAATATGTATCAAAAATATTGCTCACACATCCATCGAAATTTTCATATATATAAACAAACATACATGCATACATAAATACATACATACAAAACATGCATATAATATGCTTAAGCAAGCCTGTACTTATTGTTAACAGTTGAACGCATGCTCCAAGCTAAAGCTCTATATAATATACCTATGTATAGCAATTATTTATATCAAAAATAAGTTCTATCTATTAAAGAAATACATTTCAACTTGCTCGAATGTAACAGATGTGACATTTGTGAACTGTTAAGCCCAAGATAACAAAATACATTCCCCCTCAATTGAAAACCCAATTATAAGTACATTTTTTTGACATTCTATTTTACAGTGGTCTGTAACCACATTCGAATAAAAACAAATGTGTGAAACATACTTGAATATGTTATTTTATTTTGTTTTTTTTTTAAATAACTTAAGAGATCAAGGACTCGAAATAACATCCGAAGCGCTTAGACAGCTTTTGAACAACCAAGAATCTTAAACTTTAGGCTTTTCTTTTGTTTAGTTGCAGTTAATGTTGATCCCTGCTTTCCTTAAATGGCATGTCCTCTAAAAATATACAGAAATTGACTTGTAAAATCATATACTGAATCCAAATAAACCAAATGGACATTTTTCGTAATTATTCGAAAATAGGGTTTGTCCTGCCTAATCCTCAAAGGGTTCATAAAGAACCTTGAAAACCTTGAATGGAGTACGACAAAATTGACTACTGCTGTTTTGGAAAATCTGACAATTTATGACAGACCCAGAATTATTTTTCTAAATCTTGTCTAATTGTCCTAGCCTTCTGGAACACCCTAAAAGTATGCCATATTGTTATTTTGATATTGTGCAATATCCTTTATATTAAAGATATTAGAATCAAATGCAATCAAATATATTTTCTGTTCCACTTGTTTTGGTTTACATTTCGACCCAGAGTTGCCCAAGCAAAACAACATTATAATTTCTTTAAAATATTTTTGATCAATCTTTTTCTTTTATTTATAATTGTTGTTTGATGTTTGTTATTTTAATTATTATTTTAGTTTATAAATTGAATAGTGAATAGGTGAATATGGAAATAGATGTGTGTGCAGACATATATGAGCTATATATATTCAGTATAAATATACATACACAAATACATAAGCACAGAGAGTGTAGGATGGTGGTGTATTTGATATGTTTTGATTTGTGTGTGTGTGTGTTGTATGTTGTGTGTGCTTTTCTGCTTACAATGCACACACAAACACACACACACACACACACACCACACACACGCAATGCTCACACACTAAAAATCAAATTGTGTACTAAAAACTAAACGGCAGATCTTCAGCTGCCCATAGCTAGCCATGAGTGTGAGTGAGAGGGCAACAAAGAGAGAGAGATAGAAAGTGTGTTATGTGTTTTTTGTTTTGTTTTTGTTTTAGATATTGTAGAAAATATTTTAGTTGCGCTTCCTCAAGGCCAAGCGACTGCTAAGCGGACGCTTGGGCTTTGGCTCCTCCTCCTTCTGCAGCTGCTCCGATTCCTCGGCGGCGGCATCCACCTCTGGCTCAGATCTCACTGGCTTGGACAGCTTGCGACGGTTCACTGCAAATAAATGTGGGAGTTATTGATTGATGCTGGCTGAGAGTTGAGTTCGATTTCAGGTAACTTACGTGCCGCATTGCCCTTATAGCCTTTGGCGGGTGAAGCTGGTGCCGGCGCTGGCGCCGCTACTGCAACGGGTTCATCTCGCTCGGCGGGTTCCTGATCGTCGGACTTCTTGGCCTGTTTGCTGGCTGGTGCCTTCTCCGATCGATGCTTCTTAGCGTTTTGCTGGCGACGCTTGAGCGAGTTCAGGAAATCATCATTGGAGCGGAAGGGTCGAATCACGGGTCCAACCTTCTTGGGCGCCTCAGTTGTTGTGGTCGTCGAGCTCGCTAAGGCGACCTCATCATGCTCATCTCCATACTGGGCATTCTCGCCTGCACCGGCTTCCTCATTGTACTCATCCTCCTCGGCGGCATCATCGTGCGCTGGCGCCGCTGTTGTTGTTGTCACCTTGGCCGCCTTGCCAACGGGGCGACGCAATGCAGCGATTCTCTTGGCTCCACCCTCCTCCTGGGCGGCCACCAGCCCGTAGCAGAGCGAGCAGAAAATGAAAAGCAGGCAGCTGCAAGTGAAAATAAATAAAATAAAAATTAATTATAAATTGATATTATCGTAGGTTATGGATACAAGTTATATGTAATTAAATCTAATGAGACACATAAAAATTATTACAGTAAGATAATTTGTAATTATTGCTAATATTGGATTTATCCAAAGAAAACATCTTTATTATTGCCAAGAAAACACAAGCAATTGTTTATTTGATAAAAATTACTTGAGTATTTAATTTTACTAGATTGGCTAATATTTCATGAATAGGTTAGGAATTCATATTGAGCTTAAAGTTAAAGATTAATGTAAATTATAATATACATACTAAAATGCATATTTTGTTCCATTAAGCCGGCTGGGGAAAAAAATTATTTGAGATCAAACGATTTACATATATATGTTGCTTAACGACCACAAGGCATCTCTATAAACATTTTAATATATATGCATATCTAATAAACATATATATATTTTTTTCAGTTGAGGTTGTCTGGTTGGACGGGTTGTGCTGAGAACCTGAACCGGACTTGGATATTAGCTACGTAAGATGCATAAAATGTATGTCTAAAATATTCGTATTCGTTTGATTAGCAATACAATAAAAATATAATATATATATATATATATATATATATATATATATATTAAGAGATATATATAGATATGTTGGCGTTGCTACCTCTTCAGTGTCAGTCTTATTTTCCGTTTTTGTTGTTTTCTGTTTCTTGCGTCTCAGATGTGCTAACAATTATTTGGGCTTAAAGGTCAGCTAAACGGGTTTTTTTGTTTGTATTTTGTCTTTCACTTTCGATTTAAAATTTATACCATTACGAATACTAATGTTGGGCTAGTTTCTGTTTTCGATTTCGATATTGGTTTGGATTTGTTGCTGTTTCTTAATCGCTACATATTTACTTGTTGCTTAGCAGCTAAAAAATAGATATTGGCGGCAAAACTTGTTTTGATATGCTTCGGGAATTATTATTCCTATGGCCTGTTAGCCAGGCGCCGCACCCATTGTTGCAGCTTCCCAAAAGGCAGCAGGTGCTTATGCAAAACAATAATAGCAACACAGCAACAACAAAAATAACAACGTCCATAAACCAGTTGCCTGTTTTGCCAACGCCAGAATATATTTAAATGCGCACATGATCGGCACATGCAATTGGCTAATAACGGTAAAATGTGCAAGCCACCGCCAAGTCAACTGAAGTCATGAGGGAGAGGCTTAGCTCAGTTCAGCTTTGCGCCCCCACACAAACCCATCTCCTCCCCCCCCCCCTCGCTAGGTGTTGCTGCTTCTGTTGTTGTTGCTATTTTATTTTTAGGTGTTGCTGTTGCTTCGGCTTTGGCTGCGATTGTTGCTGTAGCTGTGGCTGTTGCCGCCGGGTTGCATCTTTTTGCATTGATTAGGGTCAACTGTGGCATGTCCAAGCGACTCTTTGCATTTCAATCGCCGCACAACTTATGCAACTTATGCATGGAAAGGTGAAAGGCGTTGTTTATGTTGTTGCTGTTGTTTCTGTTTATTGGTGTTGTTGTATTTTATATTGTTGTGGGTGCGTATTTGATTTCGTGCCTGGCATTATAACTTCTTCTTTACCACTTCTAAATCAAAATTCAAGTCAACAGTTGGGATCGTAGTTGGCGTTGGTGTTGAAGCTGGAGCTGGAGCCGGAGCTGGGGCTAAAGCTCCAGCTGGAGTGTGACTACATATTCATGTCTATATGACATTTGGCGTCTCTAGTCGCCAACCGGTTTTTAGCATTTGAAGGGAAACAGCGGGGAAACTGCTGAAACGCTTTCAGAAACAATACCGCACATTTCTAGCCAAGCCCCGAAAAAAGTTTCTGTTCAACAACAACAACGACAACAACAACTAAAATCTGTTATATAAGCGAACTTTAGTTGCAAATTTTTGATAAGGGAAATATCAGCAAAGCGACAAGAATCTTTAAGTGGTTGGTGGAACCACTTGTTGAAATGATGCAGCATCATCATCCACAACATTATAAAGAGCACCAAAGGTATGCTTGACTAACCGCTACCCTATGGCTAGATAAAAAATACAAATATTAATCCCTTCTTTTTGGTTTGTAGATGTGTATGTAGTGGGATAATGGGTTGTTTAAGTGGCTAATAGGTAATCTGAGTAATCTGTTTATGGCCATTACAATAAGGCAATGCTTGGATATATATGTGCATATTTGATGGGCTCACAGGGTATTAAGGGGACTATCGATTGGCCACTTTTGTTTGGGTATGGAGTGTTCGTAGTCGAGAGCTTGATCAACAACACCTCGCAGTTCAGTTAAAAGTTAAAAGTTTTTTCTGGTTTTAAGTATTTCGTTAACGCATGGGCTGTTTATTGTTTTTTCAGTATGTTTGTTTTTTTATTTCACTCTTTGGTTTATCGCATGATTATGATTTGCATTTGCGGAATTAGTTCATGGCGATGGCTTCATGGGCTGAACTTTATTTTGTTGTACAAACAAGCTAAAAAGCTTTTTCTTCGCCAAAAACAAAATGTGTCTGTATTTTGGCATGCCCCAAAACGGGTCACTATGCTAATTGCTGCATCTAGATTTTGAAATAAGTTTATATACATATGTGTATGTATGAACAAATTTATATATGTGGCGTTTCTAATGGTCAAATACAATTAGGGGTACTAAAAACGTGCGCATTTGTTGCTGTTCTTGTTGGTAACTGTTAATTTTATTTTTATTTTTTTTTAAATGTATTTGGTGTTGTTATTGCCGTTAAAGTGGGCTCAATAACGGTGCATTGTGGCGGCGACAAGTACGTGAGGCGTGTCACAGTTAAAGCCATAATCGAAGTCGAAGTCGTAGTCGTTGTCGTTGTCGTTGTTAAAGCCGTGGCCAATCAGTTAGTCAAGTCAGCGACCAGTCGCAAGTTCGCTGCCTGAGTCTTTTGATTTGTGTGTTACAGTTTTGTGTTGTTTGTTGTTGGCTTGCATTGAGTTTGGCTTATGAAATGCATACACACACGTATTTGCGACACGTATATATATATATAAAGAGAAATATATACAGAGATATATATATTTGAACTTTGTTGCCAATAATAACAGTTTGGCAAAGTCCTTGAAAATAATGTTAAGCAAAATAATATGGGTAAATTAATCTGTTGCTAGCAACATCAATAATCAATAATTGGCAAACTGACATGCAGAAATACTTATACACAATATTTATTATACACACACATCTGTGTGTCTCTGTGTGTGAGTATTCTGGTTTGCCTTTTGGCATGTACATGATCTGATCTCTCTTATTTAAATAATGTTGCATAATGCGAGCGATTTGTGGCAAAAAAAAAAAGACTGAAATAAAACGCATGTAAAACAACAACAGCAACATGACAAACCCCCGAAACGCAAGCGAAACTAAATTAAAATCCTGATTTTGCCGTCAAATGTGCGCTTGTTGCTGTTGCTGCTGCTGCTGCTTGTGTTGTTGTTGTTGTTGTTGTCGCTGGCGTTTCTTGCCTCTTTGTGATTAATTCCCCCACACGCTATGAGATTAACATACATATTAAAGTAAACTACAACTGGTGTAAATGTATATATAAAATATGTGTATATATATGCTTGAGTATTTCTGTCAGCTTTCATTAAAAGTGCAACCGTTAATTTATAAGACAACGCTGCAGCAACAGCCTGCTCCCAGCAGCAACCGTCACAGCCGCAATGCCTGATAATTAATCCAATATACTCGCATTTAATGTACCCATTCCCCTTCCTCTACAAGCACCTCCCACTACCCCCCCTATCAGCTTCTAGCTAACTTGCCAATTTGGTCGCCATGTGTTGCTGTGTCGTGCGGACAACATTTGTAAAAACAACGACAGCAACGACAGCAACAGCAGCAACAGCAGCAGCAACAGCATACAGCACCAGCATCAGCTGGCGACCTTGAAACATTTCTTTCAATCAATGCAGCTGACTGCTTGACACACTGACAGACGGATCGGACAGACAGACAGACAAAGAAGACGCTCACTCGTCTTCTCACATAATGTGTGAGACTATTGCTGGTTGACTATTGCTGGTTGCTGGTTGCTGGTTGCCACTACAGCTGGGAATTGGCATTTGCCATTTCTTTGTGCCGGCAAATGCCACAAAGCAACTACAACCATAACAGCAACATCACTAAAATGATCATCATGATGATTGTAACAAACTTTGGCATTTTGCTGCGTGTATGTGTGGCTATGTGTGTGTGTGTGTGTTTGTGTGTGTAAATGTTTTGAAACGTTGGCGTGTTAAAGTTCAGTTTCGGCATTCCGCTCACAGATTTGTTACACCTACTTTAACGCTTCAGTCGTGCCCAAAAATCAATTCTGGGGGAAATAACCCTATTTTATTTATTTTTAAATGTTAATTGAGTAACGGTAATTTTGTAGTACTTATTAAATTCTGAATGAATTTTCTAAACAGCTATAATGTCTTACGTATTTACAAATTTGGTCACTAAAATGTTTATGTTGAGATTTGGGCTAATTGAGCTAATATTTCATCATAAATTTGCTAGTTTTACGGCATTCACAGGCAGTTTTGTATAAAAAAAGATTTATATAAAAAAAAAAAAACGACTAATATATACAAAATGTATATAAAATATATACAAATTTCTCACTCACATGTTGAAGTACTTCATTTTATCAGTGTATATGTATGTCTGTGTATTTATAAAACTTGAATTTGAAAAAAAAAATTATATCAAAAATTTGAAAACGCGCGAAACGAACAAAAAAATTGCACGACGTTTATTCAAATGGAAGACGCACGGGGTGTTCACTGAGGACTGGAGACTGAGGACTGGCGACTGGAGACTGAAGATTGGAGACTGAGTCTGGGGACAACTAAGTGCTGCTTGAGCCACGATCACGATCGACTTCTCGGGGCTGACTGAACGTTACTTATGCCGTGTGCATGGAGTTAACCTACGGCCACCCAATATTTTGTGGCCAATAACGCCGTCCGCTGCGGCGCTGCCACTAAGCCAGACAGCGACACCAGCAGTAGTAGCTGCGACTGTGATGGTGACGGTGACGCAGACGGCGACAGCGACAGCGACAACAGGTTGGTGCCCGCCCTAATCCAAGCAACCAACTGTGCCAACTGGAGGAGCTTGCCAGTTAACCAGCTAGCGAGATAGTCGGACAGATGCAGGGCAAGTGGCGGGTGACGGGTGGCTTTGGCTTTGCTATTGACGCAGGCTTCACGCTTAATTATATGCAAAGAGTGCAGGAGCACTTCTGGTTTCAACCAATTTGTCATTGCTGATTTTACCGACGCCAAACCGAAGCCAACGGCAACGCCAACGCTAACAGCGACGCCGACAGCGCAGCCGACGCTACTTGTGGCTTTTATGATAGTGACAGGTTTTCTTTGGCTTTGGCCATTCGACGACGATGGCAACGATGGCAACGCAGTCGCTGACGCTTGGCTTTTAAATTTGGCTTTTATTTTATTTTACCCTGTAAACATACAAACGTCTCAAAATGGGTATCACTCATATATATTTATAAGTAATATAAGTATTCAAGCATATATTGGGCATTGCTGAGGTAACAAAAAATAGTACTAAAGCTGAGAATTAAAAATAAGTCATCTAACTGTAAAAAATTCTAGTTTTGGAACACAATCAACTTGTAGATGGATATATATATATATATATATAGATTTATCATCCAATCTCTTTTTATCATTTCATAGATCCCTTAGCACTAGTCACCGGTATGTAAAATAAACTATAATACAGGGTATCTCTAAGTCGTCGACTTATTTTGTTTGTGTTGTGCATATGAATTTCTTAAACAAATTTATTAATGTTGAGCCAATTGTTGTTCAAAAATGTCGCCGGTAAATCCCGAGCTTGGGACCCAGTCTGGGACCCAAAACGGAGGGGCTGCATATTAAGATGCGGCATGTAAACAAAAAAGCCAAAAATATGCCGATTTACATATGCATATATAGAGGCCAATCTTCTCTAACTATCTTTCATATTTCTCATATCTGTATATTGAATGATTTGCAGATTTGTATAATTTGGTAGATTCATAAGCCATTTTGATCGGCCTTGAACTCAATTAAAAATACTGGGCGCGGGCGAGACTTTAATGACAATAATAATAGTAATAATCAAGCTATAATATGATAATACCCACACCAATGACGGTCTTTAAAATCGGCAAAATAGGGGCAGCAAACAGAAGAAGAAGAAGAGGTGCCGCCTAATTATTATCCAATTGATTGCCAACGCCACTTGAACTTTTGAAAATGTTCTTCTAGCCAGCTATTGACTCTGACTCTGACTTTGATCACAATTATATCTGTATCTGTGACTGGACCAATTGCAGATCCAACACCACCTTATTCTGTGGTCACCAACTCCAACTACGACCACAAAACTGACCGACGAGGCCAATTTACCTTGAACTATAAAATGAAAATGTCTGCAGGGTTATCGGGGCAGGGGGGGTCAGGGCAGGGCAGGGCAGGGCAAGGCAGGTTGTAAAACTGTGCTTGTAAATGACATGCATACATAAAAACAACATATTGAAAACTTGTTAAATAATCGTCATCATAACAAGCTGCATTTGCATTGCAGAAACGACACTGAACAAAAAAACAGAGCTGAAGCAGACTCGGATCAGGCGAACGACGATTTATTTGCTAAACTATTTTCAATAATCATTATTTGTTTATTTTTTTTTTTTTGCATATCCTATAACTAGTTAATAATTTTAATTGCATTTTGATCAAGAAGGGTTATTTAGTTAGGGTCTGTGTGATCTGTGCTGTTGGCATTTTAAAACCGTTGCCTTAAATATTTAAATTTTTCGTAGATTTTCGCTCTTTTCCCAACATTTGATAATAATCATCAATAATGTTCAGAACAATATAGGTATTCCAAAGATATTTGCTATTTATAAGATAATGAGAAACATATATCTTTTCAAATAAAACATTTTTGTAGTTCGCATGTTCATGAAACAAAGATATACTACGATTAACTTATTGGAATACACTTCTTGTGATATTAATATATAAAACGGATTTTTATTACATTATTTTAGTAAAGTTTCCGACTCCGTAAATTACTCTTAATCTTTTTCTTTAGACCTTTTTACTTATAAAACAGAGAAAGTTATTTTAAGTATCGTTCAGTTGCTTCAGGAGTACACTACGATCCCTTTATTTCTAAGACTTCATATTTCACTTCTTTTAATCTTAGACACAATTTAAATTGTTTGCCATATTGCAATTTTCTATTGAATTTTCATACTCTTTCAGATCGTAGTTATTCAGCCAACATAGATTTGCAGTCTCGATCAGAAGAGTACAATAGGTTTTCTAGCTTTTCGAATACTATACTAAGATTTTAGCCCGAGATGGGTCATATTTAACTTTGGTCTGCCTTTTAACAAGCCCGTGCCAACGACCAAGTCGAATAAATAACGAATGAAACCTTTGTTGAAAACCAAATCGAATGCAAATGTAAGTGCAACCCAATCCAAGCCAATCAATATAATAAACTGTTTGACCATGCTTATCTTTTATTCATACAATTTTCTATGCATTACAACGATTTAATAACTATTATGATAAATGCCGATGATACCCAACCTGAGATTCAGAGACAGCGCCACAGACAAAAGAAAAAAAAAAACAAACCCAGCCACGATAATTTTGGGTACAAGAGATTTACAGATAAGTGTCAATTCCGAGAGTGTTGCAACAAGGCTGAGGGGCAATCTTTAAGTTAGATTATCTTAGCATCTATTGATGCCTTACCAGAGGGTTTTGACCAAAACACATTTGGACTTATGTGTAAATCATAATTAACATCATACTTGCCTTTTGCTGAAAGATTTCCCTGCGAAATGAATAAAAGATAAAATAAACTTGGATTTATTTAAATACTGCAATTAATACGATAGAGTTGATGTAAGTTCTTTCAATGTACACATTAAACTATAATGGATTTTTTTTAAAAATATTTTTAAGAGATTTATTATTTGTAATTTATTTTAAACTCATTCCCAATAATTCAGACTTTAACGGAACAAATTTACAGTCAAGTTTACATTATAATATAAGATAGGAATAATATCAGTATACATGTATTTGCATATGTACATATATTCTGTAATAATGCTTAGTCATTGACGATGTTGGCGCCACGTAATCGTTTCTTAAAGCTGTTCAGGAGCCGATTCGACATTCTCAAGGTTTGTATGCTGTCGCTCAATGCTGCTGGGCTGCTTGACATAAAATAAGAAAACTCGATGTGTGGGTGTGTGTATGTGAATGTGTGTGTGTGTGATGGAAAAAAACAAAATCAGTGTGTGATAAAAAAAATATATAAATCAATGATAAAACAGGATTAAGAAAAATAATAATGTGAAAGGCAAGAAGAAAGGGTAACAAGAATAAGACACAAATTAAAAAGAATAAAAACTTGATAATAATTGATTTTTGTACACATTACTTTATTTACTCGTAGAATTGCGTTTGGGGAAATCCGTTCGATTTCAAGAGACATTTAATTACATACGTTGTTACACTAGAAATAGCATTAAACATAAACGTAATACAACTAATAATATAATAATAATAATAATAATAATAATAATAATAAAATAATAATAAAGAAAAAGCAGCTCTTTCAAAGTTCTTTGTTTTTGTTTTTTTCGTTTCTACTAAATGCTAAAAGAAAGTCAAAAAATATGTAGAATGTTTGTGTATTTGTGGTATTAATTATCTGTTAGATTTTGTTGATTTGCTTTTGATTCAGTTTCATTTTGTGATTTGAATCCAATTTGATTTTTGATATAATAGTTTCTAGGCACACTCCAGCTACAACCTAATACATACGAATATATATATATATATAAACACTTTTTTAAAGAAAAAACTACGTCCAAGACTAAAAAAAACTGATTTTGCGATAAATGCATGTATTTCCCCTCCTGCTACCTATTGCAGCGCCTATACTTTATACAGTTATAATAAACACACGCACACTCACATACACACACACATACTTGAAAAAATCAAACGAAAATAATACAGAACGCTGGAGTAGAATAGATTCGATTAGACTTAATACGATTGCTGCCTGTTGAAAAATACACACACACACATGCACACATGCGCACAAACACACACACACACACACACACACACATACAATGAAAATAAATAATTGGTTTAGCTTAAGAACTAGAACATATTTGATATTTAATACTTATATGTAGCCTTTACACAAAAACTTTTGTGCCGTTTTTTTCTTTTAAATCAGCGATTACTTGTCATACATCAATATTGCCCTCTCTTTCTTCCCCTCAACTTGCGGCATATCCGTTTCTCGCTCTTAAGTAACTGCGACATGGTTTTTTTTTAGTTTTAGTTTAACTTTTGGAGTTGTTGTTAGTTGATTGGAATCCAAGTGAAATGTTTGTAACTATTTTAAGCTGCCATGCGACTTATGATAAGTTTATTGTATAACATAGGTGTGTGTGTGTGTGTAATACGTTAGCTCCTTCTTAACTCAGATAAGTTTCAGTTTTATATGAGAACAACAAAAAATTTGGCCAATGAAATTCGCTACAACAAAACTACAAGGCACATACATACATATATATAAACACATATGTATATATATATATACTCATATCTATACGTATATCAACAACACACATTTATATGCTCAACCAAACATATATATATATATATAAATATATATATATATATATATATATATATATATATTGTGTATATAAGTTAATTTAAATTTCGACTCTTATCGTTATCGTCATCGATATATCATAACCGATCTGTCTCGTTTTCGTCATAATTTTCTCGTTACTTTCCCCCGGTTTTGGGTTGCTTAAGAACTAACTAAATGTTGGGTACCCATATCAAATACAAAAAAAATATCCTTGTATATGCATACTGTGTGATTTGTGTTTTGTTTTTTACACATGATATGACCTATATGTATATATATATATATTATATATATATATATATATATATATATATATATATATATATATATAAACATGGTATACATACATAAGTACAACTAATTTACGAACCTAAGGATTATATAATAGAGAACTTAATTATCGTTTGTTGTTGTTGTTGTTGTGGAAGTTGACGTTGCCATTTTTAGAAAAAAATTGTTGTTTTTTTTTGATTGTTAATAAAGCGGTTCTAACGAGTTTCAGAAGTTGGAAGTAAAAGGCCAACTTGACATTTATATAGCTGTAGTTGTAGTTTGTAAATGAATAAAAAATATATATGTGTATATAGGTAGGTATATGGTAAATAGGTAGGATAGTAGTATGCATATATAGCGTTAAATTAAGTAAATATTTGTTTGTTATAAGTAGTTGGTAGGTATAAACATTAGATACACTTTTCTTGTTAAAGCAGCCTAAATATATCGTTAGACTACAACTTGTTTTTCTCTCTATATTCCCATTCTACATATTCTCATATTTTTTCCGGTGCAACGCCTCCACATGCCTCCACAATTCTATAACATGTGCCTCATATCAACTCTCGTTTCTTTCGTTTCGCTCGTCATCTTCATTGTTTTAACGAAGAGTTGGCCGGCAGCGTGGCTGATCTTTGCACATTCGCCGCGTACGGCTTGTAAGCGGAACGTGTCGATTGGCTGCATCAGCGAGTAGCGAGCAACGGGTGTAAGCAGCGGAAGTTCATGATGGATTTGGTGATTATGATGATTTTTATTATTATCGAGCGAGCGAACAAACGAACGAGCGAGTAGATCGAACAAGCGAGAAAAGAAAAATACGAGATTTATTAGCTCAAGGTTAGACACACAAAAAGCCTTTAATTAATAGCAGGTCTTTAAAAGAAATATATATATATAAATATGTTGAATTTTGTTTTTTTTTGTTTGGCAACGTCAATTGAAAAGGAAAGGGGAGGGGAACGGGATGACTGTGTTAACGAATAGCGATTAGCTTGTGTGTGTGTATTTTTTTGTTTGGGAGTGGGGTGGGTTTGTAGACCAGCTGTTTTACCTGGGCGATATTTTGCTGCCATCAGTGCTGTTGTTGTTAGATGAGTTCGCCTTGTATCCACTCTTTTGGATACGCTTCAATAGCCGCGCCACCCACAACGATTGCTGCTCGGGCGAGTCGGCCAGCAGCAGCATGTCGCGTGCGCTGCGAGGATCGTGGTGCAGCTTGCAGGGCGCCAGTGGATCATGCTTCTCGACGTGCTCCTTATGTATCTTATTGCGGCATCTACAACAACAAATAAATATATATAAATATGTGTATATACATAAAATTTAGTACTTACCTTTTACATTCGTAGGCCGCCGGCGGCTTAAACAGTTGCCACAGCGGCTTGGAGCACAAATCACAGAACGTTGGCGTGTGGTACGTAATGTGCACAAACTCATGACCTAGACAGAGACAGACAGAGAGACAGACAGAGAGAGAGAAAGAGAGAGACATACATAGAGGTAGAGAGAAACAAACGGATAAATATATTAATTATATTATACATATATATGCAAAAGCATAAAAAATAAAAATAAAAAAGGTAAAATTTTGTAATTAAAAAATTTGATTGAATTTTGCACCAATTAATAAATTAGATTTGCAGCCAATTATTTAAATTAATAACCATTAAAATATATATTTTTCTTGAATGATAACGTTTTACTTTAAACATTTATATACATTTTTTTTTTTTTTTTGGTTGCTTACGTTGGAACTTTCCATTTGCAAATTTTAGGTTGCTTTTTAAGCGTGGAAAAACGAAAATAATCATGACTGATTGAATTAAGCGCTGGGGAATCACAAATTATTTACGTTTATATCTCAAATAAACCGAAGTTAATGTGTAAGATAGATTTTAGTAAATATAAATATATATATATATAGCATGTGGAATATAGCAGGCAGGCAGTCAGGCAGACAGAAGGCAGAAAGGCAAAATGCCATTCGGGCAGACACTTACCTTTGTGTATTATGGTGCCAGGTCGCTCCTCATTGCTGCTGACATGCAGCGTCGCATCGAGCTGCTCATCGGGACGGTGGGAGGCGCCCTCGCCGGCGTACAGCAGCTGGAAGATGCGCGGAATCTCTTTGGCATCGGCGCGTATAACATCTCCTTGGGTGACGCTGCGCACGTGATACACTTTGCTGTTGGGCACGAAAATAATAAGATTGGTCAAACACAATGCAAGAGATAACTGATTACGAAACCTACCTCAGATCGAGGATGAGCACTGGATCGGTTGTGTTATTCTTGTCGATCTCCGAGTTGTAAAAGATGATTTTGCGCGACGAGACGATCACATATTGACGCTTCCAGCTTTGGCCCCGACGGCTTTTCTGCTTATTTGGAACGGATAGGACGCCCTCGAAGACCGAGTCCTGTGTAAGTGAGAGCAGAGAGGAGTGCTAAATCAGAACGAGCGAGTATCGAGTGGCCAGTAGCGAGAACAGGTTGAATAAAGAAACCGAGACGAAAACAACGAAACGGAAGAGAAAACGAAAAAGAAGAGAAAAGTGTATGTGTATTTGTGTGTGTGTTTTTGTGTGTGTGTGTGTGTGTGTGTGTGTGTGTGTGTGTGTATTAGGGAGCATACCTGACTATCCTCGGGATCATTATCGGCAGATGATAGCGAAGCCGTCTCATTCAGTTTGCTCTGGAGATGCTCAATTTCGGTTGCCTTGCAGTCAATCTCCATGTTCATTTTCTGCTTAAGCTGTTGATCCTCGACGGCCTGCTGCTGCAGATCCTGACACTTGAGTAGCATCTGGTTGAACTTTTCGCGCTCCTGCGACAGCTCCTGCTGCAAACGACGCATTTCCTTCTCCTTCTTGCGCAACTCAGCCGTAGAGCGGGCCTTGCTCTTTGGCTCTGCAATACAAAGAAACGTATTCGGTTAAGATTTATATGATTCTCAAGAGGGATCCAAGAGAGGGATTCGCGAAGTACTCACTTTGCAGATCGGAATCGCGACGATTCATGACTTCGGCCAACTTGGCGACGGCCACCTGTTTGAGAAGCACCTCGTTCTTGCACTTCTCGGTTAGCTTAACAATCTCCTCATCCTTGGCGGTGCGCTGTTGCTGCAACTCCTCGAGCTGTTGCTTGTGCTGCACCAGCTGATCGTCGCACTCGTTGCATTTAAGCTTTAGTTTCTTGTGGAGATCAGCTTCGGTTTCCTTGAGCGTAGCTAACATTGCCTCCTTGGCGTTGATTTCGTTGCGGTGCTTCATAATGAAGTCCTTCAGTTCGAGCTCCTTAATTGTCTTCTCCTTCTCGAGATCGGCAACCGTCTCCTCGGCTATGGAACGGGCAAGTGCCTCGGAATCGGCGCGTGCCACAGCCACCTGGACTTGGTGCTTAAGCGAGATGCGCTCCTCCTCAAGATCCTCGATCTTGGACAGACGCTCGGCGCTCTCCTCGCGGTTCTCGTTGGCCTGCGTCTTGTAGAGGCGCGAGAAACACTGCTCCGCCTCCAGCTGCGCCTGCAGCTCCCGATTGTTGGCCAACGCCTCGTGATGGGTGCTCTTCAGCTGCGTCAGATCCTCCTCGAAGCGACGCTTCGCCTCGCGCTGTGCGGCCAGCTCCTTCTGCAGTTGATTCTCGCGCGAACGCAGATGCGCCACCTCGGAGCTAAGCAGACTTAGCTCAGAGAGAAGCGAGTTGCGCTTGGTGTGCTCCTGCTCCAGCTGGGACTGCAGTGCGGCCACCTTCTCAGACTCCTGGCGGCATTCACCTTCGAGCTTCTGCAGGCGCAGCTGAATCTGGCGATAGTCCACCGACAGCATATTTAGCTGTCGCTCCTTCTCCTGCGAGTTCTGATCGGCCTTGATGCGGGCGGATTTCTCCTCATTGAGCTTGGACTGAAGCGCCTTAACCTCTTGAAGATTGGCTTCATCGCGCGACACAGATCGCGATTTTTCTGTATCCTGGTGCGCCTTGACCTCCTGCTGGTAGCGTCCCTGTGCCGCCTTTAGCTCAAAATCGAGACTGGCGTGCGTCTTCTCCAGTTCGCTAATCTTCTCAACCAGCGATCGATTGTCCTCCTGCGCCTTTTGCTCACGTGTCAGTGATCGCTCCAAATCGTTGGTTAGCGTTTGCATTTTATTCTCGGCTTCCTTGTGCAGCTCCTTAAGCTGTGATCGCTGATTTTTCTCCTGCACCACGTGCGCCTGCAGTTCGGCATTCTCCTGGCCGAGCTCCTCCTTGTGCTTCTGCAGCGTATCAATCATCTCGACCATGTCGCGCACCTTCTCCTCGTGCGTCTTCAGCGTGAAGCCCAGCTCGGCATTCTGCTTCTTCAGCTTCTGTGTTTGCTCCGTTTCGGTCTTAAAGCTCATCTCCATGTCGTGCAGCTGCTTCTCTAGCGTCAGCACCTTCTCATTGATGTTCAGATCACGGGTACGCGTCTTCAGCTCGTTCTCTAGCTTGCGCTGCGTGTCCGCCATTTGGGCCTCGGCCTTTTTGCGCAGCTCGATCTCCACCTCGACCTTCTGCATGGCCACCTTGTAGTTGTGCTGCCTCAGCGCCAGATCCTTCTCGTATTCGCTGGCAATGCGCTGCAGTTCGGTCTCCCGCTTTGTGCTCAACTCGATCTGTTGCCGTAGACTGGTGTCCTGCTGTTCCAAGGCCTCGGCACGTCCACGTTCCCGTTCCAGCAGCGCCTCAAGCCGTTTCAGCTCATTAGAATTGGAGGGCCGATGGCGATGATTGTGGCCATGATTATTGTTGGCAGTGCTGCTGCTGCTGTTGACCGACTGCGATGCCTTAGACTCGGCGTCGACGGTGTCGCTGGAGAGCAGCTGATAGTCGCCCGTGTAGGTGAAGCCAATGAATGGCAAATGATTGCCATCGAAACTCTTGGGCACCGGGAATACCTCCTCCGTCTTCTCATCCCGCTCGATATCCTCAAAATTGCGCGTATCATCGTCGGATGCCAACTCTGGGACCACAGGCGGCACACTCTCGCGTATGTTGTCAAAGGACCAGGTGTCGTTGCGGAAGAACGGATGCGCCTTGATGTCCTCAATGCCAAAGCGACCCAGGCGCTGCGTGCGATCGGTGAGGAAGGCTCGTATCAGCGCCTTGGCAGGCTCACTGATCTCCACCTCGGCCGGAAAGCTGAGTGAATTCTTGTGATCCATTATTTTGCCGTAGGTGCCCACCAGCGAGTCCGCATAAAAGGGCGTCTCGCCGAACAGCATCTCATACAGAAATATGCCCACCGACCACCAGTCACATTCGCGCCCATATTCATTGTCAACACCCTGCGACTGCAGCACCTCGGGACTGATGTAGTCCGGTGTTCCGACGGCATTGCTGGACACCACCTGTCCGTTGGCGCCCATGCGCATGCAGGTACCGAAATCGGCCAGCTTCAGATGGCCATAGCTGTCCAACAGCATGTTGTCCGGCTTGACGTCCCGATGCACAAAGCCCATGTCGTGTATGGTATCGAGTGCCAACACCACCTCCATCGTATAGAATATGGCCCATTTCTCTGGTATCTCATAATCGCCCATTAGAGAAACAATGTCACCGCCTGGCATAAAATCCATTACCATGTAAAGATATTTGCTGTCCTGGAATGCGAAATGCAACTGCACAATCCACTCCGAGTTCGCATGGGCCATTATGTGACGCTCCTCCCAAAAGAAGGCGGAGTCTGGTCGTTTCATCATCTCGAATTTCGATAGACGCTTCATGGCATACACCTGACTGGACGACTTGTGCCGCACCAGCTGCACCTCTCCAAAGGCGCCGGCTCCGATTAGCTTGATGAAATCAAAATCATCCACATTCATCCGCAGCTGATTGATCCGCTGCGCCAGCGGCTTATCTGCAAGGACAAACGAACCCAAGAAAAGTTATTCCAAATCTGGAAATGAATTAAAACGCATTTACTCACATTTATATGCATATTGCTCAATGTTCTTGAGACGCTTCAGCGAAACGTGCTCGCAATCGCTCACCAGCGCCGACACCGTGTCCAGCAGGCAGTCCACGTTGCATATGCTGGTCGGATCGCGCATCTCGCGCTCCAGCGCCGTCGCTCTACAAAATGGAATATGCAAGAGAAGAATGGGTAAAAATTTAAAAACAATAGCATTGATACAAAGCAGCAAAACTTATCATTTGAAATTTAAAACACGATTTGTTTTCTTAAAACCTCTGTAAGTAGAAGTAACAAAAATGTGTGTGTTGTATGGTATTTTAAATAAAAATAAAATTAATATGGAAAAGGTGTTTACACGAAATCGGTTTCGTAATCGCAAACATAACATCAGCTACACCAAGAACAAGTCATTTGTCATTTATGTAAATAAAATTGCCAAATGACTTAATCCGGCTACGTGTTATAGATTATTTTAATTGGATAGTTCATATAGACAGACAAATAGGCGCTATTTAGGTACAAATTATTAATAATGGTGCCCTGAGTTGATGACAGCCCTTGGGCAAACTCTGATCACCTTTTTCAGTATATTGGAGAATTTATTCTTTTTCCGAAACAATTGCCAATGAATGCATGCATTTATTTATTTATTTATGCAAGCTACGCATGTGGATTAAGATACAGTTGCAATCAACTGTGCAGAACAACAACAAGAGCAATAAATGCGTTTGGAGGGGGGGGGGGGGGGGGTGTGTGTTGACTTTATCGCAATAACCGAACTGTCAACTGTTGACTTTAATAATTTGCTGAAAGAATGCTCGTGCGTGTGTGAAAATGTTGATATGACTTGCTTATGCGAAGACGCGTCGCGCTTTCATTTAGTGCATATGGACAGATGGACGCTCAGCCAGACATGCTGAGAAAGAGAAAAAGACAGGGAACGACAAAGACAGGCAGACAGACAAAACAATAGAAATACGAGCTTGATATCCCGTTGGTCTTTGTCATGCCTGCAGCGGGTATTATAATTATGTCATGAAACATGTAACAAATTGAACAAAATATATATTTTATGTATATTATTTTATTTTATTTGCTATTTATTATCAGTTATTTTTCATCATCATAAAATGATTTTCAATGCCAGAATATTATATTATTATGCTAAACATGTAATGAAATTTTTAGAATCCCGCCATTTGTTTAGCAATATTACAATTTTATTTGTAATATTTTATATATATATATATATATATATTATATATGCATATACATTTGATGGAAATTAATATTTATATATGAATGATATAAGCATTATGTACATCTATGAATCTATGAAATATATAGCTGGAAGATAATTTAATCACTGGCTATACTGCAATAACATTTTGGCAGTTTAATAAATTAAAAAACTAAAGCAGAAATGCAGGGAATAATGCATGTAAATCGTACTTCATAAATAACTTTAAACATTCGCAAATCAAAAGTATGAAAAGTATGTTTACAATTTCATACCAAATATATATACAGCAAACACAAAAATACTTTTTAAGTTTCAAAAATGTTGAACGATTTTTTTTGATTTACAAATCTTTGATAATTAGGCGAGAAGCAATTTCGCCTATACAAGTGCAAAAGTAAGCACAGAAATGTGTTTTGTTTCTATGTTTGTATGTAAGTTAAGATTGGCACATGGCGCAAATCAGACGAAGCGTTGTGGATACTGAAAACCCAAGCGAGAGAATAAAGCCAGGAGAGAGAGAGAGAGAGAGAGTCTCGTTTTGTGTCTCGCTGTATAGTTGTAGACCCGTTGACAGACGGCGCAAAATTGATACTAAGAGGTGTTTGAATTGTTGTGATTTCATCATCACCACTTACGGCATGACAGAAAAACCAAAAACAAATCACAGCAACAGAAACAGCAGTGCTTACAACAACAATAACAACAATTTTGGAAAAGTGGAATTTTCAAAAATGCTGCGATGAATTTTTATATATATTTTTTTTGGCAATGCCAACAACAACATAATTATTAATAACAGCAAAAACAAAAAAGTCAGCATTCAGTACGATAATAATACATAATAAACAACGACGACAACATAATCGTCACCTGGAGACAATATAATTGTAAATTAAATTTATTCATGCACCTAAATTGAGACAAGGCGCTGCAGCTAAGCATTTCATTTATTTAACTGCTTTAGAAGCTTTTTTAAGCTACAAATTTAGCTAGTTTATTTGGCTAGTGAGTAGTAAAGCTGTCAGAGTAACAGAGAATTCCCAATACTAAATGCATGCATGATAAATATTAGCACACTTTGGCCGCTATATGCTATATGCGTAATATTATTGCTATTTTCTAAATTCAAAACTCATTTCCGTGCCAATGAATTGTATTGCTACATGTACACCCTTACCTTGCTAGCACAATTTATATATGTCAACGCAATGGTCAAGAATAAAATGGGAATTGATTTCGCTGAAAGTTGAATTTTGTTAAGGAATTGTGTGCCATTTATAAGTATCGCTCTGCTGTTTCAATTGGGCTACGACCACTGTATCTATATATATATTTTTTTATATACGTAAATATATATATTTTAATGACCAAGAGCGCAATGTACAAATGTGCAATGCAATTGGCGGATTTGCTTTGTTCTAGCCAAATGTGTTTTCCGCCGCATTTTTTAGGGCCACATGTATTTTGTGGAGCACTCAACTATTTCTGAATTACGCCCACACGCACAGCGTAGAAATCAGAGAGATGTAATGCATTATTGAATTCAAGAATTTGCATGCTTTGTGCAGATTACACGCAGGCGTAACAATAACAATAACATTAACTACAATAACAACAACAACAACGATCGTACCGTTCCGGCTCAAACAAGTGGAAAGCAGGGTGCATAGCCCACCACATTTTGGCCAGTAATTTAGGGTGAGCCCTGTTTCTGCCAAGTCTAAATGTATTTATATAAAATTATATATATATATATATATATATATATATAATTATATATAATTAAATATTTATTTATTTGATGGCGATTGCGACTTGGTTGGAAACGCGTTTTACGCGCTGCGATGCGCCGCCTGCAACTGACTACGTTTTGGCCAGTTGCAATTTTGTTGTTTCGACTATTTGGTTTCGTTTTTATTTATTTTATTTTTTTTTATTTTGGTTTGCTTACAAATTTTAATGCGAAAATGGCAAATTTATGAGAAGTGGCCCAAACGGTCGGTCAAACCGTTTTGCTCACTCGCTTGTCAATTTGATTGCCGCCGCTGCTTTGAAACACATATGCTTCTGGAAGGTGTTTGGCACTGATGTATTTTTTGTTCGCTTTTCGCATTTCGTTTTTTGTTTTTTACACTAAATTTGTAAATCTTAACTGAACAAATCTCAGCGAACAACTTATTTGACAATTAATTGAACACCAGTTGCGTCGCCTGCCTCACCTCAACTCACCTCATCGTGTGTATTGTGTTGTATTGTCTTTCGATTTGTTTTGGGTACTGATAATAATACTCACCGACGCCGCCTTTCCACATCCATGTTTGATTATTTGCTAAGCCTCCTGTCTTCGACGCGTCGACAGCATGCAACTTGGTTGTATTCACGCCTCGTTCTTTCTACTGGACATTAGCAGCACTGTAAAACATTTATAATTTATTATTTTATATATATATCATATCATATTATATCATTAACGGTACTCGCTGGCTAATTACAACAATTCAACACTTAGCTGATTTTATAAACAGTAAATAATATGTTACCATAATTGTCATTAATGTACAACTATATGTAACAATCATCTAAATCCGCGAACTGCATTTTGAATATATTAAAATAAATATATAAATTGTAATTAACTTGGAAGCGCGGTATAAATTGTATCCGCTTGGCTATATATTCATATAGATGGCTGATCCTTGCACTTGGCTTACCTGCTGCTGTGTGCCCGCCCCAAAGCTGTTGCCGTCTTCAGCTGCTCAATTGAATATCGTACAGGATTTTTAGAGCTGCCGTAAAGCAAAACACATATAATACCAATTTATATTTGTTTGGTTGTCAGCTTCAGCTTACCTGCCTTGTCAGCTGAGGAAGCACAGCTACGGTGATGGTGAGAGGGGGTTCCGTGTGGTATGCAAAGGGAACTGTTCCGAGCAGAGATGAATAGTTGTTTATGTTGTTGTTGGCGGTGTTGTTGTTGGTAGGGTTGTTGTTGTTGTTGGCAGCCGATGAGGTCACTAGCGTTGTTAAACCACTTGAGGATTCAAGTAAACTGTTAGCCTTTAGTATGCCTGGGCGAGAGCAGGCCGTTGTTGGCCAACGCCACATACGGGCAACGGGCGGATCAGCAGAACTACCAGCCAGCCAGACAGCCAGCAAGTATTGTGATTATATATATTTATAACAATGTCCTTGCCGTTTATTTGGTTTTTTACTTTGCAGTTTTTATTAATGATTTACGAATAAATGTGGTTCTTGTTGCTTGAAGTACTTTTGTGTGTATTTTTCTCTTTTTGGCTATTTGGCTGCAATTTTTGGCGAAACAAGCAGCAACAGCAGCAGCAGCGCGATGTCGTTGTGTTTGTAAACATGCAATGTGTGGCACATCGATTGTTGACTGCGCTGTGCGCATGCAACAGTTGCAAATTATTGATTTTGGCCAAATGTTGCCAAACACTTGCGTTATTCCCTTTTTGTTTTGAGGATTATTCCAGGAGACACAGGGCCCAAATCCAAATCCAAATGGCAGCGTCACAGCAAATCGTTCACCTATTTACGATCACACTAATTTTTGCCCCTGAAATATACCAAAATTGTTATTCAAAGTAAAAGTGGTCACATACTGCAATTAAAAAAAATCGTATTTTAATGCCAGTATTTTTTATATATATTTTTAATACATGATCATAAAGGTAAGATAGATTCCAAATTAAATATTTTTATTATATTCTAAATTGACCAGTGGAATAGCAAAAGTTTTTATTTCATTTATTACTTAAATAATAAAAAGAAGGCAACTGTTTCTAGAAAGCTTAATGGGCCCAAGACCAATCGAATGTTAATCGGAATCTCGCTACAAGCTACTGATAGTATATCTTTCGCGCACAAAATTCGAGTACTCACTCGATAATTTTTGAAGCAACCCTAATAATGTAACCAAATATAATGCTGTTTTTATATATTCGCTATACAGCATTCTATAAGCTTATAAAGGCGGTCACACTGCGCCTCGATCATGGTTTTAAACATTTGTGGTAACATCTGTGTGGGCTGCGTGCATAATAACAGACTAACCATATTATAACAAATATTTATATTAATACAATTTTTTCTCATTTACTGCATTGCCAAGTCTTTGGGAGTTTTGGGTTAAAACGGTACCCAAAAATCGGTTAATAATGCGTAAAAATTATGAATTTTTGAATATGCTTTTAAGAATCGTTAATGATTTTGATATAAAATTAAATTCAAATTTAACATTTTAATGCAAAATTTATGCGTTTCGCTTACATATAAGGTAAAAAAACGTTAACAAAAATTTTAAAAGAAAAATAATGTATAAAAATGGGCCTCTTAACAACTACTCCTGTCTAGAACTACTTGTGCATTTTTACGTTTTCTTCTAGCGCAAATGTACCAGTGTGCATTTGTGTGCATGCTTTCGCCTATAGAGTGCCACAGTGGAGCAAAGTAGAGTCATTAAGTCAACGTCAGAATTTATTACATTGTTTCAGTTTTCTCGACACTGAAAACGCTCGGCTGTGGTGTGAAAACCAGATTGTACTCGGCTTGTTGCTGCTTCAGCAACAGAAGGGCTGGCGGGAGAGGCAAATGGAAGGCACTTAAAGCACAGCAAATGCATGATAGTGGAACGAAAGGGCTGTCCAGGCGATCGGCGATTGTCTATTTGTAAGTGTGTATGCGTGCAGAGAGCACAAAGAGAGTGAGAGAGCGGGTTGTGAGTGCAGTTTGCTTGCTAGAAAACGACAATCATTATTTCGGTGTATGTGTGCGCTCATTTAACCGTTATACGGTCAGGTAGGAGTCAGCAGCACAGCGCAGAGTCGCAACTAGCAGTATTCAGAGTCAGAGTCAATGTCAGCGTCGTCAGTCGTTATACGCGCTTCGTTAGTCGTGGAACTGCGTACTGCAGCCCAAAAAATACTGTAGCTAGCGTCTCGTTTAGCAAGCAAACACATACATACACTTATATATCTAAATGCTTTAAATTTAAATTAAACGCGCGCGGGTGTCGTATGCATAGTACATACATATAAATATATTTTATATATATATGTATAAATAAATGTATTAATATATATATATATATATAAGTATATGAATAGATCTTTAGTTGCTTTATGTTTATTTTTTGTCTTGTTTTTTTGTGACAATCGCGAGAAGATCGTCTGAAAGACAACTTTCAAGTGCTGTTAAAAAATAGGTGACCAAGTAGCATTATTATTAACAATAACCACACAAAAACTACAACAACAACAAAATGGTCGAGACAGTGATTACCGTTGAGCGGACAACCACAACTGGGCCACCTGGGCCAGCCGGTGACAATGGCGGCTTCTGGAGCGCCATACGCATCAATTTAGATTATTATAAAACGTTACCGGGCGTGATAAAGATTGTGGAATTGGTAAGTAGCGTAACCTACTCTTCTAACCAACAAAATAATGATAAACAATACCAAAAAAATTAAGAATAAACCATTGCCTGGAAACAGTATAGCACATATTGCGTATACGACACATTGCGACACCAACCCCACACCACAAACCCCCACCTCCTTAGACTTTTGCTTATCTCACACATACACACCCATAGTGTCAAATTGATATGCTGTGTAAATTGAGCTTTTATCTGTAGATTTCGGATAGCCTTTTGCCAATTAATGCACATTTCACGGGGCCGAGCCGCCATTTTGTCATATCCTGTAGCCAATAACTGTTGGGTATAATGAAACGAACTAGTTACACCAATCGATAAATACCAAATAGGTAGTTTAATCGTGTTTTTTGTTTCGATAGACGGATAAGATACGAGTCGTGGAAGGGCTCAAAAGGCAATCAGCCAGGCCATGTGGCTGTCAACAATTTGCTGGCAATTCGATATCGATCAATCCGATTGTCATCAACTCAATTTCAATTAAACATTTTAGACAACTGTTTAACTGTCTAAAAAATGGTTCCAAATTGAATTGCGTTCAACAGCTGTGCGCTCGCACTAAGAAAAAATCAGAACAATATACATTAATAATTGCAAGTGTTTGTATGTGTGTGTGCATGCGTGGGAAGTTGTCATCGGTTAGCCGTGGAAATGCCCACAACCTAAACCACAACTAGCACATGGAGTACAACTGCAGCCAAATGCTGCCTGCCATCAATATCAAAATACTAACACACACAGACATACATATATATGCCTGCCCACAGGTGGCCGCCAACACGCAACAACCACAACAAGTACAACAATAACAACAGCGTTGACATACACACACATATGCATACATATTTATACATATATATTTACATACATAATTGCAAGCATTGAAAATGAATACAACAACAACAACATTGCTTTATATGTATGGAGAAAGCTTTCCTGGGCAAATATCATCCAAAGCTTAGTGTTGCTGATAAGTTTGTATGTTATATATATGTGTTACGTATGTGTGATATGTATGTGTCATATGTGTGTGTGCTATGTATATGTGTACATACATGTTTTCAAGGGCAGTTCGCCCTCAAAAAGCCGGCTATGGCCTCAAAGCTTTTAATTTAATTAATAAAAAAAAAACAGTTTAATTTGTAGATTTGCATTGGAGTACCATATTTCCAAAATTTAACGGGTTTCTTAAGGCTCAAAGGCATCTGTTACTTGATTATCATTGGGGAAGAAGGGGCTGCCAATGATCCATACGGTGTTTCTCAAAGCAACAAATTGGTTTTATTTTCATTTATTTGTGTTTTAAACAAAAAAAAACACGTATTTGACCAATTGTTTCCATGATAACCGCACATATAGATAATAGCTATAACTTTGTTTTTTCTCCACATGAGGCATATACAATCGAATATTGTGAAGGATAAAGAGTTTAACGTACAAGAACTTATCTGTAGAGCTATTGTTTCTATAACAGATATATATATTCTATAAAAAGAAAAGAAAATAATATCGCCCTAGTTATTTGCATATAAAATACATATAATTCCAGTCCACTTAAGTTAAGCAATTTGTCAATGTGTCTTCGTACTACGATTATTTACCATTATTATGCAATATTGGATTATTGCATACCAATTCAATGGCAACAATTGTTTTGAAGCAGCCAATGCAAGTGTCAAGCATACACCAACACTATATGCCCCATGTCCAATGCCCCAGGCAACAAACATTAAATATGCATAGAAAATCGATGGGGTTGTGTGTAAAAATCAAAAAAGTATCCCAACAAGCCATAACAATTCATTTGGTAATTTATCAATTTTAAAACTATTATTTAAATATCAATTTAATTTGATTGAATTTTTATTTGCGTTCGCAATTTAAATAATGAACGCGTTCTCAGCCTTAAATTCAATTTTTGGTGCCTAATCTAATCGACGCCTTTCCAGTTGACTGGTATATAGCCTGGTCTATAATTAAAGAGCGTGAGCAGGAAATTTGAGAATATGAAATATGAGCAACCAAATTGATATCGTCAACGGCAATTAACTGATAATCCTCGACTCGGCCTATTTCTAATCGCATGAATCATGCGCATTTCTCACACCTGACCGATAAAAGTTCTCGCCAATGTGCCAGGTCCAAGAAACATATGAACATATGTCATTACTCATACGATTTTCGACAGAGTGGTTTACCTTTTATTGTTTCTTATTTTAATGCATCTTATCGACTTTCAAACAAATAAAACTTAGAGACTTAAACAGCCAGCCGCCTCGTATCAGCCGACGATAAGATTGTCCATTTCAGAGTTCCAATGCCAGTTCCAGTTCCAGTTTCACTTCCAGTCTGCATTTCATTAGCGGCGAAAACTTAGCCTGTCTTTTCGTTAAACTTGGTCAAACATTTTAATGCCATGTTGAAAAACTTGTTGTCGTTTTTACACACTCACTCACAAAACACACACTTAGCTATTTATGTCGTTCCAGGGTCGCTTGTAAGCATAAGAATCGTGTCTACATACTTTGATAAATACATACATACACACACACATGCGTACATCATATATATGCAAATTTGCATGGGGGATGGGCATAAAGATAAGACGCGAAACGGTTTCGAGGCACCCAACGATTTATTAGACGTTTTTGAAAATATGTACATATTTATGCGTTATAATATACATTACGTAAGAGACTTGTATAAATACACACACACACACATACATACATATATATATTTTTTGGAAGCTGCGCGATTTGCCACAGGCCACTTTATAGGCGTCTATATATATAAATATATATATATGCATTTATGTAGTATATATATATAGTATATATGTAAATTTGTATATATGTATGTTGCCTACATTGCTATAGAATATTGTGCTCTTGGTCCAAAGTGAAATTTATGACACATTTCGAATGATTTTTTTTTTCTTTTTTGCTAAAGAATTTCAAGAATTTGCCAGTTACAACAAGTTGGCATAAGAATACAGCAAGTGGGTGAATCAAAAATAAAACATTTCCTTTAAAAAATGGCATATGAAATTCAAATGAAGCAATTACCTTTGTTTTGTTTTGCTTGTTAACATAGTCAACACACGAACTCAAATACACAAACACATACATGGAGGGTTGTCTGTTTATTTACATGTTTCCATTGCTGTAAATGCGCAAGTGTCGATGCTGCGCTGTTATCGCTATCGCCATTATTAAGATCATGCCGCTGCTATTAAACTTCAAAAGCAGCAAACCGCCCCAGCTGCTGCTCTATTCCTATTATATGTGGAACATACTGTTACATACTGTTACAGTTCTGCCGTCCCGCGTCATTGATCAAGCGAGTATTTCTTGCAATGGGTGTGTGTGTGTGCATGTAAATACATTCACATATGTGTGTGTATTGCATAAGTCACGCTTCACAAGTCAATTTTTTATTTGTTATTAACCAGCAGACGAATCAAATTATCAACGAACAAATCATATAAATTGGGCTATTGAAGCGTTAACTGCTGTTCTTGACTTAAGCATTGATTTACAAACATAAGTATGTATTTATGCATGTACACACACATGCATACGTACAATTAAATTATACTGTGACGCGTATTCGTATTTAAGACATAATTTTTTCTATGAAAATCGTTTTATTTACATACACATACACATACACACATACTTATGCACTTATGTATGTAAAGTCAACATTTGTAAGTATTTCATTCTTATTTTTGAAACATGACGCAAATTTTTTCTCGCTGTCTGTTGTTTTTGACCAGTGGTGAACAGAGCTGCCCACATGCGATGCGACACACGAAATACGACACATGATATATGAGTGTGGGGTGGTCAAGTGCAAGCTACACTGGAGTTTAATCAACTTTGATCAACAGGGAGCGCTTTTACTTCAAGCACACACACAGAAATAATGCGTGTGAACCAAAGACAAACAATAACATAAACAACAACCAGTTGGCTTCAGTCGCTGCTGTTACTGTGTTTTTTGCTGTTATTATTATTGCAAGCTAGGCGAACGGGTCGCAGCCGTCGCTTTTAGCTTGGGCAATGTCTGCAACTTTCAGCTTTCACTTTTTGTTCGCCTTTTGTTTTAGGCAAAAGCAACAAGAAAGCTGTGTGCACCTGTAAGCACACACACGTCCATTGCGTATCGCATATTGCTTTTTAATTGCAAATTACAAACCACATACATATACATACATCTATAAATGGGTATCTCAACGAAATATGTGTCGTCGATCGAATTGGACGCCCACACTATAAGCAACTGTTTTGAGACTGTCAAAGTGCAGCGCCGTTCAGATTGAATTCAATTGCTCACCGATTTGGTAATTACCAGTGTACACACACAAACACATGTATACATGTATGTATTTATGTGAGGCATGCAAATGGTATTAAGTGGTCGGTTTCCAATTGCTTAACATGACATCACAAGGTGTCCCAAAAAAAACAGAAACGCCAATTAAGATAAAGAATTTAAATTTTTGTTTTTTTTTTCAGGTATTGGGCATAATTTGTATGGCACTTGCCTCACCCGCTCTAACAGCCGCAACAAGTTTCTTTCTTTTTGCCATTGTGCTCTCTTTCATAATTACCATTCTGCTGATGGCCGCCTATCTGCTAGGCATACGCGAGGCACTCAATGTCGCTGTTAACTGGATATTTTCTGTAAGTTAACATTGCTCTGCATATAAATGTACATACACATACAGCGTTTTTATTCTGTTGCTCTCTTTCACTCACAGGAGCTGCTGACTACCGCTGTGCTGACACTGCTCTATTTCATTGGGTTCATTGTGCAGCTGGCCAGATGGTCCGAGTCGAACGAAAAAGGACATGGCTCGAATACGGCGGCCGGTGTCTTTGGTCTGTTCAATTTCTGTGCGTATTCGGCGGGCACGTACTTCTTATTTATTGCACACAGATCGGGTGCCACACACTAATTGCTGAGCATCGCCGAGCGATGCAATGCGAAGCGATCTAATCTGATCTGATTCGATCCAGAACATAACCATTTAAAATAATAATAGTCAAGCGCACCCACCACGAAACCAGAAAATGTAGCGTAGAATAAGATTAAATTGTGCAATTGTTCAGAAAGTTATTAAATGCATTTCTTTTTTTTTGTAGTTATTTACACACGCACACATATTATATATATATATATATATATATGTATATGTAATGGAAACGAGTATTGCACGCAAAAAGCTCATTAAAAGCTTTGCTCAGATCAATCAGTTAAGTTTTTAACTCGCAGCTCGCTCGGCGCGCTCTTCGTAAAACTTTATTTGCTTTTAATGTTATTTTAATGCTTATTTTAACTTTAATGCTTGCTAACATTTAAGTGCAAACACACGCACATGGCAACAATAAGTTCAATAAATTAATTGTATTTTATAACTGAAAAAATAAATAAAAAAAATTAGAACAGTTTGGATGTCAATTTGCCATTGGAGTGAAACTTGAATAACGTGAATCGGTTTTCATTCCAAAATACATATTCGACGCAACTTGCTAGACCCGGGACTAGCCAAGTTCCACACCAGTCAAACTTTTGACAAAACAAAAAATTAAATAAAAATGATCAATTACATTTAGTGTTTTTGTTATTTAACATAATTATTAAATAAAGTACTGCACTAAATAAGAAAAATTAATATTCTTTTATTAAGCTAAATGTTCCCACCAAAACTTTTTGCCAAAAACGATCAAAAACAATAACAGACACTGATGCACTCGGGTCTGTCTAATTGAATTTGATTGGTTGACTTCAGCGCTCGAAGGGATTTTCTCAGTCTTATTTATACATATTTCTTAAGCTCATCATAGATAGCCAGGACTAGGGCGCCGCCCGTGCCGCGAATAATGTTGGAAAATGCTCCCTTAAAGAAGGCGGGAATACCTTCCTGTTTCGCAATTACCATCCAACAATGGGCGGTATTCTTGTATATCATTTCAGATTCCTTCAGGCCAGACTGCATCATCATGCGACGCCGCACTGTGTCGAACGGGTAGGACGCAATGCCGGCAATGGTGGTCACCACCTGGGCAATGCCCCAACTGACGTAGAACGGTGTACTCTTTGGATTTGGCAAATGGTCCCGACACGTATCGTAAAATCCAAAGTAAGCGGCCCGATAGATGATAATTCCCTGTACCGACACAACAAAGCCACGATATAGACCAATCAGTCCATCCGATTTGACAACCTTCCGGAGACAGTCAATCAGTCCGTTGAACTCTCGCTGGCCGCCTTTACCCACATCAGCAGCCAAACTGAAGGTTACAAAATTAATGAAAAATATGTTTGGAGCAAGCGAAATTGTGAAATATAAATATGCTGATCGAGAACTCCCAATAATAGCAATTTTTCAATTTAGATCAATCGATTCATATATATATATATATATATATATATATAGCTTAAGATGGAGAAATACTCCGAAATGTGAAATATGGATTGTTATCTTCTGCTGTTATATATGATATTGGATTTGATGTTCTTACTTACCGCGTACGCGCAAAGTCGAGTGGATAGACAAAGCATAAGGAGGTTGCACCCGCAGCACCACCGGAGGCTAAGTTTCCCATAAAATGGCGCCAGAACTGCTTCTTTTTGTCGACGCCACCCAAAAATACCTAATAAAAAGAAAAGATATATATATATATAAGTATATATAGATAATAGATTCAATGACTAGCTGGGCGAGCACACAAGCCCAGCCCGGCACTAACCGTTTTGTAAACATCCTTGAAGGCAAAGTTAAGAGCCTGTGTGGGAAAGTATCGAATAACATTGGCCAAATTTCCGCGCCACAGCGAGGAAAAGCCCTGCTCTTTCGGTATGCGAATAAAGCAGTCGATGATGCCCTTATATCGCTGATCGGATTGTATCTGCTTCGACACCTCCTGCACCTGAAGAAGAAGCTTGACTCGCTCAATGGGTGCCACAGCTGTTTTGGCAACGGCAGCCGACACTCCGCCCATCATAAAGTCAATTAAAAATGACTTCAAATCACCACCAGATCTCATGCTACCACCTTCATCACCCATCTTGCCGAATTGATTAGACTTACTTTGTACTTGAATGTGTTTATCTTTGCACTGAGTTCGCTGAAGTTTTTTAACCTTTAACACGTATTAAATTTTTTTTTTTACAAAATTTTTTTTTCTGAATTTTAAGTAAATCCGGAGAGATGTGACTAGTTCAGATTTGGAATTTCAACTAAATGAAAACATAAAAATGTCTAGAATGGCTACTTTGATATTCAAAATTCATCACATCTAAAACTGCCGAATTGGCACAAGTGTTTTTTAAAGTTTCAATACACCATGTTTTACATTCCGATAAAAATCATTAGACCAAAGGTGACAAAAATTCGAGTATCCGCTGACTGCAGTTGTTGTGGTTAGGTCTGGATAACCGATAAAATACATATCGATTTCATACTTGTATCAACAAAGTTAAGCGACTATCGGTCAAAAAAGTAAAGTCTTCCCTTCTTTGCATCCATGGAAATTCATTTATTTAAGATGTGAAAATGTTATATAAAATAAATAAAACACAATTGGTCTACTATTTTTATCAATTTTTATATTTTTAACCAACCGCAGGTTGATTTTGTTGGTTTGTTGTTTTGCAGAGGCTCAAGATAAAAGTGTTGGAATTATTTCATTTGTAATGCGCACTCTATTTTTCAACTAACATTTGTGATTTGCAAAAAGGATGCGCGGCTCGAGTAGTTTTGTGGGTAATGGATTAACTTTGCTACAGCATCCAAACCTGATCGCAACCCGCCCATCATCAAAACCAACTGTCGAACTTAACAAGAATACTATCTTATAAATAATTATATATGTATGTCTAGAATGTTCGTCTGTTCTTTTGTTTGTTTCTTTCTCATTCATTTTGCTATCTGTATGTGTAGGGGGTCTGTACAAGATTTGAATGTTGTCGCTTCGTTTCTCCATTATCCTCTCGTTGGCTCCTTTTGCTGCTGTTGTTGTTGGGTTTTGCTTGTTGGCGTCGTTTGTTGGCTGGCCAAAGATCGATGATGTTATTGGTTTTTGCTATTTTATGCAAGTGCAACTAAATTATATTCCAGTTGTTATATATAATATAATTTCATAATTATATTGGGTTATTATTGTTGGGTGTTTGTTTAATTGCTGTTCTTTTTGCTGTTTACAATTTATATAATATAATTAGCTGGTAGTGGTTTGTTGTTGTTGTTGATTTAATTTGTTTTTCTTGTTGTTTGAATAATTTAATAATTTAATTTACAAGACTTTCTTGATCTCATCGTACAACACAAGCACGAAAGCACCGCCAGTGCCTCTGAGAACGTTGGAGAAGGCGCCCTTGAAGAAGGCTCCGGTACCTTCCTGCTTAGCAATGGTGCCCCAGCAGTGGATTGTGTTCTTGTAGATGACCTCGGTTGCCTTGCGACCAGATTGCATCATCATGCGACGACGCACAGTATCGAATGGATAGGACACAATACCAGCAACAGTTGTAACAACCTGAGCGATGGCCCAGCTGATGTAGATGGGTGTGTTCTTGGGATCGGGCAACATGCCGCGAGCGGTATCGTAGAAGCCGAAGTATGCAGCACGATAGATGATGATGCCCTGCACGGAAACGCCGAAGCCACGGTACAAGCCACCAAGGCCATCACTCTTGAAGATCTTGGTCAAGCAGTTGCCCAGGCCGGTGAACTCGCGAGCACCACCCTTGCCAGTATCAGCAGCCAAACTGAAAGATATTCATGTAAAATGAGATTAAGACGAGATCATTGCCGAGATGCATGAGTTAACCAATGCATATAAAGCAACTTACCGAGTACGAGCAAAGTCCAATGGGTAGACAAAGCACAGAGAAGTAGCACCAGCGGCACCACCGGAGGCCAAGTTGCCCATGAAGTAACGCCAGAACTGGGTGTTCTTGTCAACACCACCCAAGAAGACCTACAACACACACACATTAATACACGCAGAGTTTCGATTATCATCTAGGTGTGGTTGCCAGATGCTTACCTGCTTGTACTTGTCCTTGAAGGCAAAGTTCAGAGCCTGAGTTGGGAAATATCTAATAACGTTGGCCAAGTTACCGCGCCAGTATGAACCAAAACCCTGTTCTTTTGGAATGCGGATAAAGCAATCAACCATACCCTTGTATTGCTGATCGGGTGAGATTTGTTTCGAGATGTGCTGAACCTGCAGAAGCAGTTTCACACGCTCGATGGGTGCGACGGCAGTCTTTGAGACAGCTGCGGAAATACCACCGGCAGCGAAGTCCTTGACGAATCCTATAGCATCGAAATCCTTGCCCATTTTGCTATATTAAAGTTTCAAGTCACAAATTATAATACTTGTCAACTCCATCAATGTTCCACATCTTTTTCGTTCGTCTTGTTTTTCACTACGGTTTTATGGTTATGTTGATTTGATGATTATGATTATGAGTGCTGTTCATTCTTGTCATTTAATTACATAACATTAATTGTTATATATTAATCACTTTTCACTTTTCACACAATATACAATAATAAAATTATAGTCACCAAAGCCAAATGAAAACAGATTACAGGTTATTATGTGATCAGATATAAGGTTGTTAAATGAAAAAGTACGTTCGGCGGCGGCGAAACTTGAAAAACAATCAATAGCCCGTCGATAACCAATCAATTGATGCCAGTTATACACTAATCGAGTAATGCGGGAGGATAATCGAACGGTTATATAACGTGCGATCAGCAAACGAAGCTGTTAAATGAAATAAAGGATGCTTAAAGTAGGTTAACTTATACAATAAAATAATATATGGAAAGCCATGCAAATGAATTGTTAATATTATATGAAAATAGGCATAATAAAGACCGGAAGTAGACCGGCATTAATTGGGGACTTGGAAAGGCAACATTTTTTTTTTGTCATGAGCATGGAAAATTTAAAACATCCACCCGAACTGAAATGTGTTCGTTAATTATATATGTATATATATATATATATATATATATCTATTATATATATATATATTTATGATAAACAAGCGACTGACACCAGCGGTATCGATGCGGTTGCCATGCGGCTGGCTTCGACTTGCTGTAATTGCCTTGATGCTCTCAGAGCCGGCAAAACTGGTTGTTTTTTTTTTATGAATTAGTTGCGGGATTTAAAAAATCCCAACACGTGGCGTATTAAGAAGTAGTCAATTTACTTTGTATATATATGCAACCAACTGCTCAGTTCAAACCGAATTAGCTCAATTCGAACCAGTATCAACAAAGGCTATTAAATTCTGCTCACTCTTATATAAGCGAACAATTTTAGCACAAATATCATACTGTTAATGAGAAATTACTATTGTAATAGTTTTTTCTTTGCTTGTATGTTAATGTGTACACATTGCATAATTTAATTGCTTGTATAACATACATTGTAGATGGCGCTTTCGATATTATTTAGATGTCACAGAGAACATCAGCAGCGACAAACACACACATTCATACTGCAAGTGTTGTCGCAACTGACACTGACCAAATAAGAGAGAGCTTTCTTTTGATTCTGTTTTGTTAATTTTAGAATTCAAGTGTACCAACAAATCAGCTTGCTTGGTCAAGACTTTTCTCATTGCTTTTTTTTGCTGTTGCCATGAATGTAAATGTGCAAAATTAAATTAGACGCCTTAGTAGAGTCTAGGCCATTTTTCATTGACCAGCAAACACACAAACACACTTTATGTAACACTTGGGCACACAGCACAGCCAATAAGAGACAGAGAAAGAGAGGCACACTTAAATTGAGCGAGTGTGCGAGAGAACTTTTATTGCGGCGTTGGTTGCCCCTGTTATCTAATCTCCAGGGTGGCTGCCGATTGTAAGAGCTTTTGCAAAGAGAGCACGCGCGACCGTGATGTAACAGTTACAATAACTGGACACAATAGAAAAAAAAAATGCTAGTTGAGTAAGGAATAATAACAGCTGAACCAATGCTGTGCACGTGAAACATATCCTTTGCTCTGTATTTGATTTTTTTGTGCACTGTTATCTAGCAATAATGATGATTGAGGAGACAGCAGCTCATTGTTATCGATTGCATAACTGTCAACAGCAAACAACAAAAAAAATTAAATTTGTTAACCGATCCATTTTCAATTGCAAAGAATGTGCATTTGTTGTATTTTTTAATATTATATATTATTATTATTTAGCGGATTTGCAAATTTATATAACAATAAAAAAAAAAGTTTTCCCATCACCAGGTAAAAAAAATTCAGGTAACCACTAATCATTGCTTGCAGCTGTTATAGGTATTTAACTATTGTTATTGATGTTGATTTATGTTGCTTATGCACACATGAGTAGTACACTAATTGCTTTGTAATACGTACAATCTGTTTGTTTGAATATCACAGCACCGACAAAAAAAATCTATTTATCCTTATTCCTTGCGAGAGCAGAGGTCTGAACCGGACGGCAACTAAATTGCTTGTGAACAATACCGCACAGCAAAAGCGGCCAGCTAGCCTGCCGCAGCGCTACAACGGTCAACTGCTCTGCCTCTGCTAGCAGAAGCGAATTCAAGTTCAGGTGCTCACGCGTCGCAGTCATAGCGCAACAGTTGCGAGAGAAAGAGAGAGAAAAATGAGATACCGCATCGTCTAACGGTAACAAAAGCGTTGGCAACAGACTACAGACGTGTACAGCAAAAAGTAAATGCACGTGTGCGCACCACCAACACAAGCAAATGATGGAGAGAGGAAGCCAAAGAGAGTGAGAAGAGATCGGCGCCTCCTTATCATCTAGCCAACATGTGTATGTATATGTATATATAAATTTAATGCCAATCATCACATTGCATAACAGCTAGCTGTTCTTTTTAATCAGTTGACATTCGCTTCCAATGCAGAAAGTTGTGGGTTGGGCACTAATGAGAAAAGGAAGTGGGATTATGTCCAAGTAGACTAATTACAATGGTCATCTAATGTTAGTCAAAATAAATATTTATATTTATGTATATAAACAATATATATATTTATGTATATATACAATATATATATATATATATATATATTTATGCCAATATTGTTTCCACATAAGTTCAATTGTTTTTCATTTACCCCTTTCGAGGTTTGCCAAAAATTTTAAACTTTCACTCGGTTGGCAACGCGCCGATATCATTCGCGGCAGCAGCGTTGACGCCCGCGTCAACAGCAAAGCATGTGACTTGTGGAAAATTTGACGCATGTGCTGTGCTATCTTTTTCTCTCTCTCTCTCTCTCTCCCGCTCTCAATTGGCAAGTTTGCGCTCATATACAAATACAACTGAGCAGCTGATATGTCACAGGGTTTTTTTTTGACAGAGCAAGGAGAGCAGCGCATTTAAAAATGCGTACTGCGATTAGATAAACGTCTCAACTAAATAGATATTTTATATAAGCAGTTTTCAAGGTCTCACTTTCTTATCGGCGACAATTACATAAAAAATGAACGGTTAGCGTTTGTAGATAAATAAGTAAATAATTAATAAAATAGCTGCTATCTCCTATCATTCATGAAACAGCAGCAGCAGCGTGACAAATGTTGGCAGCGCGCCAAAATGCAAAATACACAATACAGACTATTTTAAATAAATAGGTCCAAGTGCACAGCACTTGCAGCAAATCAGTTCAATGGGTTAAGTGCGACAAACAACAAGGTTATATATAATTTTTTGTTAGGCGTTGTCAGACAAAAAAAACGGCGACACATATATATAACATTGCCAGACTCGCAAATATAAACAATAAATGAGAGATTATGCAGGCATTGCATAAATATTTCTTGAAACAAGATCGCTTTCGCTTCATCAGAAAGGGAGGCGATCGGCTTGCTTTCTTATCGCTTTGTAAATCGTTACACTAGTTACATAAACGCAAAATGGAACAAAGAAGTCCAAAAATGAATTATGGATAAGAAAAAAATCAACGTTGGTTCCGCTGACGTCACAAAGACCAGCAGCAAGGTCTTCAATTGTGAGTCTTGGTCAACTGGTTCTTATTTTTGCGAACTTTTTCAGTTATAAGTTAGAAAATCTTTCGGATTCGAATATCTACAACAATAAAGAGGTTCGCTCTTAGAAAGTTCACAAGAGAATTGTGGAAGACAAAATACATTGGACTCGTCACACACATGCACACAAACGAATATTGAGTCGCTGCGAATTTTGCGCGTGTAAATGGCGCACCGTGCGAGTGAAAGAGAGAGCAGATAGCCACATGGGTTTTATATGCTTGTATATGTGTAAATGAATGTGTGCCGCTTTGCTAGCCGCAATTGTTACTTTTAATCAAAAAAGTACAAATTGTGTTCTATAATACACACAGAAAAATTCGATGTAATACAAAAGCAGCTGTCCCTTTTTAAAACTGCATGTGTGCGTGCATGACTGCTGCTGCTTGTGTGGCACGGTATTTTACTGAGCTTGCTTTAAATTTTTTTCTTGCGAAAATTTTATAGGTTAGAATTCGTCAGTGTTCTAAATGTATTGCATTGCAGGTTTGGGTGTAATGAAAATAGGACACGGACACGAACGGCTCGTTTACCTTGGGACTGTTATAGACGATGAATCTCTCTGCACAACGTTGTCTTAGCATGCGAATTATTAATCTTTTTTGTGGTTATGTTAGCACAATTTTTGGGGTGTTTTCGACATTTAAAAAAAAGAAAGAAAAGTATTATAAATGTAATGTTTTTATTGGCGACTATGCCCTTAACTAATTAAACGGCTAAATCTATACACCAAAATATGAAAACACCAACACATAAAAAAAAGTACCACATTACATAACTTAAGTCTAATGCAAGGTGAACGTAAAAAAAAATTCAATGGCAAATTTATGATGAATGCACTGTCCGTATATAAAGCAGCTCTCAGCCAAAAAATAAAGGTGTATAAAAGAAAATCACAATACCTTTAGTTATTAAACTTCTTACAAAAGTCACAGAATAAAAACTTCTTTTGCAGAAATATAATTTCCCACTTGGCGTCGAAATTAGCCGCGTGCTCACTTAACGAACGTAAATCGTAAAGTGTTCGTAAAACGTGAACAGATTGTTAAACTATCGAGGCACTCACAAGAGGGAAAAATAGGTCTCACAAAGCAGCTATCGATATTGCAAGACACCATCGCGACATAGTGAAAAAATAAGTAATGTTAATATATATATCAGGGTGGTGTGTTAAAACATGACATGCGTAGATAAGCACTGTGCTGTTGTAAGAATAAAATCAGAACTATATTAATTATAACACAAAAGATAATAAAGATAAAATAAAAATGGATGAAATGTGTCGGTATAATTGTGCGGTCACACTTTCCTTCTCTCTAGGTTCTAATATCAGGTATCGATATGTAAATTCAGTGTATTTTTGACATTTAGTATTTCTTTTTTTGTCACTATAAATCACTTAATAGAAAAGTTGGGAAAACGTGCGAGTTCGTGACTATTTGCTACTCTTGCATATGAAAATCATATTTAAAATATAATATTTTCTTGCACAATAGAATATCATGTCTGGACGTGAGGGTGGAAAAAAGAAGCCATTGAAGGCGCCAAAGAAGGAAGGCAAGGAGATGGACGAAGACGAAATGGCATTTAAGCAGAAGCAAAAGGAACAACAAAAGGCTCTCGATGCTGCCAAGCAGCAAGCTGCCAAAAAGGGACCACTCGTGGGTGGAGGCATCAAGAAGTCGGGCAAGAAATAGAAAGAACGCACATTTAGACGAAACAATCATTTTGGAGAGCATTTGTTTGTTTGCCAGCACACAAACGAACGAAAACCATGCAATTTTATTGCCCAAATTAAGTTTGCACCCCAACAATAAGTGACGGAAATTGACTGTTTATCAATTCATGTTTGAACAATTCATTGCTCCACTTATATTTACGATTTAACACAAATAGCAGATTAAATATTGTAATACAACAATCCGGCGTTTTTTTATATATCAATATATATATATATATATACTATACTTTTTAACATATACCATACATAAGCTTTAATAATATAAATTTACAAACGATAGAAAATTTAACCTTTTAATTTTATTTTTTTCGAAGTGATAGTTGCCATCGTTGCAAGTACATAAGAGAAGGGCGCTTAAAGATCTCGCTCATGTGGAAAGCTGGACTGTGTGCCCGGCAGCTGCACCGACATGGACGCCACTTGACAGGCGGCTGCAATGTGCACGCTGAGCGCTTCTTTGGGATAGCGGGCCAGGTTGTGGGCCAAGGCGCCAATGAAAGCATCGCCGGCGCCCGTTGTATCCACAACCCTCTCGGGCGGCACATGTGGCGCTGGCACATGCTCGCATTGCATCTGTTTTGTGCCGCAGACTGCGCCCAGTTTTCCCAGCGTTATGATCACCGCATTGGCACCCATTTCAATAAGGCGTTCTATTGCCGCATTTGCCTCTCTGTTAAGATACAAGAAGAGTCGGTTAGAAACGAGTTAATCGGGAGCGAGAACTTCAGATTCACCTGATGCTACTGATGCTTCGCACGCCGGTCATAAGGGCGGCCTCGGTTTCGTTGACACACAGAATTGTCGACAGTTGGAGCAGCTCCGCTGGCGACTTCTCCAATGCTGGTGCCGCATTCAGTAGTGAAATGCCCTTAAATTGACGCAAAGCACTAAGTGTCGCTTCAATGGGCGTTTCCAGCTGGCATACGAGCACCTTAGCCTGGGCAAAGAACTGAGCTGCCGTCGTGACATCACCGGCGCCGAGTGCATTATTGGCACCAACGACAATGATTATGTTATTCTCGCCACCGTCGGATACAGCGATTTGAGCAACGCCCGTCGTTTGGTTTGGCAGCCGCTGCACATGCTCCACGTTAACGTTCTCGGCGCGCAGCTGACGCAGATAGTCCTGCCCAAAGCTATCATCGCCCAGTTTGGCGATGAGCGCTGTGCGCGAACCCAAACGTGCAGCGGCGACGCACTGATTTGCGCCCTTGCCACCAAATCCGGTCTGGAATTTGTGGCCATGCAGCGTTTCGCCTGCATTGGGCAGCCGGGGTGTATAGCTGCGGATAAGGGTTAAAGGGGGCAAAGTCAATATGCTAATTATCTATGACAGATCTCTTACCAGATGAAATCTATAATGGCCGAGCCAAAAACTAGCACCTCCGGCAACTCGCACATTTTGCGTTTGTGTGTGATATATTTTATGTGCGCTTATCTTATATAGATAACTCGCAAATTGTTCAAGTGCAGCGCAGTCGGCTTATCTGTAGTAACAGAAACTGTTGCCATTATATGTGTGTTACTCTTGTCTTGAACCACATACCGCTCGCCGGGGAGAATCTGTGTGTGTTGCGTTGGTCAAGTGTGACGTTTACGCAGTAGAGTTGTCCCAATAGTATCGCTTTAAATGATTAACTACACAGATATAATTTCGTAAAAATATTGAAATAAATATTCATTATTATTTTTATATAATATTTGATTGCTAATCAAATCGAGTATTTCTTTTCAAAATAACCGTATTAATTTTTGGAAATATATCTGTGTGTGTGTGTGCACTATCGATATTAAAAGTATCGTTAAAAAAACACCAAGAAGTGCAACAAGTGTAATTCAACCGCTATAAATATAAACGGAAGTTTTGATAAAAGTTTTCTTTAGTGAGCAAATATGTCGTCGTTGCTCAGACAAATAACTAACACAAGCAGACTGCCAGCCAGACTATGTGGTAAGTGAGATCAAATGCAAATGATTTCTAAGGATATTCACTGATGTTAATCGAACATCGAGTCCAACTAGCCGGTTCAAAGTCCGAATCTGTTCGTTTGGCCAACAGCTTAGTGTCAAGCATTGGATTATTTATTTAGCTTCTATTATAGTCATGCAGCCCTATCGCAACAACACTAGTGAACACAGCGAACAAACAGCCGCCAATGTAGCCGGACATTTTAAGACTCTGGCCATTAGTTCGCCCAAACCTTTTGTTTTCCATGTCGAACTGAATCGACCCAATAAGCTCAATGCTCTCAGCAGGGAAATGTGGATGTAAGTGCAGTTTTTTGGCTGTATATTATTATATTGCAAATATTATTTGTATGCGTAGCGAGATCAAAGATTGCTTCGAATCGCTGGCCATCAATCCCGATTGTCGCGCCATTGTACTGTCTGCTGTTGGCAAGCATTTCTGTGCGGGCATCGATCTGTCGTCCATGATGAACATGGGCGAGCAAATGGGGGAGTATGATGATATCGCACGCAAGGGCATTATTCTCGAGCGCACCATCAGGCTGTATCAGGATTCAATAAGCTCCATCGAACGTTGCCCCAAGCCGGTAATCATGGCGGTGCATCAGGCGTGCATTGGCGCTGGCGTTGATCTGATTACCGTCGCCGACATACGGTACAGCACAAAGGATGCATTCTTTCAGGTAAAGGAGGTGGACATTGGTATGGCCGCCGATGTCGGCTCGCTGCAGCGTCTGCCTAAAGCGATTGGCAGCCAATCCCTGGCACGCGAACTCTGCTTTACCGGACGCCGTTTCGAGGCGGCAGAGGCGGAGCGTAGCGGCCTGGTGAGTCGCATCTTTGCCGACAAGGACGCCCTGCTCGACGGTGCTCTGGCTCTGGCCGAGGATATTGCCGCCAAAAGTCCCATTGCCGTCCAGACAACCAAGGAGAGCATGGTCTACTCCCTCGAGCACACCAATCAAGAAGGACTCGATCACATTGTAAGTATTTGAATTCAGATTAGATGCTCTAGCATCACTGGCCAAGTGTATAATTTACACATCCATCAGTACTCAACTTATGGCTCTTGCTATTTGCTATTTTTTGGGTGACCAGATCAGATCTTGAATTTCTTACAACCTTGTTGTTCTTTACCCCTTTTAGCGCATTATCAACAAGCTGAACTTGCAGTCGGAGGACTTTGCCCAAGCGGTTGCCGCCCAGCTGACCAAGGATGGGAAGCCCGTCTTTGCTAAACTTTAATTTGTTAATTTGAGCGAATTGAATATAATTTCATTTTGTTTGCATTTTATACATTTTACAAAATATATATAATTTTTAACTAGTTTGGGCCAGTCGCTGCTTGACTGTTTGGAAGCTGTTATCGTCTTTTTGGTCAAATTTATTCCGAAAGTTCTATGCTAGATTTAATTAATAGTTATGACTAGGTATTTGGTGGGGCGATGCATGAGGGTTCTACTTAAAGAGACCTTCGATTGCACGGCGCTCTTTGGAACAGGCAGCGGTTAGTACCTCAATCTGGCCATGTTCATTGATCAGAATATCGTCCTCGATGCGTATGCCAATGCCACGGAATTCGGCCGGCACATCTGTGCGATTCGCATTAATGTAGATTCCCGGCTCTACAGTGAAGACCATACCCGGCTGGAGGCGCACATTGCGAGGCACATGCGGTGTATCGTGCACATCCATGCCCAAATAGTGGGATACATGATGCGGGCAGAACTTGAAGCCGAGCGACGCCAGTTCCCTGGTCCCACTGACATGCTTGCCCACCAGACCAATTTCCTGCAGATATTTTCCCAGCTTAAAGCATGTTGTCTCAAACAATTGATCCAACGTCTCCCCACCAGGTTGCATAATCAGCTCTACAATTGGCACAAGAAAGAAAAACAAGGGATTAGTTGGTCACACACAAATCAGGCTATTGAGCTGCTCACCGATAGCCTCCTTTTGCAGCTGCTCCATCATGTCGTAGAGGGTGCGCTGTGGCTCAGTGAACTGTCCACTAATCGGCCAGGTGCGTGTTATGTCGCTGGTGTAGCCACCGTATTCGCAGCCGGCGTCCATGAGGAGTAGCTCCTGCGGCTGCAGCAGCTGCGTGTTGTTCACATAGTGTATAACAGTGGCATTCTTACCAGAGGCAACCACCGGCGGATAGGCCAAATAGCTTGCGTTGCGTATGCGGCACTTAAAATCTATGGCGGCATACAGTTGATGCTCCGACTGACCTGGCCGCGTCTCGGCAATGACCTCGTTGAAGGATTGCGATGCGATTGAGCAGGTTTGTCGCATCAACTGCATCTCAGCAGGCGATTTGATCAGACGCATGTTCTCCACGAATGTGTTAAGGGGCAGCAGTTGGGTGCACTCTTGACTGCACACCTCTAGCATCGCATCCGTCATGTTGGGCTGTTCCGACTGCTTCAGATCGAACCACAAATGCGGCTTTAGCTGGGTGAATCGTGTCGCAAGCATCTGCTGGAAACTGTCGATGGGATACGCCTCGTCCACGCCAAACAATTGGACAGCATAGTCGGGACCAGTGCGCGGACCATCCCATAGTTCGGTATGCGGATCGTTAGGCCGCATGAAGAGCGTCGACTGCACAACGTCCAATTCATCGATGGTTAACAATAGGACCGAGTCCGGTTCCAGGCAACCAGTGAGATAGTAAAAGTCAGAGCTCTGACGGAACACATATGGTATCTTTCCACTCATATACTTCTTGGCCGCTGCTCCGATCACCATCTGCAATTGGCCATAAATGGGTTTTAGTGGTTTTAAATAGCTTACAATTCCTCTCTTGCCCGACATACCATGTGCGCCTTGGAATTGCTGCCACCATTAAATTTGTCGCCAAAATTTTTGGCATAGGCGCGCAGGCTGTGCATTAGTTGTGTACGACGCGTTTGAAATTCGATTAGCTCGATTCCCGGGACCAGCTCGTGCGGCTTTATCAGATGCGGATGCGTTGAGCTCGTTGGCTGGCCCAACGAACGCGATCTGCCCTTGATCGTATCCACTGTAAGCTCGGCGGTTAGCTGCGCCTTACACATCTGCGGCGACGAGTATGTGGAGAACTTCGAGTTTGTGGCTACGACACGTAGAAGGCGTATAAGTGGTATGCGCTTTAGTGCAATCATGGTGGGTATTGCTTTCTAGTCCGTGGTTTAAAAAGGTACGTTTTATCTCGGCCCAATTCAATGATTTGTAATTCGCAGAAGGCACATGGAGATGAAATAACTGATGAAAACAAAACATTTGCCGCTCTGCTTGCCAAGTGCTTGCACAGAAAATCATCGCCAGTTAGAATTGACCTATCGATGTTTTCGTGCCTTTAGCTACGATGTATCGATTGCGATGCGAGAAAAAAAACGTTATTTCGACATCAAACGGCGACTTCTCTGTTATTGCCATAGCGCTCCCGCCCTACCTGTGGGGCTAAATCAATTGCTGAATGCCCCAGCCTTTATATGTCCTAGACCACATTTCATCCTAACAACATTGTGGGTCCCATCCCCTCCATTCACAAAATTTAAGCTTTCATTTTAAATGGCCGTACGCATATTTAATTTGACTCTTAATGCACGTCAAAACTTTAATCTAGATATGTAAGCTTTTACATTTTTGTGCAGTATTTTCTGTCCCTTTTAAGCCATTTGACCTGTATACAATAATTTAATTAGTTTTAGCATGTAATGCTATGTTGGAAAAATAATGATGAGCTTTATAAATAATAAAATAATTTGTTATTATTTATTTTTATTTTATACGCCGTCTTTGTCGAACTCTCTTCGTCGTTCACATTGGACCACTGACTTTCGATCGACCTCCAAAAACATACGTTGCGTCGTTGTTTGGAATAGAAATGGTCTCTTTCTGGCGGGCTCTCTTAAACTGATTTCGTAACTGCCTGATTTGTTTCTTGTCAAGCGTATCCATTTTGATTCGATCTACCTGCTTTTACACATCCTTTAGTAGCTCTTTATTTTCGTCCAAATCGGGTCGCAGCTGTGTGCGCTCCCCCTTATTGTAGCTTTTCCGTGCTCCTCCTTGAGCTCCTCGTTGCGCAGCTCTAAAAGTTGTATTTGGTGGCACATTTCATTTAACTCCTTATCCTTGTTTTGAGGATGCTCCTTTTAGTCCCTGATAAATTTTATGCATCGCAGTTCTTCGAGTAGGTATCTTTGCCGATCCCTATCATCTTGTTGGAGATGCTCCTGTCTCAATACATTTGGTAGATACAATAGCTCTGTATCAGTTTTCTCATTAAAATTATACCTTCGATAAAGAGATCGAAAATTTATTCGGAAACGGCCTAAAATTCAAATGTAAAATTGTCCGTTTCCGTGATTATTTTCTTGAATCTGTTGGAACCTTTATTCCTTGTGTAGATAAGTTATTAATCTGTCTATTATTCGGAAGTGATCTTTCTATAGATTAGCTTCCTTTTTGGATAAATTCATCAACTTATCTGACCGTCCTTCAATCTCTTTTCGTGTCGTGGACGGATCGATTTTTCGCACCTCCTGCTGAGTTTCCCAACAACATATTTACTTATATGGTTTTGTGTTGCTTTAAGCCCCAGAATACGCCACGAATTTCGCAAAGGTTCAAAATCTTTTCAGATTCGACGATTAAAATCATTATATCTACATTACAGTGTATAACTATATCCTCAGAATTGACGACTAGTTTTGAAATCTGAATCAGGATCGAAGGACTACAAAATGTGTTGGCGGCGTTGCCACCTTAATTATTGGCATTTCCGTACCTATCGATAGGCAGTTATCGCCTACCACCACCAAAATTGGCCAATTGAACAATAAAATCAGTAAAAACCAATTGAAGAAACAGCGTGTACTTTACGACCATAAGCACCAGGGCTGCCAACGGTTTTGTTTGTTTTGTGTGTGTTTGTATTGGTTTATGTAGTGCTGCGTAACTCGAGTTTTGCTTTGTTATTTTTATTGTTTATGGGAAGGGTTTGGCTACTGTTCAAAAGTAGACGTGTTATACAATGTTGCAATTGATAAGGCAAACGATTTATCGATGATAAATTTGTTATTTGTGTATCCTTTTACATGTTATTTATTTACAGCAAACTACAATAAATAGAACAAATACAAGCTGCATACCCAGAAACTATGGCGAATGAGGTAAGTGGCCTGTAAATTCATTTCATATTTTCATCTGTGTTCTGTATCGATGCCGATGCGAAACATTTTTCACCTGTAGACGAATGTGTTCCGGTTGCCGGTGGACGCGGAGTCGATTCGGTTCAATGACTGGCTAATCAGCTACGAGAAGTCGCACATATTGAAGAGCATGTGCCACTTGGGCAGCGACAAGTGCTGCGATAAGAACGATGCCAATCGCTGTGAGTTGTGCACATATCAACATTCGCTGGAGCTTCCACATTTGCCGGACATGGTGTTTCACAAGAATAAGCTGGTGCTCCAACACAACAATGGCGCCCTTATGGAATTCAAGCCTATGGATGCACTTGCCCTGGTTGCCAACGGCAAACAGGCTGAAGAAATGGAAGTCGCCTGCGCTCAGGAATGGCGGGAAACTCGGTTAGCTAATCTTTCTCTAACAGCTCCATTTGCCAATTTCCTAAAAAAAAAATATCTCCCTTAGAGCCGAGCAGAATATGGAGCAAAAGTGCAAGCCATTCGATTGGACATTCACCTCCTCATATCAGGGCACGCTGAACGATAAGTTTCGCACAGAGTCAACCACTCAGCCGCTGAACAAGATGAAGCTTATGCAGCGCGAGAACATTATATTCTATCATGATCTCACACTCTACGAGGATGAGCTGCACGATCACGGCATCTCCGCGCTGAGCGTTCGGATTGTGAGTAGCTAGCAACCAAGATGTATCTTATAAGTATACACTTGGAGAGTGTATTATTATCGGGTCATAAAACATCTTAATGCCTTCAAATAGGAGACGCTGCAAACTGCCTGTCTGTCAGGCACTTTGGAACTTTCTTTCCTGTTGTAAAGATTGCTATTTTATTTTTATTTTGTGCCGGTAGCGTGTTATGCCCTCCGGTTTCTTTGTGCTGCTGCGACACTTTTTGCGCATTGATGATGTCCTTATTCGCATGCACGACACACGTTACCACTGCGAGATTGAGAATAACTACATACTTAAGGAGTACATTCACCGAGAAGCACCCTGCTCTGCACTAATGCAGGTAATCCTGCTAAGCTTAATTTGTAAATTTCGAAAATTTATAATCAATTCTCTTTGCTTAGGCACCAACTAGCTCATGGACGAATCCCGACCAAATACAATATTTCCTGCCAGTAAAATCCAACGAGTTGCAAAAGCTGTACTTTTAGTATTTTCAAAGTCAAATTCCCTAAATTACGGGTACGAAATAGAATGTAAATATGTCAAGGAATTCATTTATAGGCATAACGGAAAATTTTGCAGTTAAAAAAAATAATTATAATATTCGAATTGCGCTAATAAATTTCCAATATTCACCCGATCCATTTTATGGACATATAATAAAAAGTTTTAAATTTAAATTTTTGTGCGAGCCAATTATTATTGGACTTTTGTTGGTTATTTATTTATTTGGTTTCCAATATTCACCCAATCCATTAATTAAAAATGGTATATTTTTGGTATCAGAGTATTCATTTAAATATATGTGTGACAATAGTTTAGAATGTCAATTTTAGTGCGAGCCAATTAATATTGGACTTATATTTTTGCACGTGTTTGGTTATTTATTTATTTATTTATTTGGTTTCCAATATTCACCCAATCCATTGATTAAAAATGGTATATTTTCGGTATCAGATTATACATATAAATATATGTGTGACAATAATTTAAAATGTCAATTTTAGTGCGAGCCAATTAATATTGGACTTATGTTTTCACGTATTTGGTTATTTTTTTTTAGTTATTGGCACAACTGTGCGTATTAGTTCACTTATAAATTGGCTCAACTGTGCGCATTAGTAGACATTAAAAGCGAGGATCCTTAAAAGCAACTATAATACTATAATTTCGATAAAATGTTGGATGGTGATCACCAATTTAAGCAGCGCCCAGTAGAGCAACCAGGACCGCTCTGAAATCTCCAGAAGTCTCCGCCTGCAACAGATCACAAATGGGACACAATTAGCAATGGGTAAAGCGAGCAGGAGAGGTGGCTGTGGGTGGGGTGTTGTGTAAAGAAAAAAAAATTTGGTATTCCACAAACACGCAGAAACTCAAAACAAACCAATATGAATGTGACCGAATCAATGGTGATACGAATACAAATAGCCATACTTACATCCTATTACCAAACACAACAACAACACAACCATAGCAAGCACACAAAGGACACAGGACACAATTGTACGGAGAGAGTTGTGTAGAGTTTTGGGATCAGGGCAAGAATACCGAAAGTAAAATGGGTGTGGAAAATGCATTACTTGACACGGTTACAACAATAGCAGAGTTGGGCGCGAAATCGTTATTGGGTCACTTACGACGACAGCGCTGAGGAGAGTGCGGTTAAAGATGCGCTCGAATTCATCCTTGATATTCTCCAAATCGATCTCAGAGCGGCTGACGATAATGCGAATGAGTGTCTGATTATCGGTGCCGGCGCCATTCATTGCCTTGTAGAGACGATTAGCAAAAAATGCAGCTGGCGACTGAACGCATTCAACTGGAGCAGATGTAGAGAGAGAGAGAGAGAAAGAGTGAACGAGCGAGTGAGTGAGTAAAAGAGAGAGAGAGAGTGAAAGAGAGAGAGAGAGAGAGAGAAAAAGAGATATATATTGATACTTACCAATGGCCATAATAGCCTCCTGCAACTCATCCGCCATTTCATGCTTGATGGCCTGCTCAATGGTTTGGCCAGAGAGCGACTTGTACTCATCGAAAACGAGACGCAGCTGATTGAAGCTGGCATGGGCCATGATCCGATTGAAGACGCCCTCGTCGGTGCCCAGTTTGGCCTCGCCCGCAGCGTATAGCTGTGCGGCTTGTTCCTTGGCCTGTTCGGAATTAACAGGTGTCTCTTGGCCATCACGCACACCGGTCACAATCAAAATGAGCAGACGTCGAAAGAAGCCGGACGTTTCGCTGCCCAGCTGCTCGGCAAGTGGTCGTCCGTACAATAACTCGTAGGTGGCCACAATCTCGAGCATCTGCTCGTTGCTCTTGGTGCAGAGTATTTCGACAAGGGTGCCCTCCTTGGTGCCGACGCCGGCCATGGCGCCATGCAACTGCTTGCAAAGATACTCGACCGGCGGCAGCATTAGTGCTATAATCACATTCTCAAATGTACCGCCCAGCTCACCCTTCAAGTCCTCAATTAGATCCCGATCGAATTCGGATAAATAGGCGGCCATCATTTCCTGCCGCTGAGCATTGCTGCGAGTGGCGAGCACATCGATAATCTGCTGCTCATCGGTGCCCAATCCTTGCATGGCCGCACGTAAATCCTGGCTATCGCCGGACGCATCAAAGTCCGAATGAGGCACAATGCACGGAACGGGCTGCGATTTCCATACGAAATTTGATAAATTGGTTGGTTGGTGGGTGGTGGCCAGCCCATCAAAATAATCGATAAAATTGCATCTATTGCATGTACTCACTCACCTTGTAATCCATTTCTCTTGTTATTAGTGTTGTGATTTGCTTTATAGGTATAACTGTTGATTGCACTTGACTCTCTCTTTGGCAATGGTGCTCTTTGCTTGCAATTCTATAATATAATAATGTGAATTCTTGCGCTTCTATCAACTTGTCGCTTGCCCTTACCTTTTGTAACTGACGCACGATGACCAAATAAACAATTCTCGGTGCGCGCAATTGTCGTAGTCTCGGCTTCTGTGCTATTAAGAGAGAGAGAAAGAGCTTTTTATGGCAAAGCTTTCGATTCGGTTTAACTTCGGCTTTATTCGAAATGCATTTGTGATTATATAATGCGCATGGCATTCGCATGATTCATGTGAGCACAAATGAATACATAAATAAATATGTATCTTTGAGTGAAGCCAATTAAATCATTACTCATATATGTATACATATATATATATATATATATTTATCTTTATTAAATCTCGTTAAGTAGTTAGATGTTTTCAGTTGCATGAGCTACATATTTTTAAATAGACTACATTTAACATGAGTGGGTCGCAAAATTCTTAATTCTTCTAATTTTCAACTTGTTCGTTTCATGTAAATATCGCGTTATATATATGTGTATATGTGTTTATATGTATATATATATTTATATTTATTTATATATATATATATATATATATATATACATTTCTTCTCTCATATTTTCTTTAATGTATATATTTGCTGCTGTTGGAAGAACACAAACAGAGCAAATGAGGTGCTTCTTCTATTTGTTTTAAATTTTTTTCTTCAGTATTAAACAGAAAAAAAAAACAAATCAGTTATAATCATACTCATAATATGCATTTTGATAATAAATTACAATGCCAAAGTTGTTCAGTTCAGCAGCTAAAACATATCGTTCCGTATTTAAACTAAAATAGTATATAGCTTACATCGCATGTTTTATTTTATAATTATATGATTTTTGCATTTATGTCGAATTTCATTTAATGAATTTCACTTTAATACTAAAAATCGCCATTTCTGCGATTATGCCAACTAGTTTTTACAGTGTCGCTCAAAAATGGAAAAAACCGAAAATTAAAGGAAAGATTAAGAATATAATTAATTGTTATTTTCCCGTTTTCATACATTTTCAACATATATTTTTTGGATATTGAAGCGTTTCAAGTTTCGACTGTAAGCGGAAAGTATGCTGTGCGCGGACAAATTTCAAGTTTGGTAGCTGACATATAATTGGCTAACTTAAGTAAATTGAAAAGTTATGAAAAAAAATATGTTCGATATTTTTGTTTTTGGCAGCAAATGCAAATAGCAATAGCGATTATTGTTTAGACGAAACGAAGATCGCCAGATGAACCATGCCTCACTGCCCTGCTGGAGTTTAGACCTCATCGTTTTGGTTCATCTTGAGCTCGTTGAGCGTCGCATTGAATCGCGACCATTCATCGCGCGACGGCAGCGCCAGATGCTCAGCCACATCGTAGACATACAGTTTGCCGGACTCATCACCAATGGTCACATGCAGACCGGATGGGGTCCAGGAGACGCGATTGAGCGCTGGCGCACCGTCGACAACGATTGATGCTGTTGGTACTTCGGTGTCCTGATTGAGATTCCATAAATCAAGACGACCGCTACCATCAACAGCAGCAAAGAGGGCGGGATGAACGGGCGACCAGGCGACATCCATCACATAGTCCGAGTTATCCTCAAATGAGTATAGCGGTTTTGTATCCTGCAATTGCAAATAACACAAACAATTAATTGGGAGCATTCAACAAGAAGCATATAGTACTCACCTTGAGGGACCAGAGCTTAATGGTCCAATCGATCGATGACGTTAGGAACAGATGACCAAAGTCCGGCGACGATTGATTGTAGTGCGTCGAGATTCCTGTTATCGGACCCAAGTGTCGCTCGAATACCTCATTGACGCCCGATCGCAGGCCATGACGCGATGCGGAATAAACATAACCGTCCTCGCTACCCATGACTAGGCTATTAATCTCATTGGCCGGGAATGCCATGCTTGTGATGGCGATTGCCTTCGACTGGCGCTGCTGCAGCTCGAGCGTATCCTGTGGCTGGGAGAGCATGTCCAGCGACCAGGAGCATAGCTTACCATCTGATGAAATCGATATGACATTGTGCGCATTCTGTGTTCCAACCATTTGCAGGCAGTAAACGGGATGTGTGTGCGCCGCAGCACTGAGTGGTGTACGCTGTATGGGTGTGCGTTTCTGAACACGATTGTCCCAGAGCACAATCTGACCTGAATAGGTGCCGCTCAATATTAGATTCGGATTGAACTTGGCAAAGCAGGTGGACATCACAGCGCTCTGGCAGTGAAATACATCCTCGGGAGTTTGCTTCTTAAACTTTGTATTCCAGACCATAACAACGCCATCCGGCTCATTGGGGCTCTCCTCATTGTTGTGATAAGAGGCAACGACAAGCTCCGGAAAGTGGGTCGACCAGTCCATGCTCGTAATGCAGCGATTCTTCGACCAGCGCTCATCATAAAATACGCGATTCAGCGAGAGGCGAGCATGGGATCGTTCATCGTTCGCCTCCTCATTGTCGCCGCAGCCAATGTAGTCCGTGTAGATGTCCACGTTCTCGGAGAGGGCGCGCTCAATGACGCGACCGGCGCGCAATACGAACCTTTGGAAGTCCTCCGACAATATAATCATTTGCTTCTGCTCCTCCGACAGTTCCTTGACTGCAAATCGGATAAGCATCGCTTGTTATGTATTGTGTACAAATGTGATACTTTCCTTTAATTTGCGTAATTCTCATTAAAATGCAGTATATCCATAAAGTATTGGTATTATCTAACTTCTTTTGCAAAAAAGGTATTATATTATTGACTAATTTTTTTTTTTTTACGATTTTGCAATTCCTTTTTCGGCCGATCCCGTTAGAATTGGGCAAATTATTTTTGTCTTGCATTTTGTCCTTATGTCCTTCGTTGTTAAAAATACTCAAATTTCATTGGCGATTTTACCAAATTTATGGACATACTGCATTATATTATTGGATTAGTTTTCGTTTTTGGGTTTTGGCATACTCACCCTCCTTCTTCTCCTCTTGCTCTTTCTTTTGCTCGAGTGGTGTAATGGCCGGCGCCACATCTTTGACCGTGGGCAGTCCGTGGGTGAGATAGCCGGGCGGCAGTTTGGAACTAAAGCCATGATCGAGATGTGGCAGTGAGCTCTCTTCGTCATCTCCTTGGGCATCAAATGCAAGCACTGTTTAATGTATAAAACTAACACAGCTAGAGGAACATGACAATCGACAGAACAGGAACAATTCTACTTTTTAGTTTTTGATTGACTTTTTCTTTTCTTAGCTGCATTTTGTTTTGGTTTTTTTCTGTTGTAACGGGCGCTTTAAGGGTTATTCGTGGCGTTTTTTTTTTTACACATGTAGTTTCTCGTATATTCGGTTTTTGCTTGTTGTCTATGTCATTCTTGCAAAATTTGTTATTTCCTTTCTTTAACTTTTGGTTTGCTTGTTTGTTTTCGCTTTGTTATAGGGCTTCTATCTTGTTGGTGTGTGTGTTTGTTGTGTAAGCTTGTGCATTGTGAAAGTGCGGATAGGTTAGGAGACAGTGTTGGGAAAGAGCGAAAGATTTAAGGACTCTGAAAGATCAGCTCCAGCACATCTGCGAGTAAAGGGAGTAAAGGGAAGGGCAAGGTGGGGAACGGGCTTTACTGAAAGAGGAAAATGGATGGAATATTACGGTGGACGCTTGAAAAGCATAAAATCAAAATTTTATCTATCCAAGAGAAAGATTTGATGGAGAGCGGAGAGAGACACCCACACTCACGCACATATACTAGTGCAATATCACAGTTAAAATGTTTTATAGATATTATGCACGTATTTATTTATATATGGTATGCGTTTTCGTACGTGCGTGCGTGTGTGTGTGTGTGTGTGTGTGCGAATGTACTAATTACTGTTAGTTGTGCTTTCGACTCACACCGTACAACTTATTACACAAAGCCAATTATAAAACAAAACCAAAATTATTTTTTTAAATATAAAAATAACAAATTAATTTGTATCTTATACGCCGTTAATATATGTTTGAATGAGTGCGTGTATATATATATATAAATATATATATGAATGTACATTTTTATATAGTGTAGCAGCATAAGAGAGATAAAGAAAGAGAAAGATAGAGGTATATTTCAAGAAATATTATAATGTATTGTAGTGAGTATTTGGTAGATATGAACTAGTTTCGAATTTAACACATATGTCTGCAGAACTCTATAAACACTTCCTTTTTTCGTCTCTAATTTATATTATTGTATAACACATTTTTTCAGTTTTCTCCACCCAGTTTATAAATTTTAGCACTTATAATTATGTATGTATGTATTTTATGCTAGAATATATTACAGATTTGTTCTTGTTGTTCCTTTGTTTAATGTTTATAATTTAACATAATCAGCCAACAGAGGTCGATTTTTGTTTCTCTTTTTGTGTGCTGTGTTGTGGGTACATTTAACAGTTAACGGTAATTTTAAAATAGACGCCGACAACGCGCTTCGCTTGCTGTGCTTCGTTGAGAGAGTGAGTGAGATAGCGAGCTGAAAATTGCTTGTGTATGGGTGAAATAAAATTGAGCAGAAGAGAGATAGGGTAAGTGGTTATGTGTGTGACAGCCAGTATTGGGCTACATTGTGCGTAAGAAAACGAGATAAAAAGATATATAGATTTATTTTGAAAGTAACAGAAGTCATCGATCAAAAGAGAGCCAGACAATTCTCAACTACCGTAAAATTTCCCCAAAATAAGAAACAGTATAATTTAGGATATCATTTCTAAAAAAAATGTATTTTCAAGTCATTAAAGGTTAATTGTTGCACTCAGTCAGAATGATGAAATGGTTTTTTTTCGACTTTGAGATTAGAGCAAGAAGTAATGAAGAAATGGGAGTTTTCTTTTTGTAATTTGATGCTTGATCCATGCAAACAGGCAGATTATGACATGAAATTTATTAAGTTTACATCAAGTAACGGTTACAATTTTCTTAAAGACAGACAGAGGGGGATATAGAGACAGGGAGAGAGCAAAAGAGCGATAGATAGAGAGAGACGGTAGGGTAGTGTATTTGTCTGTATGTGTGTGTTTCTAGAGTGTGAGAGCCAGCGCGAAGTTTATCTTCATATACTTTTTTTTTGTAATTTTAAATTCATATTTATTTGATTAATTGACTTTATTATCAACGCGTTGTAGTTAGAATTTGTACGTTCCTATTTTGCTTCATGTCGATTCCCGTCACTGTTTTCAAAAGGCCTTTCGGTTGGGTGTACCTACCTGTGAATTCATCCTCCCACTCTAAACCCGGATTAAGATTGTATTCATCTTGAAGAAATATAAAGAAATAAATATATTTTACATATACATTGTGGTTGTTTTGATGATTGATTTCGGTGTTTTGTTATTTCTTTTTTCTTGATTCTTTCAAAATCAAACGAAATTATTGCTCACATCGTGGCTGCAACGAACCGCCCTTTAAATTAATCAATTTATGTTGTTGTTTAAATTAAAGTATTGAAAAGTTGTTGTTGAACAAAACTATAAAAAGCAATTGAGTATTATGGATATTAATGTTTTGTGGAGGTGTAACTATGTTGTATGACACATCTGGAGTACATATATATGTAGATAAAACATTAATTATGGTTTTTTGATAAGTATTAGCACACAAGTCAGCCAAAAGCGGCGACCAACAAGATTATAATACAATTAAGTTTATGGCTGATAAATATTAAATTTAATATGTTTATATATTTTATAGTACACGATATTTCTCAGTGCTGATCACATGCATTCGTGTTCAATATAAATATGTGTGTGTGTGTGAGTGTTTTGATTTGTACGTGTATGTGAATGTGTAGCTTACATTTTGTTTTAGACTTAATATTATAATCAGTAGCTATATTCGGTACTTGCGTTGGAAAAGCTGGCTAGACACTTATGATAATATAAAAAATATCTATATATAAATATAAGATATATATATATATATATATATATATAATCTTGGTTATGCTAAAAACAAAAAATACGAAGATTAACAAGGCATACCTCGTCTAATAACTAATACGACTAGTGTATAGCAATTAACTGTTATCCGCAAAATTAAAATGCGAGCTCTTTTTTTTTTGGTTCTTAAGAAAGAGAATATATATGTTTATATAAAAAAAAAACTTAAAAAATGTCAACTACTTAAACGAATTAAAAAAAAATAAACTTATAAATTGGGTGGAGTTGAACAATTTCATATACATAGTTATAAACGTATCGTTTATATAATGTTTATATATATATATATAAATATATAGACGTTAATGCAGATATAAATTGAATTTTTTTACATATGCTGTCAAAACTCTACATATAAGTCAATCACTATAATTGTAACCAAAAATCTCAGAAACAAGGGAATAATTTGTAGCGCAAAATAGCAATTCAAGAATTTTTAAAGATATATACGAATATTTAGATACAAATTACCAATAACAATAATAACAAGCAGTAATATAAACTACATACAAACAAAACTATCGAGTAAGAAGTTACGAGAGGTTATACGTAGTGACTAACTACAGCAAGAAATTTAAAAATATGAAGATAAATATATATATAGAGAGAAAGAGGGAGAGATCGAGATAGTTTGGGAGATACACATATGTATAGAGAGGTAGAGACATACAAGAGATACATAAGCAACATGTCCATATCCATATCCTTATGTAGTTTATGGATATACAGTTCCTACTTGGGATAGGTACTTAAGTAGTTACATACAAAACTCAACAACTACTCACCATAATAATCCGTAGCATGAGCTGCAGTTTTTTTTGCGTGCGTACCAAGAACAGATAAAAGGGGGAAGAAAAAGTAAATAGACAAATTATTAAATGCGCTCAATCAATGCCTACAAATACAATGAAATACGTTGCCTATGTGCCTTTTGAATTCAAATTGAAAGCAGCGAATGCATAAACTGAAAGCATTAAACGACGAGAGACTAAAATGATATTATACAACAGAAGCCAGTAACAATAAATAAATAAACCAATGAGTATGTCGAAGTAAATCAAAGAGAATATATATATAGCATACAAATACATACATATATATTGTATATGTTTGCATTTATTGGTTACCATATAGAATTATTATGTGCTTTTATCTAAAATTTTAAATTTTGGTGACTGCTTATAATTATGTTTAATACCTTTACGTGGACGCCACCAGTCCTCCATATATCCTGACAGAGGCGATGAGTGGCAAGAAGAAACTGTATTTGTTATTTTATTTCACTTATGATATTTGCTTGCTCTATGTTACTTCGATCAGAACTTTTGGATAGCTCCCTCAGAGCCAACAACAAATAAAGCGCAACACAAATGTGGAAAGTATATCGTGTTGGTTGTAGGGGAAAAGAGTGCATAGTGCTGGCTACTTTGGAGTGTTGCATGGATAGTCGGGGTAGGTTGGTAGTACATACATTTGTTGTATATTATAAGACCATTTCGAGTTTAAATACTTTAGTTTGGCATGCGAGCAGACGGCAAAATAGCGACATACACAGTAACATATATATATATATATATATATATATATATATGAATTCATACACACAAATTATAAAAGAAGTTGTCATAAAATAGCAAACTATGGAAAGTGTTTACACAATAGCCATTAATGATTTTGTTTTGGTTACACTAGCTAACATAGGGTACTATAAATACATATGTATGTTGAGTTTGTATATAATATCGAATATATATATATATATATATATATATATCGTATACGCACCATCACGCTCGTGTCCGCCGGTGCTGGTGGTCTGTGTTTGTTTTGTATAGACGAGTGTCTCCTTTGGTGGAATGTTTGTTGCTTGCACATTGTAAACGCTCAGATTTAGTGGCTGCTTTTTGCCAGCGCTGTGAGAGAATTTTCACATTAGTCAATATTAATTATAAAACAAAATCTATTGCACCGGTCGGTCGAAATAGTATTCTCTTTCACGGGACCAATGTTTTCTTATTTATATGATTTTACCCCTGTCCATTGACGGTAGCCTGCAAACTAACATCAGGCGTTTGTGTATTGGAATTATCGGATGTCAGGGAATTGGCTGAGGACAGCGATGACAACACTTCCGAAACGGGCGCAACGCCTAGCGATGAGAGCATCTCATCCAAATCCCTAAAGAAATATAATTAATTTCACAATGGAGGTAATACAGATTGGATTATTTATCGACTCACTTGCGCTGATCCTTGTCAATGCCGGTGCCGGTGCCAACACGTCCAGCGGCCTCTTCCATATCTTTGATCTCCTTTTCTCGACGACGTCGATCCTTCTCCTCGCGCAATGCTGCCAATTTGGCCTTCTTTCGCTCCAGCTCAGCTTTGCGATCCATTTTGGGGGCGTGGCAACTCTCGTTTCTTGCAAGTGAATGTCTTTTTTTTTGGTGCAGAGGGTGGTGGGGATTAGTTTGGTGACTATTGGACTACAACAACTACAACTACAACAAGTGCAGTTTGAAAGCAGCAGTTTAATCTACGCTGGCTGCAAAAGATAGACACACAATGAATCAGTTGTTGCCAAAATGTTACCAATATTTGTCAGCGCAGCTGCTTGATGATGTCACCCCAACAAAAGACAACAACAACAGAAACAGCCCTAAGTTAAGAGAGCCTCACAATTATGTTTGGATGTGTGTGTGTAATGAAAGTTTATGCAACTTTGTTATCCTTAATTCGTTGGTTAAATGCCGGCAGGCGTATTGCCAACAAACAACTATGTGTCAAATCACAAAAAAAAATCAATATTCAAATGCCAACCACAATGATGTGAGACGGCGGCGCAGTGGCAGCAGCAGAAGCAGCGCTTTCGTCGTTGTGACGTCGCATTCAGCTTTTCGCTCATGTGCCCATTTTCTGCTTTCCACCAGTTATCAACGGAATATCGAACTTCACTTTTTACTTAGCACACAAATGTAGCACACCTTTAAATGTTGTTCACGAGCTAGTTTCTGTCGAGTTAAACGCTGTCAAATTGTTGTTAAAAAAACATTTTATTACAATGGAAAAAGCGACTGCAATGTTTTGCGAAGAACGCCAGTGTGACCGAAGGCAGAAAATAAAATTTGTTGACATAATCGATATACCAGAAATACCATAGCTGCAACGGCTTGCGGAATACACAGTTGCCAACACTACACATATGCTCTTTTTTTAATTGATCTGGCTAGGCTATCAGGGCGCCAATTTAAAAAATTAATAACTGGTTTTGTATTAACTAGTTTTTTTTATACTAACTACAGTGGAATTAAATAATGCAATAAGCTTTTTAACGTCAAGTGAAATCATTAAGTACCCAACTTCGATGTCAGCGATTCGTCCACAAATGGCCACAACAGAAATAGAAAGCCAACGAGAATGTTATTTGATGTCATATTGTGATTCTATGCATCAAAACATAACTGTAAACCGTGCGTCTACTCTGTGTGTGCTATTCGCATATTAAGCGGAGATTTTCCTTATATTCACCAGTTAATTGTTTAACTGACCTGGCACCAAAAGCCATGTGAAAGACAGTCTGCCAAGTGTAGTGTGATGCCCACACACACACACACACCCAACACACGCACCCAGTGACAATGACATAGTTGGGCGGTTCGTTCACTTTTGAGAGAGCAGCCCAGCCTTAAAAATTGTACATAAATACATTTTATAATGTATGCACTGTACATAAGAAAAGTGTTGTTGCTTGATTTTTATCTTTGTTAACAAGTTTTGTTTGTGTTTTTGTTTTAGGTTGGCGCATCTTCATTTTAAAAGCCACCAAATTGATGGCATATAAATTGCATATGCATCGATGTCGTAATGCCAATAATATTAACTCTATTTGTGGAGCACGTCTCCAACTCAACACAATGCTGGAGCTTTTTCTTTTGGCCAATGTGGCTGGCTGCAGTCCTAATGAACCAAAAATATACATAAGAAATACGACAAAGAAAAAAACCTTGAATTACAAAATCTTTCGTTTGTCTGATGCTCCAGGCAGAAGCTGTTAATTATTGTTGTTGTTGTTCGTCGTAAATCAGCGCATCTGCCACTTATTACAGCAGCAGGAACAACAACAACGAAAACAACGAAAACTTAATGAAGCCAACTACGTTGTAGCCGTTAAAACAGTATTAGTGTTTTTTTGGTTTTGTTTATCAGCTTTTGCTAATTGCTAGAGTTGTTTGCAATTTATTATGAAAACAGTTTATAACTTACAAATTCATTTGGTAATATTAGTTAATTCTTAGAATTGACGAAGTGTTGCTTTTGCCAGAAGCTCTTAGTTTTTCTGCAATTTGTATGGTATGCCGGTTGAAAGTAAAAGTTTATTTAATGAACTTTACCTAGTTGCTAACTGATTTGTAGGTCTGCCTTTGCCTGTGGTTTTTCTTTGTTTTATTTATTTCTTTATAATTTATTTAATTTTTAATACCTGTGCTGTTTTGCCGGCAATTTAGATGCTGCTCAAGGACAACAGGTTTTTCTGTTTTTTTTTTAATTTTTAAAATTTTATTTGCGTTTGCGTCATATTTAGTATAGACGCATTTACATATCAACGCTTAATGCTTATATTATGTATAATGACAGCATAATTAGCAATCATTTCATAAACATGCATATTTAATATAAAAATCTGGATCTGCTTGGCACAGTTGCCATTTCGATGCTTTCCGCTTACGCATCCTGTCCAAGGTCTGTCATCTGCCATCTGAAATTAATATGTATGAATAAATATATATATATATATATATTTATTTTTTTTTTTTGTTTTGCCCACTTCACTTGGGCGTGGCCAGAGCGAATGATGATGATTTTAAAGTTGCATGTACTAATGGATGGAACGTGCACACACACACACACACACTTATACATATCTAAGTAAAATTGTGTTGCTGTTATTTGAAATGGTTTTGTCGCTCGTCTTGAATTTAACATTTACTTGGCTATCAAGTTGCTGTTGCTGTAATTGTTGTTGCCTGCTTCTTTTCTTATACTTTTTGGCTTTTTATTGCTGTAAATTGTTAATCATTTGAATGCGCGTCGTTAACCGGCAAAGTTTCAGTTATATCGTTGGCGCATGTGAATTTTGTATTCTTTGTTTTATTTTCTGTCTCGGGGGCTTTCATGCACATACAAATTTAAGACTTTATGGGGGCACACATACAGCTATGTATATGTAATGTATGTATGTATGCATGTATTTACTTGCTTCATTACAGCTTTGTTTTGCCTTTCTTTGCCGCCGCCGCCACCGCTTCCGTTGTCGCTGCTGCTGCACACCCAGGTTTACTTTTGCGTCTGCGCCCAAGCGACGTCGACAGCGCTGCCAGCACCGAACATTGCTGTTGCTGTTGCCGTTGCCGGTGAAAAAGTCTTGAAAAGTGCGCCTCTTTGGCGTTCCGTTGTTAGTTTAAGTTTAACCATCGCACGCTGGAGTCGCGATTTAGTTGCCCGCTAAAAGTTATTAAAAATTTTGTTTGCCTGAAAGGATTGTCACACACTCTCACACAGTTGTGACATATAATTTTTTTTAAAATTTAGTTTTGTTTAAAAATCGAAAAAGAAAAAAAAACAAAATGAAATTATTTTTATGTGCCATTGCTGTGACGCTTTATGTGGCGGCGACAAGTGAGTGAAGAATTAATTTATATCTTTTTCCATTGCATACAAATCGATTAATCGAGCAGTAAAGCAAAAATCGCTTTTATTTAGTTCGGTTTGGCCAGCTGACGAAATAAAACTAATATGAACCCAAAAATTTGTCAGATTTGTGCTAAACACTTTGACATTGACTTCATATTGTAGTTGGTACTGGTTAACGTCTGCACTGCGCATTGCAACACTGCCGTTGAACAACGGTAAATGTGACGGAACGCTTGCATTTGACAGATTTATCGGGCTGCTGTTTGAAACGGGAAATAATTATATATATGTAGATAGGTGTGTATGACCCTGTCTGACATTTAGATAGCAGCCTGATGTCGAGTTAGTAATATGCATAAAATGCCGTAGATCAATTGGAAAACAGGTAATAGGAAACCGGTTGAGACCTGTGGCTAAGTGTGGGCCTGTGAGTCTGGGCAAACCGGATAGCATACTTCAACTGGAACTGGAACTGAGACGAAAACTGGGACTGGGACTGCGACTAAGACGGCGACTGCAACTGAAACTGCGACTGCGACGGAGTAAAGCCCAAAGCTCGATTATGTAACCGCTGCTGTAGCTGCTGCTGCTGGTAACAGCTGCAATTGGTGCAAGACAGGGCCAGAAACAGGAAAGACCCAAATGCGGCTTTTTGCCAACGTTCGATCGGGAATTGATTAGTTTTTCTAGCTACTTTTTTCTATCAAGTAGGAAACACTAGTTGGGACCGGTAAAAGCGTGGCAAAAAATAAATAGAAGAAAAATCTGTTCGATATACAGTTTAATGAACTTTTACCGAAAACTCCTTTTATCGATAGTTAATTAAATTCGCTGTTGTTGTCTATTGGGACATTAGGTGCCGCTGGCTTTGAATGCCCAAAACCGAATGGCCAATTTGCGGATGAGGTGCAGTGCGACAAATACTACGAATGCACTGACGGCGTACCCAAGGCGCATCTCTGTGCCGATGGCCTGGTCTTTGATCCTCTCAATCGCAAGTTCAATAAGTGCGACCAGCCCTTCAATGTGGACTGCGAGGACCGCACGGAGTTGCGTAAGTTTTACAAAGTTAAGTCCAAAATTATGCGCTGACATATTCCAATATTCCTACAAACAGAGGAGCCCAAATCGAGCAAGTATTGTCCACGCAAGAACGGATTCTTTGCGCATCCGGAGGCAAGCGTTTGCAATCTCTTTTACAATTGCATCGATGGCGATGCCCTGGAAATGAAGTGTACTGTCGGTCTGCACTTTGATGAGTACTCGGGCACTTGTGTCTGGCCCGACACCGCCAAGCGTGAGGGTTGCGGCAATCTAGAGAGTAAGCACTTACTTTATCCCTTAAACCTAATGATAACTCTTTATTTTTGTCGATTATTATTATTTGTAATACTCATCCGCTTGTATTTGTCTTTCCTTTGCCTGTTTTGCGCAGAAAAATCAGAGAGCGGTTTCACCTGCCCTAAAGATCAGCCAAAGTCAGATTTACGCGGCCAGGTGGTGACACATCCCAGATATCCTCATCCCACCGATTGCCAAAAGTTCTATGTCTGCCTGAACGGCGATGATCCGCGCGATTTGGGCTGTCAGCTGGGCGAGGTCTACAACGATGAGAGCGAGATGTGCGATGCGCCCGAGAATGTGCCCGGCTGCGAGGATTGGTACAAGGAGACCGATGATAAGAAGGATTAAGCCGAATGCTCTGCCGTGTGCCACCCGCCGATAAACAATGCACAGCCGCACATCCCCTTCCCCCATTGCCCCCTAAAGCGCGCGTCTACAGGAGATTCCCAAACTGAAAGAGAGACCCCCACACGCACACAGACACACAAAGAGATACAGTTACACTTGGACTTGGACAGCAAGACATACGGAGCCTGGAGCCGGAGGCAAAATCGGAGCCACTGGCCGGACGCGCGTAGTAGTCACTAAAACATAGTAGTTTCTAGCCTATTCCTATAGCGCGTATGTGTAGCACTTAATTTTCCGAAATTATTACTCACTACTTGATACACGTAACTCGTTACTCGTTACTCGTTACTTACTCTTCTTCTCTCTTTAACTTTTTTATTCACTCTTTTTGTATCTTCCATCTGTATCTATCTACAATCTTCTCTCCTTTCTTCTGTACTGTATACTTTCTTTCTGTAATCTTAACTTCTGAATCGTTGTGTATATATTTCCTCTTTTATTATTCTATTAATTAATATACAAAATTATAAAAGTAACAAACCATTTGTACTGTTTTACATTTGCTTACTACTACTATCTATTCTCTTAAATATTGTATCTATTTAAAAATATAAACTGTTATTCTTTTATAATTATTATGGTATCTATTCATATTCTGTTTATATTATCTATCAAAATTCTTGTTTTATTTTTTCTCTGTGTATTTTTCTATAACATTTCTGTTCCTATTTCCTATTTCTGTTTTCAAACAACTTTTCTAGACTATGTCACTTATTTATGTGATGGTTCTTTGGTCCAGACTACCCAATAAGTGCTTATAAAGTATTTACCATTCACTTTTCTCAACTGATCTATTAATGTAGTATGTGCACTCTCTCTTTCTTCCTTTCAGTCTGTCTCTCTTTCTCATTCTTGTCTGCTTTTTATTCTGAACTTGAACTGTTTAATTGATTGAAATTTTTTTTCTACTCTGCATTTCTTTTGGTTGACTCAATAATTTAATTTACTTTTCTTAACTATTTCGTCATACTTTTAATTTCTGAATTTATACTAATATCATCTATTGCCTTATTATAAAAAGAGGACTGTACTGAGGGATTGATCATAGATTGGGCGCAATTTATTAAAAAATCCCAACACCGAATTCATACATTCATACAACATTCACAACGTAACAGCGACAACAAAATATTCATTCCAATTTGCCAATACATTTAATTAAATAACAAGGTTTAAAAATTATGTCAATTGTGTTTATCTTGCGAATATGAAGATTCATTTACACAAATGTATGTATATATGTATATATGTGTAAATAATTATATGTAGTATACAGATATGTACGTAAATTACTGCTAAGTCGGCCAAATCGAGGGCAAATTGATTTATCGTTAGTCTTGCCTTTGAAATGGAGACACACTATCCCCAGGCCTTTGCCCTTTCCGCATTCGCATCTTATTACTTAATAGGCGGCTTCAGTAGCCTCTTGTCAACCAACACACACACACATACACACACAATAACTGCTAATTGCATTTGGCCAATAAGTAAACGAACCAAGAAAAATCAGCTAAAACAAACTGAAATATTAATACCCTTAGAAAGTTTTGCCTTCATACAAATATTTCACAACACAATTTATACAAATTATATAAATTCAAAAAAAACTTTATAAGATAAATAGAAAATAATATAATAAATTCCGAATTTTGTAACACTTTGAGAGCAATTCATTTTATTTACTTTGTGGTACAAAAGGGGTCTACACAACTTAATTGTCTGAATTTGAGTTTGAATTAAAGACCATTAAAGTGCTAACGTGAAGGATTTCAAACATACTTTTAATTACTCCAAAATATAAGTGTGACAGGGTTGATTTTATCCGCTTGACAACCAGGATGACGAAGCCATGATGCCCACTTCAGAAAAAGCAAAGCTTTTCAGCTAAGTTTTGGTTATGTAATCGTCAGTTGCCTGGGCTTACTGAAAATAACAACAACGACAGTTTTGCAATATTTAACAATGTAACGGTAATCGGCAAGACAAACGAAAGCAAAGCAAGAGACGAACACATACACAACCGACTAACACGAGCCCGAGGCAAGCCGAATGCAATGAATGAATGAAGCTTACGAGCTGCTTGAGCTTTGCCTTTTACTTTCAATCACACATGTTGGCAACTCCAGCAACAACAACAACTACAGTAAGAAAAATCCCAAATCACGTTTTGCATTCAGTATTTATACCAAAATCGGTCGATCAATCATTGCGCATGCTCTGCGCTTGTGACAACATAGTCAATGCACACACACACCATGTACCTCCCCCTTCTCAACCATCCACAACACTCAATTCAAATACGAAACGCGGCGCGCAAACGCAAAAGCCAAATAAGAAACAAAGCAGAAAAAAAGCTTTGCAAACTTTTGTTTCTTTTTTTGTGTTTCTGTCGCCACCGTTGCGGACACCTCCGCTGTATGCGCTATTACTTCTGCTTCTTCTTCTTCTTGAGCGCGGTATAAATCTTTTTCAGTTGAGTTTGGAACGCGTAACCGTTAAAACGTGAAACTTCTGCAGCGGAAATTTTGAGTATCGTGCTGTTGTATTCAAATCGAAATTGAAAATCGCCGTCGTCGCTGTTGCTGTTGTCAATTGTTTTTTTTTTTTTTGCCATTTTTTGTTTTTGTTTTTTTTTTGGTAGTATTTCCGTTAGCTGATTTCGTATTCGCCGCACCATGCAACGAGTGCAATTGAGCAGCGTCCTGATCCTGACCATGTTGGCCCTCGGTAAGTAAGCGCAAATTGATTATTTTAATTTAACCATTAATTTAACCCTTGCGGAATATAATACAATTAATGGGAGCACTAGCAATTAGCGCAACCTTCCATTGCGTGTTTGGGGCTGGCTTTGATTGGGTTGGGTTGGGCACATTGCTTGAGCTTTTACTTTCAAAAATTCCAATCTCAATCGCATTGAAACCAAAACCATTTGACTGCGACCATTATTTTTTTTTTTGTTATTTGTTTTTGTTCTCGCAACCAGAATCCAGTTTAATAATCTAGTCAGCCATTAGTCGACTTGTTTGACGAAGGCTAGCCCAAAGATTTGCCTCGATTCAATTTTGATTCGACTGAAATTGAATTTGCCCCCACTAACGTGTTCTGCTCTAATTAGCTGAAACTGTAAAAGTGACGGACGTTTAACCCTGAAGTTGATTAGTTGGGTGGTTGCGCCAACCACCCTCCCTTCCTTGCCACAAAATACGCAATTTCCCACTGACTTGGCATGCAAATCACGTTCAATAATTTTGCTTTTGTTTAATAGAGTCACTGACTCACCCCGTCAGCTAAGAGAAGTTCATTTAGATATTTAAGTTTATGTGCACTGAGAAAAACAGTATAGTCTCTTTACAAAGACTGAAACCCAACTATTTTGTTGTGTTACAGTAATTATATATATATATGTCAACTGGATGACAATAATTTTCTATTCATTCCAGATAGGTATTAAAAAGATGCAATTCGATACCAATCAAATGAAGATTGTATAAGATAAATTCATAAATATGTTTATAATAAATGAAACATATCTAGAAATATATAAAGCTTGCTTCAAATAAATCAAGAGTCGAAATATAATTTTTATGGGTAGCAAAAAGTAAATGTTTTAAATTTTATATACAAGTATATACTGGGTTTGAAAATAATTTCTCTTGAATATAGCAAATTTGAATTGATTCTGAACTCAGTGCTTTTATATAGCAAAACGATTGGGTTTCTAAAATGGCCAAACATTGAATTGATATTAATGCTGAATCAGACCGAGGCCCGTCAAACCAGTTGATAATTAAAGGCATTAACAGTATATATTATAAATCTAGACCCAACGACTTTTTTCCTAGCAGCTCAACAAAAGGTTGAAGTGCCTTTGAGTTAACATCAAGCTTAACTAAAAACTCACACATATTAAATGGCATGGCGAAATGTCTCGGGAAACGTTTTCGAAAATTGGCAATAAGCCATAGGGAAGTTATTACAGGAAATCTTTAGTACACTTAAAAATATTTGTATATGCATGCATGTGCCTGGCATAAGCCATGGCTCGGTTATCCAGAAAAGCAGAAGATAAGCTGGAAAAAACATACAGTCGTAAAACGATCAACCTGTTAACAGAGGCTGTTGTTTTGGGTCCGCTGCTTGGTTACATCAGCGGTAGACGAAGATGCTCGGAAAGCTGGTGCCGGCGCCAAGCGACGTCACTTGCACTTAAGAGCAACAACAGTATATTCAATAGCAACTGCAACGTTAAAAAAAATTAAGCAAAAAAAAGCAAACCTGTCGAGTGTTGGATCAGTTACAAGTTGTGGGAAGGAAGGAAGTGCGCGATCAAGTTAAATAACGGGAATTGGAATGGGTGGGAAAACAGAAACCACCGTAATAGCAACAATGTTGGCTGATGCGAACACTTTCCGCTGTTGACAATTGCCGACTGCTTTCGATAACAGTGTCAATATTAAAACCGTTTGTTGTAACGAAATCGCTAACACGTTTACGTTTACGATTACGTTTAGCAACTGATAAGAAGCTTGTATTACTTGTCTATACAATACCAATTAGAATAACGATAGCGATAACTATAGCCATAGCGATAACGATAATCAATATCTTATGTTTTGAATTACAGGTCACGGTTTAGCCGTCGGCACACCCGAGTGCCCCGAGAAGTATGGCAATCAGGCCTATGCGCATACCGAGAACTGTGACCAGTTCTTTCTCTGCACCAACGGCACACTGACCCTAGAGACCTGTGAGAATGGCTTGCTGTTCGATGGCAAGGGTGCCGTTCACAATCACTGCAACTACAATTGGGCCGTCGATTGCAAGGGACGCCAATGGGATCGTAAGTAATCCAACAAAAAAAAGATATATATATATTCACATTCATATTCAATCGCCCGTTGCGATTGCAGCCACGCCCATTTCATCGCCCGGCTGCGAGTATCAGTTTGGGCTGTATGCGGTGTCTAAGGATTGCTCGACCACGTACATCAAGTGCGCCCACGGCGAGCCCCACGAGCAGGACTGCGATGCTGGCTTGGCCTATGACGAACGCATCCATGGCTGCAATTGGCCCGACCAGCTCCTTGATCACTGCAATCCCGAGGGTGAGCCTAATCTATTTATTCCTTTTTTAATTTTTTTTATTTCAATTCATTTAATTTAATTAATATTAATTAAATATAATAAAAATAAATTCAATTCGATAAAAAAATAATTAGTAAAAATTTGATATTTACTTTTACAATTTGCAGCTGTTGTTGGCTTTAAGTGCCCAACGAAGGTGGATCCTAATTCGGTTGCTGCACGCTTCTGGCCGTTCCCCCGCTTCCCGGTGTCGGGTGACTGCCATCGCCTGATCACCTGCGTCGAGGGCTATCCGCGCTTGATCAGCTGCGGCGAGGACAAGGTTTTCGATGAGCACACGCTGACCTGCGAGGAGCCCGAATACTCCAGTGGCGGTTGTGCCAGCTATGGCAAATAGTGTGAACGACACACCCACACATGCACACTCACACAAACACAACTGTACATATGTACATATATATGTAAAGAGCTGCGCTCAAAGCTCACTTCAGCTCTCTCTAACTTGCTTTATTGTTTTTCCTTTTGACACGCTCCCTCTCTAGTTTTTCTTCGTTACTTTGACACGCTCTCTCTCTTTTTTTTCGCTTATTCACTCCCTCAGTCAATGCCTATCCCAGTCGCACTCGCACTCGATCCCGTTTTAAATATAGCAATAGTTATCGATAATTTTTTCTCTTTTATAACCATAATTTGAAGTTTTTTGTTATTTTCAAAAAATTAGCACTAAATGCAATAAACCTTAAATTTATTTATTGTAATATTTTTGAAAAGTGAAAACTCTGTGTTTTAGTTTTGTTGTATTACCTTAAAGTGGATAAAATATGTATATGAGTAGATGGTACTGTATATGTGTGTGCACTGAGAGAAAAAGCCTATTCTTAGTGCAGAAAACCACAGCAGTGAAATATGACTCAAAATTTAGAAAAGTATTCACTTATATATTATAGAAGTATTTATTGTATGAGTAGAAGGGCGCTGTGGAAGTAAGAAACATAATAATGGGTTTTTGTATCGCTGCAAGTGGCAAGGCCGAAGAGACTTGCTTCACTGTACATTGATACACTGGAAGAAATTAGTCTATCACATCGAATATGTCGAACAAGACACGCCACCAAATCCACTTATCCAGGAATAGATCCACATTAGTGCGCATCCTGCGGTGTGGAGAATATTATCGCATATATGAGGCCATCGCGCACCGATTCCATCGGATTGCCTACTTTGAACATGAATTTGACACGCTGTCGGATAGTGTCCGGCACGCAGGAATACATCGGATACCACCCCATCTTGTTAAAGACCACGTGTATCTTGTAGATCTGATTGCGATAAATATAAACGGGCCGATCGAACGTAATGTCCAGGTGCGAGTCGAAGCGCACTCGTGCAGTGCAGTGGGTATACGTGATCCTCGAGCCGTGCATATCCTGAATGTGCGCGTAGAGCACCTCGGTGTAGCGCTCGGAAAAATTGTCCGAATTCATCGGTTCGCCACAGAGCACTTGCGTCGGCACCTGTACGCCCAGTATCCAGATGTTTGTGTCCACCTAAAATAAAATGAGATTTTAACGATGTGAAACATTTTTAGACGGGATTACCAACCTGAAAGGTGACGCCACAGTCTGTGACACTGGTGTTCTTATAGTCAAATTGACGTGTCATCGAGCGCAAGCAATAGGATCGGGTCATGTCGTGATGCGAATTGCTCGCCGCGCTGACGTCGTTGTTCTCATAGCCGGGCGGAGCAGCTGCTTGGGATGGAGCTTGAGCTGGGGCGCCCCCGAAGGCATCACCAAATGCGGCGGCGTTTGCTCCGTTAGCGCTCGCATTATTCGATAGCGACAGCTCATCTTCAAACCCAAAGCTGGCGTTCATCGGCATGTGATCCATGTGGGAAGCGTTCAGATTTAGCGGCACACTGATCCGCTGCCGGGTAAAAAGTGGCTGATTGGTGTTTCGTGCCGCTGTGCCCGGCAAGCAACCCGATGTGGATGTGGCATTGTTACCACCACCACCTCCGCTGCCACTGCTGATGGTGCAAGCTGCGGACACATGGCGATAGGAGGAGCCCAGGTCGCGCTGACGATGCGATGATTCATAGAAATTGCGTGTGCTGCGCGAGACGCAGAAGCCCTCCGGCATATTACAATCATTTAGCGTAGGACTCGAGATTTTGATGAGTATGGCGAGAGCTTCGTGCTGCTGCAGCAGCTTGGAGCGTGCCGGACCCTCGGCGAACTGTTGGGGGGTCATCGTGAGAAAGCGTATTTTTTTTACCGCCTGCCGCAACATTGCCCCATCCATAATTGTGCGCTGGGCATCCATCATATTGATCATGTTGGCTGCCGCCTCAGCGGCGTTCATTTCATCATTGGCATTGCCAGAGGCATCGCTGTCAATGATGACAACATCGTCTTGTCCAGCTGACGCACTCAAGTTGGCATTTGAATTCGAAGTGGAGGCGGCATCGATAGGTGAAATGGAGGCGGCATATCTGGGTGAAGGGAAGGTAAACCTGGGTGAAGTGGAGGCGGCATTGATGGGTGAAGTGGAGGCGGCATAGATGGGTGAACTCCAACCGGATCTGCTGCCAGCAATCTGCTTGAAATTATCGACATCCTCATCTTGGTGCAGATGCCGCACCATTGCGGCCACATCGGGCTCCATTTTTATCTCCTCGACAGCGACATCGTTGGCAATGTGGCTGCTGTTGTTGTCAGCCGTCTGCTGTTGCTGCACCGAACTGGATGACTTCGTAGCCACCACATCGTTGGCGTTCTCATTAAGAATGCCACGTTCGCTGGCAAATTTGAGCAGGCAGTTGAATAGATCCAGTTCGGAGTCAATATTGAGCCGGTGCTGATCGAGTATGGCCATCAAAGTGCACACCTCAATGTCTAGGAAACTGGGATCGGAGAGCACCTCACGTGTATTCGCCGCAATCAGTTCCATGCTGCTCTGCATGAGACGCGGCTCGTCAAACAGTTTGGCGAACTCGTAGGCGCGACAGGCGTTCTTGGGACTCAAGTCCGCCCACAGGAAGTGGGTGCAGCGTGTGACAACATGTGGCAACATATACTTTTTGGCCACATAGCACAGCTCGCAGGCTTTGTCAAATGAACCGATTGTAATGCGGTCCGTGTATATGTACTCTAGCATCGCCTCGAACGCTTCTGGCTGCACATCGGGTATGATGATCGGATCACTCTTGTCCGGCAAATTACCAAAGAACATCCGCTCGAAGACGGGCGACGCCATCGCCAGGAGCAGTTTGTGGCCAGCGATTGGGCGTTGATTTGGCAGCGAGCCCACCAAAAAGCGACAATCGGCCCATTTCTCCGAGTGCAGCAGATACTGGCCACGGTCCTTGATCTCTGTCAGACTGTTTTGCCAGTCCAGATCCATAATTCTCGAGTATTTATTTATTGTGTATCTTTGTTTATATGTATGTCGCGGCTTCAGAGTTCAGTATACAACCACATATCGAAAAAAAATATCGATATAAATTCGAACATAACATTCTCTTCTCTTCGATAAACGCTTAATGCGGTAATTGCTATAAGCAGATAATACATTGAGGCGGCAAATCGACAAAAAAAATGCATCAGGTTTTTTCCTGAGTCTCTGCGCGAATTTTGTCCATAGCTCTGCGCTACCGGATCGCACCGACCTTTTATTGTATGCGCACGTCTCTATTCTTGTCTTTTGATTGTATTGTGCTGTATTTCACATCGATCGAAGTTACAAACCTTTTTGCCAAAATGGTGGGGAACATGGAATAGAAAGCAGAGTTTCATTTTCCTGTTTGGTCGATATGTAATATATCGTTTTGAATATAGCAATTGCGACTATAATATAGCAAGCCCAATAAATTGTTTTAGTATTTCTGCCGTTTACGGTCACACTAAATTCAACAGCAACAATTGCATTGCGTAGAAAAATAAAGTGCTAAAGCATACAAAAAAGTTCTGCAGCAAACAACATTAACTAGCACGCTAGTATTAACAAAATAAGCATAAGCATAAGAAAATCAAATTTGTCCTACAATTCACCTGTGTCACCTGTGAGTTTTTTTTGCTTTGTTCTGTAGAGCCTGTGAGTGTGAGTGCGTGTGTGTGTTGGTCACTGTAAGTGCGTGTGCATTTGTGCGCGTGCCGTAACGTGAAATGGCAAAGAAAACGTACGATTTGCTTTTTAAACTGCTGCTTATTGGCGATTCAGGAGTTGGAAAAACTTGCATACTCTTCCGTTTTTCAGATGATGCCTTCACATCAACATTTATATCAACTATAGGTAAGTTAATGACGCAGTGCACTTACATTGGTTGTGTATGTATGTGAGTATGTGAATATGCATGTACATACATCCCTGTGCGCCTTCTCTGTGTGCGTGAGTGTTGGTAAGCGGTAGTTTTCAGTTGTAGGCGGCGCCCAATAACAACAACAACAAGGATATTCTGACTTGAATCTGCATTTTGGGCGTGGCATTGTATTAAAAGCAACATCACTCGCTCCTTGTCGTTGTATATGTACATATATGTATGTACATATGTGTGTATGTATGTGTGTACAACCGCCTTTAAATGGTTTATTGCGCCGGATCAGATAGCCTTTGGACTTGAGAAGCCCACATTAGTCGTACTCAATTTATAAATTGTTGGTACTGTTGTTGTAGTTGTTACTGGTTAACCACTAAAAGCGAGCAAGTTTTCTGGTAAACTATATTAATTGTTGTGACGCATGTACAATAATAAATATATACACACACATACACAATATACATGCAACAGTGTGCGTGTTTTAACTCATTTAAATAATAAATTCCTTTAACATAATATTATTTTTATCAAATTTGTTTATCGTACGATATACACAAAGCCCATTTATGACGTCATTACTTCATATTTGGTTAAAGTTGAACCAATTATAACGACCTGTTGTTGTGATTTACCTTGGAGTTTGTAGCTAAACAAATCGATCGCTAATATCTTTTGCTCAATCGATAAATATATATGTATATCGCATTTGTGACGTCTACTTATCAAGATATTAATTACTATTGTGGTTTACCTTGCAGGCATCGATTTCAAAATCAAAACAGTGGAACTGAGGGGCAAAAAAATCAAATTACAAATATGGGATACGGCCGGCCAGGAGAGATTTCACACAATTACCACCTCCTATTACCGTGGAGCGATGGGCATAATGCTTGTCTATGACATAACGAACGAGAAGAGTTTTGAGAACATAGTCAAATGGCTGCGAAATATAGACGAGGTAAGGGCGAGGCAACCAGCAACCAGTCTCTTAAATTTTTATACGTCTTGTACCTCAATTTTTTTCTCTCCCTTATTGGCAGCATGCAAATGAGGATGTGGAGAAGATGATATTGGGCAACAAGTGCGATATGACGGACAAGCGAGTTGTCAACAAAGAGCGCGGAGAGGCGGTAAGATGAATGCATAACAAATCGCACGCACAAACAATTTAATCAACAACTAGAGATGAGCGCAAATTGTGTTTTATTTATTATATATTTTTTTTTACAAAGTTGTTGGTTTGAATCATGGTTGTTCGTTTGTGTCACGAAAGAAAGCACGACTGCTCCCATCAATAATATACATACACTCTCTCATTCTCACTCTCGCTCTCTTTTTGTATTACTCACTGTGCCTTTCTTTCTGTCTAATTGAAAACAGATTGCTCGGGAGCACAGTATACGATTTATGGAAACATCCGCCAAATCAAATATAAACATTGAGCGCGCATTCTGTGAACTTGCGGAGGCCATATTAGATAAAACAGCTGGACGCGAATCGGCCGAGAATCCCGAACGAGTGGTCATCGATCGCGGCAATAGCGACAAGGCGCCCGGCTACAACAAATGCTGTGCGTAATGTGGGGTGGGGGGAGGGGTGCTTATGACACTTTTAGTTGAACGTTCAAACACACGGTTGCTCTTGTGATCTAATCCTCAGATTTGATTGTTTTTTGGTTTACTCAAATTTTCGTCTATACATACACACACAAACACACATATATAAAAAAATCGCTAGCAATATAAAACAGAAAAGAACGTTGCTGTCTGGCGTAACCGCATGTGAAATACTTTGATACCATATGTTATATTAGCTGATAAAAGGAAGCAAAGAACAGGATGGGTGTGCCTCTTAAATTGCGGGACTTAAACACCATCGATAGACACCAGAATTGCGATTGTTGCCAACACCAAAGTATAGTTTTTAAAACCTGTGACTTGTTCGGGTGTATATTCGGGCAACGGTATCATACTCAAAGATCCAGTCCGATGAGTTTTGATACTGGCGTAGGTAAACCGAATTAAAAAAGTAGAGCCACAATTAAAATTGGATACTTAATTAGAGGAATACAATATACGCCTTTGACTAACATTTTATTCGGTAGTACTATCGCTTGTTCGCTTGTTTTTTGGTTAATGTGCTACTCCGTAGACTTACTATTTTAGACTCTAGTTTTGAAATTTTTATTAAAATTTGCAAAAAAGATTTTCTTTATCTTTTGTCTGCAAGATGTATTGTTGAGAGATGTGGTTTTAAAAAGGGACACAGACCAGTTTGTGATCCATGTTTGAAGTTTTTATTATAAAGGGTGTCAAAAAAAAGTACAGACGGAGAGGCAGACAGCATGACGGACATTGCACAAAAGAGACGTTCGGTATCAAATGTCAAATGTCAAATTTCAAATGTCTTATAATTAAATAAAAACATTTCATTTAAATTTTCGGTGTGTGTTTGTGTGAGAGTGTGTTTTGTATTTTGTTTGACTTAGTGTGCATGTAAATGTTTAACACATTATATATAACAAACTTAAAAAATAATGTTTTTTTCTACGTGTGTGTGAGTCTGTGTTCCTTTTGTAACTTTTTATATAGATCGTTGTTTAATATTACGAAATGAAATGAACACAAAAAAAACCTCGAACAATACCAAAATGCGTTTTCTACTACTTGGTGGCAATCCTGCAAGCAACGTATCTTACTAAATGTTTCGCTCTAACCATTTGCATTTCCAATGTCGATAACACGATGGGAAACTAGCAAGTGTCATAACCCCATCCAATGTGGGAAGACAGTTTATAACTGTAATACTGTATTACAAAAAAAAAACGCAATTAACTTAGCCACACACATAAACGGACAGTGAAAAGAACCAAGAATGATAAACCTACCCATGTTTAATATATATTTATATATATAAATATTGTATAATGTAATTTGGAGTACATTTACAACAAACACAAACACGCATGTGAAGAAGCAAACAGTTAGTTGACGCACAGCAAACGGATTGAAACAGCAAAGAACCAAGTAAAATCGAGAAACAGCAATAGTTGTTAACTTACAACAACAAATAAATTAAACTGCATTTTGCATGTCACGCATTTATTTGTGGCATGCGACCCTAGTTAACTAACGTAAAACAGACCGATCGAAAACGGACGCAACAGACGCACATGTGACTTACTCTCTCTCTCTCTCTCTCTCTCTGTATCTCTGTTTACACACAAACACACTTTCATTTGCATGTAAACGTGTAGTGTGTTTTTTTTGTAGTTTAACTGTAACTAAAGTTTTTCTAAAAGCTTAAAGGAAACCATTTTTGTATGCATACACAAAGAGACACACACGCAGAGATAAAACTACAAACATACATACACACATATATACATATGTGTAATGCTAACCTATATATATATATTTAAGTATATATATATACATATTTCATTGTCTGCCTACCTGCTTTGCGGTTTTACCGTTAGTTAGCTTAGCTTCAACTTGCTTTTTGTTCTGTTATTGCCAAAAAAAAATAAATAAAAAAAGAAGGGAAAATAAAAAAGTGAAAAATTGATCAGTGGGATTAGGATCGAGCTATATAATGAAATTAAATTGTATGTTTTTAAATGTAATTATGTTTAATCAGCTGATTCCAACACAAAGAACTCCGATGAAATAAAAATAAATTGGCAATCGGGCCGTGTCTATGAGATCAAAGCAAGCCTCGGTAAATATACATATGTATGTATATACAGTGGTCGCTCCAATTAGCTAATAACTCTAATTTTTCTAAGGTTGTTTTTGTTTCATATTACACATAAAAAAATAATATAAATAAAATGATTGTTATATACCAAATCCTATATTGAAGACTTGCAAACAAAAGATATGCAATTACAAGAAAAATATTTACTAGGCAATAAAATTGATTGTAATTTCACTAAGTTCGAACTTCCTAGCGACCACTGTACCTATATTATATATAATAATAATAATAATAATTTGTTTCGTAATACTTATTATTTGTAATTGTATATGGATTTAGCTTAGTTGTGCACACCAAATGATTTAATGATTAAATATAAACAACAATTTAAAGCGTCATCTTATCCATTCATATTAAAAACAAAATGAAACCAAACAAAAAAACATAAATCAGAAATAAAACAAACAAAAACAGTAATTATTTGTGTGATTGCAAGAGAAAGAGATAGAAAGAAAGAGGGAGATGAAAGATGGCAGATTTATTCTATTCGCTGCACTGCTGATGCACACAGATGCCCTTCTTACGCTCTATACCCAAACAGCGAGCGGAATGTTGCGTGGCCGCCTCAATTGCATAGACTGTAGAGCAGTCTAAAAAAAGACAAGAAAAACCATGAAAGATCTGCGTAATTCTTTCCTGCTGAAAATTGTTGACGCCCATATTGGCGCCGCGTACAAAAAGACCGACGCCACAACTTTTAATAATAAAAAGGCGTCTTCCAGTCTTGGTTCCTCTAATAATTGGTAGAAGTGCACCCAGTAGTCTAGACGCTTGCTGGCTGACGTATTCTACGTGCAATCTGAAGCTGAGCTTGTCAAGCATAACTCCAAAATATTTTGTTGACTCCTTCGAGGTTATAGTGACTTTATTTAATGTACTCGATCACCTTACGGCTTATGATGAGTACTGCCTCGGTTTTACGGCCTTCGATTTCCAGGTTCGCATATCATCTATTATCATCATTACGAGCCACAAGAGTGGCCATAGGTTTCGATCTATGGTACGGCGTCCGTGACGATTTAGCTCCTGGGTCCCATAGTCACCTATTCCCAAACGGGACCTCATGAAATGTGAACTCTGAAAATGGGCATCGCCTTAAGCTTCTCGCTACTCTGGATCTCTCACAGCCTAGAAAAAATAATATTCAGTCTTAGTCGAGCATGTGAACGAAACACATCCGAAAATAAAATTTATACAAATTTCGTTAGCTGTAAACTATTACATTTTGCCAAAACGAAAGAATATAAATATTTGAAAAGCATTGAAATCTGCCAGCTCTCTTTAAAATATCTGGTAAGTAAAAATATAAAAATAAAAATAATAGACTCTTCTGCAAACAGCAAGAATATATCAGAATCACGAAAAAAAAACCGCTTTTGAAAAGCGTTCATATCCGACACATATCCTCAAAATATACAGTAAGTAAACCTAAACTTAAATGAATAATAAACTTAAAATAAAATTTTACTCCAAACATCCAGGTTTGACCAGAAGCAGAAGAACAAAATATTTAAAGCGGACTTAGCTGTGCCCCTGTCAATTGGTGCACATTTTCCTGTTGAAGAGAAGGAAATCGGGTGTTTGCATACCCAACACTATATATATATAGCCAGTGGCAGCGAATCTATCAACAATCGGAAATACGTCTTTGCTATTGGAATAATATGGACAATAATTCAAATGTGTCTCCGCCAAAGGGCTGCTCCAAGGCAGGTGACCAAATGTCTTGCGTCAAATCTGGCATCAATAATGAGATGTCCCTGCGAAAACTTAAATTTCGTTTTGGGATAATTGTGTCGGTTTTGTGAAGCCGGTAAAGCCAAGGATTCATAGTTGGTTCCAAATAATATTAAAATTAAATTAAATTAAATATTAAATTAGATTGTAATCATGCCTGAATCATTAGGTATAAAAAAACACGTAGCTAGTTGTTTATACCTGTTGATTCCGGCATGCAAAGGGCTTGCTGCCTGTCAGCCTGTTGAGGGCACCTTTTTTCGACTCAAGCCGGTAATTTAAGAGCTACATTTACCAAATTTGGGAGGTATACTGCTAGAAATCTGTGTGTGTGGGTGGGTTATATACACCTATAGCCTATATCTACTGCAATTTTAAGAGCAATTTAGGAAGCTTGATTTCTAGAAACCTACTTCAATGTTATTCTGATCTTGGCTATCTATTGGGATCGGAGTATTCATTCCGACTGCAACAAAAATTATTTTGTTTTCTTATATTTTCTCGATCAAAAGCGGGAAAAATTACATGTTAAATATATAAGTATACAAATTTAATAATTAAAAAAAAACAATTTGCCGCAAATAGCAAGTAGGATCCCCTACCACTACAAATAAATTTGGTGATTCTCCGAAAAACGCTTCGATACGGTCACTAGAAAACATTTCTCCCACAATTTTAAGGCTAGAGTCTCACAAGCCTCTTATCGCTTTAATTTTTAAATTATAATAGCTTTCGCAATTTTTGAGTTGGAGTTCTTAAGACCTGATAAAAATATGTATGCCGATATTTTGGATAGTGTAAATCGGTAAATCCACATTTCTCCCACAATTTTAAATATGGATTCACCAAACTTGTAAGTTAATTTGCTGCTAACAATCTTCGGCATATTTCAGAGCACGTTTAACCCGTCGCCCATAAGCTTTACGACTAGAAATCTGAAATGCGCATATAGAACGAGCACAGCTGCTGCGCGAAAAATATGAATTGAAACGAAGACTTAGCTCCATGGAGGTTCGTGATCGTGTGGATAGTGTTGTCGAATAGGCACTGAGCTAAAAGCTGCGTCGCGATTTGGAAGATAGCAAGGCACTTCTGAAGGATGCGCAAACGCAGCTGGAGCGTCTCAAGGCGGATTCACCCGGCAAGGCACAAATCAGGCAGTTGCGTAATCAGCTAAAAAATGCTGAGACTGCACGGACTTTAGCCCAAAAAGCTCGCCAGACCGCAGAGGCGGAGCTTGCCGAGGTGCAGACCATGCTTGACAAGTCGCATATGGCTTCAACGATGCTGAGGAACGTGCAATTGCGGCGCAAAGCGATCTCGCTGTACTGCAGGCTCAGATTGAAGAGAACAAAGACGAGCTAAGCGAGCTGGTGAAGAAGTACAGCGCCACCGTCGAGCAGAAAAAGCAGTTAGGACTCGAGCAAGGTACACATGAACGTCTTGAAGTGCAAGTAAGCCGATACAAGGAGTCGTTAAAGGAGCTGCAGAACGCAGTGACAAGAAAAGCGATCAGCCTAACTGAAGCCGATCATATTGGGAATTCACCGCACAATTTACAGGAAGAAAGCAGAGCCTGGCACTTTATTTCTCCGGGCAGTCCCCATATGGGAAGATTACGGGAACCGAGAGTTGTACACTTAAAACGCATCCTTCGAAACAAGAGCTGCACCTATAAAGGATATTCTGCGATGTTATGTCGCAGGGCAGTGCAGAACTCGCAGCCATTGGAAAAGGAGAAAGACACAAACGTACTCAACGTTGGACATTTCCTACGAAGAGTAAATCCTATAAATATGAAAAATTTGTTTACAAAAAAGAGAAATAATTAATATGGCATTTGCCTTCATATGTATTTAGGTTTAAGATTTTTGTATAAAATAAAGAAATGCTTATCAGAGCAAACAGTACGATTTTAAACGTCGTCTCATCGTGTTGCTACGCCCTATACGTGCTTCACACATTTTTTGGTCCTTCGAGCCGGATTCAGAGTCGTCGACTCTGAGGATATAGATCTACATTAAAAGTAGTCTATATAGTACAGTTCTGCGCTAAACGTAGTGAAAATATTGTTAACTTGGCGTCGGACCACAGTTCGATGCTAAACGTCGTCTCATCGTGTTGACTCCACCCTATACGTGTTTCACACACATAGGTATAGCTGTTATTAATTATAGCCATCTGATTATATTTGGTGATGTACCCCATGACTTCCCAGCCATGTGTAAATCGGTATGGAGCACTTTAATTTCATATTTTGTACATGGATGCCAAAGTTTAACCAACAGTCAAATTTGTACCTCGCAGTATTTTACCTTCTTGCCTGTCTCTAATAGGCTTCCTAAAAGCCATATTTGCTTTGTCCTCTGTAACTTATATCGTTTTTTAAAGAGAACGACCACGTTATCTTAAACCCTAATAAGGCTATGCCACAGAGTGACTCTTCACTTTTGCCTCTTGTTGTTATTACATTGTCGTCCAGAGCAGAGTACACTTATTCCCCTTGGGAACAGCCTTTAGTGGTTAAGACTTTCACTATACTGTCTTCCGTTGATGCTGTGTGCAAGTATTCATCTACTGGTAGTTGGGTCCATGCACCATTTTTTGAGAGGGTGGCCTAAATCGCATCATGCCATGTGTTACCAAAAATGCCTTCTATGTCTAGAAAGGCGCACATAGCAATTTTGCCGCAGTTGATAAAGGGCTGTGCCTGTTGACCTGCCTAATCTGTATGCATAATGCAGCGGACTATGCTTAACAAAGTGCTTCTGATTTTATAGTCCAACGTTTTCTGTAAAACTATGTTAAGCTTATGGGTTTGAAGGACTTTGGGCTGGTGATGTCTTTCTTCCCTGCCTTTGGGATGGAGACCACCCTAGATCTCCAAGATCCGTTCCCATTCTCCGTCTCTCTTTGCCCTGTTCAAGAGGTGACGTTTAGTGAGACGCAGCCTCTAAAGGATAAGGTTCCACCAGGGGCATCCTTCTCCATTTGCTTTTTTCCTATCGGGCAGTTTTCTTCAAAAGCATCAATCATGTTTTTGTTATGACTTGGCCAGTCACTCAAGTGAGTCTTTAGGGACCGACTAATCAAGGTGGTACAAATGTCAGTGTGGATCCGACATTGCAAAGTTCCGCAGCCCTGCTTTTACATATGTGCCGTCTACAATCAATGCGATTATTTGAAGGCCTTCATGCATGTCGTCAACTATATACGCGTCCGATTGCCGGATGACAATTGGCAGGTGTTTCGCTCGAGATTTATTCGAGATTCATCGGTGCTCATTCTCTTCATATTGGACACAGGCAGTTGTACACAGATTGGCTGCAGCGCAGTGTCCACTATCGACATTCGCGCTGAAATCTGCTGTTTAGCAGGACACGGTTTGGTGTGGATGGCAATATGTTGGGTAAGACAAAGCAGATTAACTGGATTGTACAGTGCGTCGCGCATATCAAAGGGGCGTTGCTCGAAGTTATGTCAGAGCTGCGGTTGTCAAAGCCTTTGGATGTTATTCAGGAGGTGGCAGAAACAAATATCAGAAGCAGTGAGCCGTCTGTAGTAGTCCAATTCTGGGTGCATTTGGAGCCTACTCCCCGTCCACTCGGATTAATGGTCATGTAATTAATTCGATCCACGGGGGTAGGTAGAGTAAAGGGAGGGAAATAAGGTTTTGATGGAACGGCTGTCAGACCCGTGAGATCATCCTTATTTTTCTCTACAATCCAAGGGCCGTCTTCTCTTAACTGTTTGGAGTTAAAAAAGAAAGTGCCAAGATGCATTGGTGCGAAGCCTGACCGGCGGCTATAAAGCGGTGCCACGGGGTACAGGCAGGTGCTCACGTAAGACAATAGGAACATTCTGTGGGTGCATTTGATGTCGTGTAGCAGGCAGAGCTATTACCCCGCGTTGCTAAACCACCGTGGGGGTGCACACCCAGCCATTTTTCAGTTAATAGCAGTACGGGTCACCTGCAATAAATCTCCCGAAGATACCCGTGCTTCACGCTGGCTCCATGCCACTTACATCGCCGCCAATTTCATCCACGTGCAGTGGCATAAGCGACTGTTGCCAATGTCTTTGCATAAGATTTAAGAAACGGAGCTCGTTAGCAGTGAGACTTTTGTAGCAGTTGTGGTAAAGCATGGACGGAGCAGGCATAAAGCAGTCCGACTCATTGGTCCAGAAATCTCCGCAGCATACGTAACAACCCAGATGTCGAAGTGGACCCAGGTATGCGTTAATCGGTAATCGGTAATCAATCTGTGACCTTCACAATCCTTATAAATTTGGTTTACTGTTGAAGAAGCACAGTAGCCAGATGCAAGCGTGCCACCAAAAAAGCGTCGGCGATCAAAGGAGCTTTAAGTACGTGGATCATTACGTTATAATAATGAAGCATTATATATATATATATATATATATATATATATATATTTACTTTAATTCCCTAATAAGTTGATGAGCTTAAAACTATCTGAATTAATGAAGTATTTGTATTATGCTGACGAGAGTTCCATGTTTGGGCCATCATTTGGTCAAAGGATGGTGATTCAGCCTACTTGATCATTGCGATCCTCCTTAGAATTGAATTGGCTTTCATAAAAAGCATATTTTTGATTAACCATAACTAGACATATATCTACAAATGGTCAAATCGGAATTTGGCTATAGTCTGACCTTCTCACTGAAGTATTTGATTGTTGTCTTTGAATACAAATCAATAGAACTAATCACCAACCGAGCCTAGTTGGAAACCTTAGCCACCCAAGAATCTTCACAAATACCCACAGCACGTACAGATAAAATTTTATATGTGTATATATATATATATATATATATATATATATATTTATATATATATATGTATAAAAAGATGTATTAGAAATCGTTATAGCTATATACAAATATTTACAAGAGTTTAAAACATTGACGGCAACTGTGGCAGCGGCAAGTGGGACATCAGTAAAGCTAAACACTACGGTGGATGTCGTCTATAACTATTAAATATGTCGATTCGATGTAACAGTTAAGCTTAATTCGATTTTGCATTATGTATTTGTGATGCGGAAACTGGGAACTGGAAACTGGGACTTTGTTGATCAGTCGATATCTAGACCAGTGTGGATAGCTCGTGCAGCGATATGGTTATGTTGCTCATGTCCAGCGTGGGCGGAATGCCGGGACTGACGGATCCGGTGGCTTCGCGACCCACCAGATAACTACCATTGGCCACAATGGCAATGGGTTTGGGAGTTGGCGGCGTTGCCGTCGCTGGACGGGCGAGGAACGGTGCACCGATGCCGTTGCCATTGCTGGCGGTGCACAGCAGCGGATTGAAGCTGCCATGTGAATGATTGGGCGAGACGGGCGTTACCGATGTGGGATGATGATGATGTGACAGCATCGAATGATTTTGTTGCCCATACGATGACGCCATTGTCGGCGGCTGGCTGGGCGCCTGATAACTGCCACTGGTTAGATATTGCACAGGTGGCAGCGGCGGAGACGACGGCATTATATGTGTCGCTGTCGAGAGCAGCGACATGTTGACCGGCAACGGCGGACTCCGATAGCTGATGGTCTTCTCCTTCTGCCAGACGAACACATTGTGAACCATTGCCCCGCCGCAGAACACAATGCCGACGCCAATCAGCACGCTTGTGATAATCGCGGGCGTTGAATGAAAATGATTAAACGTGTACAGTATGATGCCCGTGAGGAAGACGGGTATCGAGATGAAGAATCCACTAACCGCACACGTCCGACTCGCGCTCGACTTCTCCAAGTATTTGTTGTCGCGTCCATCGAACATCGGCGAGCGCAGCAGCTTCACAGCGAACAGAAACTGAATGGCACAGACGAGCAGGCAGCAAAGATTCAGGGACAGCGATAGGGCACACAGAGCCAGAGTCACATCGTAGACGATGATGAAGTCCTCGCTGCTAATGCTGCGCGTCTGCGCATCCTCTCGGCTGTTCGGCGATATCTTCAACAGGAAGATCAGCGACAGCAGCGCCAGCAGCAGCGAAACTGCAACGAGTATCAATTATTGTATAAACAAAATATAAAAATATGTTTTTCTCAGAAATAAATTAAACCTAAAATCAAAATCGCCCTAAAAACATATAAGTTCTTCCATTTCTTTAAAAAAGAATTTCTAAAATTGACAATTAGTTGGCCTAAATCGACAATCCTAAAAATGCGGAACTTTTTTATTTTTGGTTAAGATTGTTTTTATTATGAAGATAAATATTTCTAAAAAGTAGAAATGCAAAATCTAAATTCTTAGCTGTATTACTTTAAATTAATTTATTAGGAAAAAAATTTATAATATAACAATTACTTGCCCTTGATACCCAAGGTCTATGCTCGCTTCGGATAAAGTGTGAAATTTGGTGTACTACGATAAAATCGATTTTAGCAAATATCTCTCACAATTTTAAGGCTACAGACATGAAATTGGTTGATAGGTTGTTGGCGATGTCATTAACAGATCGGCATATGCCGCACCCACCTCCATTGCCCCCAGATCCGCAGTTTTTAGTTAGACCTGGAATCCCACGCCACGCCCACACTTGCGCTAAAGTCGAGTTTAAATCGAAAAAGTGTAAATCGATAAATCCGAATATATCCCACAATTTAAGGTTGGTTACAACCTACACCCAACTTTTGCCTTTGAAACGAAAATGTGCATATTTTCCACAATTTGTAAGCTAGGGTCACCAAATTTTAAAAGTATGTTACTGGTAACTCCTCAAAGTGGTCGATACAAAAAATTAAATGGCATACTCTGACCCCTAGACGATGAAACGATAAAAACCATATATCTCCCACAATTTGAAAGCTGGAGTCATTGAATCTTAAAGGTTTTATGCTAGTAACACCATTCAAAAGTTCGAATTAAAAAATGCCCTGAATTTCCATATCTTCCGTTATTTAAGAGATACATTTTCCTAATTCAAGTCTCTATTTTTAATAAGTGTCAAAAAGTTGCTTTCTACAGGCAGATCGACAGACATTTGCCAAAAACAAATTTACTAAAATATATTTTTGGAGAAATGAGATTTATCAATTTATTGGAAAGCATCAACGTTGTCTGCCGTTGTCACTGTGGCTTAACTGTGCCAGCTTTGTTGAAAAGAGCCACCCATTTGGCCATCCATTTTGTCAACTCACCCAAACAGAGCAATCCCAGACTGGTGAGCACTTCGCGTGGTCCTGGACCATGTTTTGTTTGCTTGGCGCTCGGCTGCAGCATTGAATTTGGATTAATGGCCAAATTGTTGCAGTGGCTATAATTATGAATATTATTGTTATTATTGTGATTGTTATGATTGTTGTTGTTATTGTTGTTGTGCAGATGGTGTGGGGACAGGTGATGATGGAGGTTGTGCTGCATTTGCTGTTGCTGCTGCTGCTGCTGCAGAAGGGCGTTGTTGCTGCTGCTGCTGCTGGCCAACATGTGCTGGTTGGTGTAGGTGTGATGATGCAGACTGTTGCTATTGCTGTTGCTGTTGCAGTTGCTATTGCAATGGCCGTTGGGTGTTAGGGGGGTGAGTGGTTTCATTGGAACCGTTGCAATATTGAGCAGCGTCGATGCGTTTGCGATGCGGCCACATGCGGCACCATTGAGCAGCGTTGTACTGCTGCTGCTGTTGTTGCACGCTGTCGTCGCATTTAGAGCCGAAATGTTTAACGGCTGCGGCGGTCGCAGGTGTATATTGCGTGCAGTGCTTGCAACGGCAGCTGCCGCCGGTGTTGGTGATGCACCCGCTGCAGCGGCTGCGGCTGCGGCCGCAACTGCTGCTGCCACCGTTGCGCTGGGCACAGGGCTGATTTTGGTGGTTGTTGTTGCTCCTGTTGCTACTGTAGTTGTTGTTGTTGTTGCTGCTGTTGCTGAGGGTGTATTGCTGCTGCTGCCATTACAATTGTTATTGCTGCTGTTGTTGTTACTATTGCTATTGCTGTTGTTGTTGTTGTTGTTGTTACTGTTAGTGTTGCTGTTGCTGCTGTTGTTGTTAGCGGTGCGCAGCAGCTGTCCGTTGACAGGGGCAGCGGCAATGGCGCTGCTCGCATTTGAGGCGTGTTTCAGCATTTCCTGTCCCTTGCAGTTGAGCAGTTTGAGCCCTTAACTCGGCTTGCTTCCTTTCGCGCTTCCTATTCTGCTCTTCGCTTTGTTGCTGCCAGAGGCACTTGCTGCTGCTGGCTAAGTCTGTTCCTCATGGGTGGTTCACATAACGAATGCCTTCGCAGCGAGCTATCTGCAAACTATCTGCAAATATATACAAAATATAATATATTTCTATAATTCAACGTATATATATTTGTTGTTTGTAGATATATATATATACAATAATAGATATTCAACTAAGCATAGTTTTTCTAAATCATCTTTAAATATTTAGTGTTGAACCCTATAAAGTGACTTCATAGACATAATTGTTGCATTTTATATTTATTAATATAAAAAAATACTCCCTGAAAGAGCCTAAGAAAGGGAACCCATCAATGCTGGGTTTTCAATTAATTTGACTTTGGCACCTATTTAATGGGTTTCTTGCACGTTGCCACATGCAACCAACTGGTTTTGGACAGGCAGATGCAAGCCCAATCGCACGCTCAAGTTGCCACAAAATCAAATGACTGAAAGCACGGACAATGTTTGTCCAAAACGGAGGCCCTTCCATCGAAACCTAAACAGTTCATTATATTTAAAAATTACTTCCAACTTCATTAAAAATACGAAATGGTGTCAAATGCGGTCGAAAGTTTGGCAAAACAAAAATATACAAAAATAAAATTGGCTTAGCGGAAAAAATCCTTGGTCAATTTCAGTGGAATACACAATTTTTAAGCTGACCAAAGCGAGTCGTTTTTCATGGTTTCTATACACTTACAAAGGGTATTTGAAAATGTAAAAGGATTATCATCAGATGAGTTTAAATATATATATATATATATATATATATGTATATATCAACCTATGTGCAAACATTTCTTGAGGAATCGTGATAATCTTTATTGTTGAATGTTATTGTCTTCAGTTTTCTGTTCTGGATAAGTTTATTATACTGTTAAATGACGAATAGAGTATTTACTAATCGACAACATTTTTTTGTCTTACGCTGAACTCAAAGATGAGTTGAGGCTAATTTTGGCTACATTGCAAATTGGCACATGCACAAAAACAAAAAATAATCACAAAAAAAAAACAAACAAAACTTTGTAAATGTTTGTATATATTTTATGTATGTATGCATGGTAAACACTGCGGAGATATGGCCGAAATGCAATTTTGCGAGTTGTAAAACAAGTTTACCTTTTTGTTTTTCTGTTGTTGATTTTTTTTAAATTTCCGTTCAGCGGCTAAGACATTTGCATAGCCGTGGCTAAGAAGTAATTGTTTAAGCCGAAAGGCCAAAAAAATAATCGCAAATTTGGTTATAGGATAAGAATGTATATCGTTGAAGTGTGGCTATAACAAGCATGGCTACGATGATAGGTTTGACCAGCGCAGCGGCATCCTCATGCTGCGCTAAGCAACAGCAGCACAACAACACAAAAATATAAATAAAAAAATTACAAACGCGACGCTTAAAGATCGACGCACGACAAGCAACTGGACGCAACCGAGCAAAACAAACGGCCAAGCTGAGAGCCAAGGCAAAAAGAAACCGCTTTGCAGTTGACAGCGCTTCGATGTAAATATGTAAAAATACACATTGTTTTGCCTCTGTGTGTGTGTGTGAAGTCGGAGTCGGAGTTGGAGTCGGGCGACAAGTGAACGATGAGAGATCAAGTAACAAAAAACGACTATCAGTCGTCGTCGGTTTCGTCTTCGCCTTCGTCGTGCAGTTCGACGCCGCAGTCGGCATTAGCCGTTGGTTCTAGCCATAGGGGCTGACTGGCTGCCGAAGCCGAAACTATTCGCATAACCAGTTAGCAAAGCACCGCACATTCATTCATTCATACATACAAGTCTATGAATGTGAGTGTGAAAGCGAGAGAGACAGAGGTGTGTTACCGTGGTAATATTTTCCAGTGTGTTCGGGCTTGCCAGTGCTGACAATCCTTCTTGTAAAATTTTCAAAAAGTGTTATGCAAAAAAATTATGTAACAGACAAAAGGGAGACATCTTAGAGCTAGAAAGCAGAAATTTATACAGGAATATAAAAAAGAGAGAACATTGCCATCGGCCGTAACCGATTGTTAAATACCTCTTCAAATAATATATATAGTAAATTGATTATTGGTTCTTAAAGGCGGATTCAAGTAACATACCTACAAAATCTAACGGTATTAACCAAAAACCTCCTCATATGCCGATTTTTTAAGGACATCACCAACAAAATTCGGTGTCAAAATATAAAAAGTTTGTCAACTTATTTTTATGCTACATATGTATATAATCTTTTATGATTATGAAATATAAATATAATTAAATATAGAATATAAATAAGTCAAATTATGTTTTTAAGTTTTATTTAATGATGTATATTTTCTTGTTAGACGAATTCCACTGTGCAACAAGTAGACAACCTGAACCTGATCAACACTCAGCCTTGTGTTGCACATCTGCATTTGTAGCTGTATTTGTGTGTGCTACCAACACGAACACCAGCAGCAGCAGCTTCAACTTGCTAAGCCGCATTCCACGAGTACCGGCTGGATTTGGACGGGGCAGCGGGTGCGCACTCTTTGCGTTTTTGCTTTTGCTTGGGTTTGCTCTAACAACTTGCCACATGCATCATGCTGTGCCTCCTTTATGTCGATTTTGCATATACTTATTTCTAAAAGTCAGTAACAGCCTAGTCAGCCACGTGACGTCGACTTACTAATTTTATATTACATTTTTATTTCCTATAAAAAAAATACAGATTAAAGCTTTATCGCTGGTTGCTAGCCTCTTTTTAAAAAAGTACCGTCAATATTATTGCGCTGCCAGATCAGATAATTTCAAATTTTTGGTCACTTTAACCGAAACAAGCAAGCAACGAAGCAAAGAAGCATGTGTTGGTTAATTCAGCAACACCGTAAATTATATCGGCGAACCTCCACCGATAATTGTCATCATCACTCACGCTGTGCAATAACTTTGACGAGGAGGCCGTCGTCGTCATTCCGTCGAATATTTTTTTTAGTTCTTATTGTAAATTTATTTATTAAAACATAGTAATCACACTGCCAAAGCCGACATGACAGACCCGAGCAAACTGAGCGTCGCTGTGGTCTGCTCATCCAACATGAACCGTTCCATGGAGGCGCACAGTTTCCTAGCGAAAAAGGGATTTAATGTGCGCTCCTACGGCACCGGCGAACGGGTTAAATTGCCCGGTCTGGCGTTCGACAAACCAAATATCTACGAATTTGGGACCAGCTACGAGGAAATCTATCGTGATCTAGAAGCCAAGGACAAAGAATTGTATGTGGTTCAACTGATGATATTTGATAACTATTGTTATTAATATTATTATTATCGTTACTAATATTAATATTATTGTTATTATTGTTATTAATATTATTATTATTGTTATCAATATTATTATTCAGCTTCTCGTTCACTAAGTCATTATCCTCTGTCCTGGTCTAGTTACACCCAAAACGGACTGCTGCACATGTTGGACCGCAACAGGCGAATCAAAAAGTGCCCGGAACGCTTTCAAGAAACCAAAGAACAATTCGATATAATTATCACGGTGGAGGAGCGTGTCTACGATTTGGTTGTGCTGCACATGGAATCAATGAACTCCGTTGATAATCGACCAGTGCACGTGCTGAATGTGGATGTCGTTGACAACACGGAGGATGCACTGATGGGCGCCTTCCTAATTACGGACATGCTCAATTTGGTAAGTCGTGCAGAAAAAGTAATTATTTAATTTGTAAGCATTTTTTTTTACCAATTGGAAGATGGCGAAGTCAAACGACATTGACAACGATATCGATGAAATGATCCAGGAATTTGAAGAGCGGAGAAATCGTGTGATTCTCCACTCCGTCCTCTTCTACTGACAGCCAAAGGTAGAAAAAGTCAAGGCAACAAACACCTGCGATCCACTGACAATTGCAACTATTGAATGTGCGAAAAGCGTTTAACACGATTTCACTTGAGAATCAGGTGTAAAAGTGTGAGGAACAAGCACATCGAACAATAATTAATGTCTATGTCTACCAATGGGACGAACCGAAGAACAATACAAACACACACACACTCGCGAAAAAAGTCGAATTTCCAAAAAAAAATATGCAATAAATTTTGAATGTGTTTTCTATACATGTGCTAGCTTAATTATACAAAAATTGATGTTCATCTTTTAATTGCGCCGCATATAAAAGTTGGCACCTTATTTATTGTAATATCTTATTCCCAATTGTGTACGTCTAAATTTATTGTAAATATACAACAAATATAAAATTTAAAGGGTTCATTGACTTATTGGCATCACTCCTAAAATGAGAACAAAAGTAAATTTAGCACAGATTTAAACATTTTTGTATTATTTGTGCAATTTTGCCATTTCAAGGATCAAGGTGTGATATGAAATGTTCTTAACCTGCAGTTTCAAAAATAACAAACTAAAGAACCAAAATCCTTAAAAAAAAGTGAGTTGCGTCCATGTGTTGGCTAACAAAACAACCGGTTTTGAATTAAAATTCCTGGCAGTATAATTTTACAGATTTGTCATTGAAGACAAAACAAGCCCTAAATATAGTTGAATAGAGTTGATCCTTGCGATTCTAGCTCGTGATGTATTTTTAAAATATGTTAGAATTTTTTTGTTTTACAATTTTTGATCTTTGAGATACGCTGAAAAGTATGCTTGTGAAATCATATATCATTCAAATGGTATTATAATTTTTTCTTTATTTTTTTTATATGTTTAATATGCTATTTACTCTATGCCCCCTTTGAATAAACATTTTCGTTAAGCGTAATTGGTTGCTGTTGTTGGTTTTTTGTTTTGTTGGATGTGACAATGTTTGGCGTGCATTGTGAAAGAAAAAAAAAAAATTACTATAGCTACAAATTTAACATTTTGTTAATTTTGTTTTTTGGACTCCGCTATTGTGGCTTGAGGCAGCGATTTAGTTGTTGATTCAGTAGCAGTCTCTCCCTCGTCGGCAGCGACTTCCTCGACAGTGGCGGTGGCGGCAGCATTGATTGGCTCCTTCTTACCACCGGGCACAAAAGGACAGACGCCGCCCTTGCATTCGAAGGGGAAATCCGGTCCGGCTTTGATTATGTTGCCCTGGGCATCTTTTATCTCCCAGGGGTTCCAGTAGCGCAGCACAATAGGCTGCACAAATCGATGCCACAAGAACAGCAGCAATGGGATGATGAAGCAGGGCAGGCAAACCATCTTGCGCAGAGGTCCTAATTATGTCACATGTGCCACATATGATATATTTAAATCATTACTCCAATGCCAATTAATGCAACTCACCTTGTCAATAATTACGATTCGCTTCTTCTTCTCTTAGTGTTTTATTTAACAATGTGACCAACATATACCAAATAATCTCGAAAATTTTAAGTACCATAACCAAGCTTGCTACACAAGTATTTTGTTTGCTTCTGTTGTGACAATTTGTTTCTCAGAACAATACTACTTCTTATTGTAGAAACTGCTTTTATTGACATTTGCAAAGTATATTGTAGGCTTTAAATAATGTGTCAGACATGATAGCCCCTGGCTGTATATTTATATTTTAAATAATATTTAAAAAAAAAAAATGTGACCATATATACCAAATAATCTCCACAATTTTAAGTACCATAGCTGAAAACATTTACAAACTTGCTACACAAGTATTTTGTTTGTTTCTGTTCTTATTATAGAAACTGCTTTAATTGACATTTGCAAAGTATATTATAGGGTTTAAATTGTGTTGCAGATAGGATAACCCCTGGCTGTATATTTATAATTATAATTTCAAAATATTATTATAATTTTACTTAAAAGTATAACCAATTATAAATTATATTCATTATAAGAGTAAAGAGTGTCATCATATTTGGAAAAGGAAAATAGCAAATGTAAAAAATAATCTTATTTTTAGTTATTCAAATAAATTCAAACATTAACATTACCGGCATGAGCAGATTGCGGTGGAGCAAGGCAAACGGAGCACGTATTTAACAGCAACATAACAGTTTTTATTATCAGCTGTTTGTGTTAAATATTTTGAGAACTGAATTAAAAGAAACACGCGCTGCTTGCATTATTATCTGGCTTTTTGGATTTAATTAACGGTTAACTAAACCACATTGGATGCAGCGACGCTCTTCAAACTTATTGTTTTATAGCAGATCGGAGGAAAGGAGCGCAGTCTGAGCTGGACAGCTGCTGGTTAGCTGCTTATATAATCGCTATAACCGATGAATCTGCACAGTGGCTACGTGCGACGTTTCCTCGACAGTTGGCCCGGCAAGCGTCGATTTGGCGTCTATAGATTCCTTCCCATCTTCTTTGCTCTTGGTGCGGCACTTGAGTTCTCCATGATCAACTGGACGGTGGGCGAGACCAACTTTTGTATGTTCTACACAAAAAAGATAAACTGACAGCATTTGTGTAATACTTTTGTTTCCTCTTTGCGCAGATCGCACATTTAAGCGCAGACAGGCCAAAAACTACGTTGAGGAGCAGAAGTATCATCACAATCAGCAGTTTCCAGAGCAAAAGACCACAGTTTAAACATGCCCGCCGGCGTGTCTTGGGGTCAATACACAAAGTTTCTGGGCAGCGCTCTGCTGGCCATGATGGCCGGCTCCCAAGCTGTGCATCACTATTACAAGCCATTGCAGGATCTGCCTGTTTACATTGAACGGGAGCAGAATCACCATCAGCAGGAGCAGCAACACTAGCAGGAGGCTGGATTGTTTTTAAGTTTCTTTTTTTTAAATATTATTCGTATTGTTATAAAATGGATCAAAAGCAAGGATGATCTATCCATCTGAACTTATCCTTTGCAGAAATTACACATATTACATTTGTTTTTCATATATATAGAATAAAAAATGGCGGTTGTTCACTTGGACTTGTGGATTTTGCCATGGTTCTTGAGGCACGTCTGCTGGCGGAACGCCTGGCCGCAGATAGTGCAAACGTAGGGTTTCTCGCCCGTATGGATGTACTCGTGATGTTGCAATGTTTTGCGAGACGCAAAAGATTCTTCACAGAACCTGCATGTGAATGGCTTCAACTTGAGGTGGACGGCCCGAACGTGCGACTCCAGCTCGAATTTGCGGGTGAAGAGACGGCCACAATGCTCACAGGGCAACTTCTCGGAACTGTGCGTCAGCATGTGCTGGATGAGCATGAAGCGCTTAGCCATTCGACGGCCGCATACACGGCACTCGTGCCGATCCTCGGCTGCATCCGTATGCTGTTGCATCCGATGGTATTTGAGGGTGTAACGCGAATGGAAATGTTTCTGGCATAAATCACAATAATATTGAACTCTATCGGTGGCATTGGCGGCTGCCTCCGCCACAGTCGGATGTTTGGTGCGACGATGGTGCTTCAGATTCGCTGTCTGGTTAAAGGTGGCGCCACACTGTTCGCACACATATTTCCGCGTGGAGGCCGTCGTAGGCTGTTGATGCTTCAGACGTTTGTGCTTGTGCATCGCAATGCGACTGACATAGACACGTTCGCAGCCGGGATGATCGCAGCGATGCGAACGCACCGCGCTGCCATGCAGTTCTTTGATGTGCGTATAGAGCCCGCCCATAAAGCTGTAGGCCTTTTCGCAGCGATCACATTGAAACGGACGCTTGTTGCCCTCGTGCACCTTGCGCACGTGGGCATCGTGGGTGAGGCGACGGGCAAAGGAATGCTCACATTGCGTGCACTTGAAACTGTTCTTCGCTGTACTCGTACAGCGCTTCGTCTTGGCTGTGTCATCATCAAACGGGTCGGGTGAGGGATGAGGCGCCTCCAGCAGCTGTTCGGATGTTGGCAGAGTGGTTTCCTCATCGTAGATTATCTCAAAGCCGACTGGATGGGGCTTATGCTGCTGCTGCTGCTGCTGCTGCTGCTGTAGGCTGTCCAGTAGCTGTATCCGGCAGATACGCGCCTGTTGCTGAAATTTTTCAAAACGTTGCAGTAGCTGGCAGCAGGTGCCGCACAAGCGTTGAGGCAACTGTTCAGAGGCGAGTTCGGTTTGCTGCCAGTCGAGCAGCTGCATTAGCAGATGCTGCAGCTGCGCATCGTTGGCATTAGTCGCCTCAACGCTGTCGTTTTCGATTTTGTGCAGGCACGTCAGACAATTGTTGCTTCTTAACGCTTGCATCCTTGCATCCTTGCAACGCAAAGGCTAAAAACAAACAAATTCCGCAAATGTAAACAAAAAGTTTTGGTTTAACAGAGCGCCACAAATAGCTTATGTTAATGTAATGCTATGCAGATGGAGTTGCCACCACAAAAAAGCTCACATCAGCACTTGAAAAACTACTATTGTAACGGAAAACGTTTTGAAATTATTTTCAAACCACTGCAATTTGCTGCATTAGAAGCTGAAATCAACTGCTTTTATTTGTATTATATTCTTTTTTGTTAAAAATAATGCAAGTTTGCTAGACACAAGCGATCACATTATCGCATTTGAAATTCAGTTAACAGTGACACAGTGTAACCATATTTTCGCTTTTATTTGGCGTCGTGTGTATTTTTGACATATTGCTTTGCTGTCTGCACGTTTTTTGTTTTTGTTTTGGAGCTCGCGCGCCAACCTTAGCCACTCGCATCCAATTGCTGGCAGCGCACCATCAGTTGCATGCTGGCATTCAACGACAGCGCAGGACACTCGTAGGCATGGCTATTGGCCAAGTAATCAGTTTTTGGCGCGCATTTTAATCGACCTATGCATGTAGTTCTGTTCCTGTTCTTGTCCCCCTGCCTAATTTGTAGCATACATTTTTACTAAATAATACGACAAGAAGTGACTTTTGGAGATTGAGTGACTTGCTATTTTTTGCTTGTATTTTGTTAACGTTTGTGTGTGTGTTTGTGTTTGGCTGTGTGTGTACTCGAAACATTCGCGTTATCAGAACAAAATGTAAATCCTTATCAATGGCGTATAGCACCAGGCCAAAATACCGTAACGAATTGCTGAATTTCCTCATAGTGCTCTGCCTGTTTATTAATGGTAAGTCGAAAAAAAAAATATAACGGATACGTATCCATTGCTGCATCTCACGCAGTGCCTCAAGAAATATAAATATGCTCTGCCAGCCCCTTTCACAAATTTGTTGCAGCTGCCAGGCGTTAATATGTGAGCAACAGCAACAAACGGAAATTCTATTAATATACAATTTTCCAGAATAATTAGTGCACAAACCCGAACATAAGCAACAAAAGCATTTACAGTAAGCACTCGAAAGTAAGAACTTTTCAAGAATTTCTTTTTAAATAACTGACACTACAAAGTATATCTTGAGTTCTTCCATAAATATTTTGAAAAACCTCATTAGTAACATTTTGTTACAAAATATTTTGTGATTTAAAATTACCAATTAAATTTTTTGATTAGAAAAATGTTTATTTCACAATACTTCAGTAAAAATTGACATCAATTAAATCTAAAACTAAATTTCTTAATTTACGATTATTTAAAAAAGCCATAAAAACCTTGGAAATTATTATGTTTTTTATAAAAGCTTATATTTTTTTGCATCAACTGTATTAAAGAATATGGCAGTTCTCTTTCATAAGAAGCAGAAGTTAACTTGGCAAGACAAAGGGAGAAAAAAGAGCAGAACGGGAAAATGCAGGAGGGATTCGATGGGCGAATAGATGGGGTATGCGGCAGATACAGATAATCTGTAAAAAGTGTGAAGAAACTTTGTTTGAATGCTTCTGCCGCACCAAACCCCCAGGTCCAAGCGCTGGTCCTCACTTCGACCGGGCAACGGATTTTGGGGTAAGCCATAAGCTGACTTTTGATTGACCCACAACGTATTATTGTTGCATCGTGTGGCTCAGTTATAGCTCGAGATGCTGCTCTTGATGTGAAGTGAAGTAGTTTTCGTTTCTTTTAATTCAAGTTCTTATTAATATGCGCATATCAGCATAAATGCATTGAGCAGTCAAATCTGAAAGTAAATCGCAGCGATTTGATTATTATGCAAGTGAATGTCTTCTCAAATTTTATGTGAATCGTATCCAATCCAATCCAATCGTAGTAATCCACCAATCAGAAGAGCTTATTTCTGTAGGAAAATAAGTGAAAAAGAGAATAAGTGAGAGAGACGAGGAATAATCTATCCATCTATCTGTCTATCAATCTGCAATCCAAATACAGCTTAAAATCGACAGATTAATCATAAACATTAGCCAAGTTGAAAACTTAGAAGACCAAAATAAATACAAACATATAAAATTGAGCAAAAACTTGCTTACATCTCCCAGCTAGTAAACTAATCAAACAATATTTGTACATACTACAAAACAAAAAATGATGAATACATGAGAATTATTTGACGAAAGCTGCTTTCGAATTTATTTTTCGTGTTCCCATTTTAAAATGTTGAATATTATTATCTTAGTGTTTTTCGAACTGTGGGAATTTTTATTCATTTGGATAAAACAGTATAAAAGCCATTTATTTGAAAATAGATTAATTTTGTAAAACTTTCAAACACGTAAAGAACATCTTCTGGTCTAAATCAATTTGATTTGTCGGTTATTTATTTATTAGTTTGAATACTTTCAATGATGGTATCTTTTCATGCAGCTTTGATTTAATGTGCAATTTTTTTTTTTGCTGGCAGGTAATATGGATACAATCTCGAAACACATGCATTAAATATATTTTTAATGCTTTAATATAAAACGGGGCGCTTGGTTTTTTTTTTTTGGTGAACTTGAGATGGAGTGGTGATTGGGGAACGAGCCACGTTTTCGTTGCGCAAGGAGTCTGTTTTCATGTTTTCATATCGGATTATGATTCAATAATTTGTTTTGCTCTTCTTTTTCGGGTTTGCAAAAAGTAATACAAGTGCTTTTGGGATTTACATTCCTAAATTATGTATGGATGGAAGTATACATGTGATTTATGTACTCTTTGTGTGACATTTTTCATTAGAGAATCCGCAGCACAAAAGGGTTTATAGGGATAAACTTTCGCTTCAAATTGTTGAAGCACAAAATCTGTTTAACAGTTTCAAGTTGTTATTTATATTCAATTTTCTTTTTTTCTGCTGCTTCCTGAAGATTTCTGTTGTTTTTTGTTGGCTAAAATGCCAAAATGTAAATAGAAAACTGAGAGAAACTGAAAGTGTCAGAATTACCACTTTCAAGTGTGTTCTACTTACTCCCATCCTCCACCTCTTGGTATGAAGCAGTCTCCAACTTCAAGAAAAAGGTGTGCATCGTCTGCTTCACGCATTGACATTGTCCTAGTCGTCCTGCAGTGTGTCTGTTTGTCTGTCTGTTTGTCTGTCTGTCTGTCTGTCTGTCTGTCTGAATGTTTGACTGTCGTGCAGGTGACATTTAAATGGAGTGACTACTAATCAGTTGCAACAGGAATAGCATCCGGTTGGAGTGGGGTGGAGTTGTTACGCACGCAAATCTCAGATACACATTGTCGAATACACAATACCGGATACTGATACTCTCGCTTTGTGACAAAACCAGATACAAACGCGCATTTAACGAATTATTCACGTATCTTTTGTTTTGTTGTTGTTGTTGTCGGACTTCTGGGCTGTTGCGAGGGTTCTCCTGTGGGGATTTACCCTTCGTGTGACAGCCGCCCTAAGCCAGTTAAGACGGGTTCTGCATTCACTCCTGCCACCCCTCGCCCCTCAGCCTCCTTCACGCTATCTAGGCTTTAAATTGGAACTGCTGACTTTTGTAACAAAAATTGATAGTCTATCCTCATCTTGCTAGTCAAGCAGCAGCAGCTTTTAAACCAAACGCCAAACTGTAGATTAAACTTACTTTTATTTGTATCACAAATTTAGCAGTTAGTGTTAATACACTAATACTAGCCAAGAACCTGACCAATATAATTAAGCCCAAACTGTTCAAGATTAGAAAATTAATGGAATCTGGTACATTGACAATTTAAGCAATATTAAAGAAGAAATATTAACAACTTAATTGTTTATTGATTGCTATGTTCCATTTTATAATTTAAATAAGTTTCTTTGTTTGTTTAATAGTTCAAGATATTTCTTTTCACATCGGGATTGTATAGTAAGAACATATTAAATAACAAAACAAAAACCTAATTTAAAAAAAAACATGAATATAACATTTTTCAATTTGGTAATGTATTTTGTTGTTGAGCACTTTTCAGTTTAATATAATTTAAAACAAATTAAGTTTTTTTCAGTAGTGAAAAAACGTTTACTTAATTTAAGTAAAATTTAAAGTACGTGTGTCGCTGGCAATTGAAGTGTCAATAAATAAATATATAAACAGGGGTAGGGGTAAGGAGGTTTACTGAAGGGGCAGAGTGAGGTGTCAATGAGCAACAAATTCTTTGCTGGAGGATTGTGTAAATATTCAAATTTGTACATTATAACCGCAAAAATCAATCAAATTCGTAATGGCAGCTGAGTTGGCATTGGCAGCGAAGGGGGTCTGACAGCGGGAACAAGAGAGGGTGGGCGCGTGCGAATGCGTGTGTCTTAACTGTATATTTGTAAACATTTGTACCGATATATGTATATACATATATATATATATTTTTTTTTTTGGTTCAGCTGGTTGTGTACAAATGAACGATAAACAAAATTTTGCGATGCTGCTGCGAAAATTGCGATCGCTTCAGCATTTTGTTTAATCATTTTCACCATTTATTATCGCCATCAACAATATGATGTGTGTGTGCGTATGTGTACTTGTGGCCCATACACGCCTGTCTCTGTTGCAAGTTTTCCAAATTTGTCAACTGTGTTTGTGGCCTCCAGTCACATAGCCCCTGTCCTTCTAGGACGAACAGACGCACATGCACATGATATATGTATGTGACTTTATTTTGTGTTTTTTTTTATGATATTTTTTACAACACAACAACAATACCATTGACAAAAGCCTCAGCATAACGTATATATATATATATATATATACATATTTTTACTGGTATTGTTATCGTGTATTGTAAACGAACACATACCCTAACAAAACTTATTTTGTGAAAGTGAATGCTCTTCAATTTTTGACTGATTGTTGCGCCTTTTGCACTTACTGTGACTGACTTGATATATTACTTTAAATTTATGTTGCATTTGATTCTGAGCTTAACTGAAATATCGTATAAAGACAAAGACTACCTTTTAAAATCGAAATTCTTGTGTATTTTCAAAAGCAGCTCCAATTGTTTTTCCTATTCCTGCTGCTGTCGCTTGCACCCATACAAATGCCTCGGCTCCTCTCTTATTCCTTCTTTTACCCTTTTCTCTCTCTTTCTCTCTCTCTCTTGCTCTGTGTCTGTCTCTCTTTGTATTGTTAACGCCGTCGGCCAAAACAATGTGGAATTTGCTTTCACACATACTTCCGAAAATACACACACACATATGCATATTCACACCACCATTCACTTGCCGCCGGCTTTCGTACATTTTTGCAGTGCTGTGAAATTTTGAGTTTTTGTGCACTTCCGTTCTACTTAAAACACCGAAGACAATATACTCTTGTAGACTGAAGTTAAACTGACGGCATTTTGAAATACTGTTTATATGTTTGGTGGTAAGTCAATTAAGGTAAAGAATGAATTATCTCTCGACAATATAAAAGCAGAGCAGACGAACGAATCATGTATTGCCTCGGCAAGAGATGTTGACCAAGACTATATATATATATACCTGATAAGAACGAAGACGTCCACTTCAATGCGTTACAAAACACGCGACATAAATTTAAAAATTCTATACAGATGCATTGGAATGAAATTTATATATATATTAAATACATATTAAAAACGGAGAAAATATGTATTTAAAATTGTAAAGCATGGAGCGAATTTTTGTTTTTCCCTTTCCTCTTCGGTTTGGCTTTGATGACTCCTGTGTTCTCTCCTCCTCCTCCTCCTACCACCCACCTCTCATCCATCCAACTCCTTCCATTTGCCATTTGCGTTCGAGCTTTTGAATTTTTCAGCGTTTGTGTTTTGAATTTGTTGTTCGGTTTTCGGTGTTCTGTGTATGGTTTTCAATTAATTTATTTATGTGACCACTAAAACGAGACATTCCCTAACCCACCTCTTCCTTCAGCCATGTCCACCCTAACACGCAATTGAAATTGTTGCTGCTGACCCGTGCAATAATGCAAAAAAAACTCAGATTATTGTTTAGGTATCAAAAATGTGTATTGTGTCCAAAACTGTTTAGTTAATTGGTTCTAATTGCTTTTCAATTGTGCTCTCAAAGCAGGAATTTGTATCTTGTACAACAAAAATAAATTCGTTAGACGATGTTTTCATTTAGTGTATTTATTCTCTAAATCTGGAGCAAACAATTTACAGAAGTTAAAACTGAATTATATCTTTGGCTTCTTGCGTGTTTTAAGTGTTATAAAATGATTCTGCTTTATTTTTAATTATCTATTTTTGCTCCTCTGCGTTCCTTATTTGGATAGTTTAAAAGCTGTTTGCAAGCAATTTCCCATCCTCTACAAGCTTTTCCTCTTCCTGAATTCCTTTCATTTTTCTAGCGTTTGCGTTTGTTAATTACTTAAAGTGCACGTTATTCGAATTTTTCTGTTGGGAGCTTCTACTGCTTTTAGTACTACTGCACGCCCCTCTTCTAATGACTTTTCCACTCCTCACTTTTGCTCCGTTTCAGGGATTTCTTTTGGCTGGTGGCCGCTGTGCCGGAATCTGTTCACGCGCTTTAATTTCATTAGAATATTTTAACCTTTTGCGTTGCTGTTTTTCTCATTGTTGATGAAAATCTTTCTTAAATCAACGACAACGTTTTTGTTGTTGTTGTGGTTTTTGTTTTTGTTGTGTTTCTTGCGAGAAAATTAAATTTAAAATTCCAGCAGTTACATAGATAGAGGCTGACAAACTACAGCATAACTCACACACACACACCTAGTCAGACACACACACACACACATATATATACAGTGTGTGTACTGAATGACATGATAAAATTAATTCAATAATCCAAGCTCAAGAGACCTGAAGCATTTGGAGTAAAACAAAGCCCAAGTAGAAGAGACTAGACTAGACTGGAGTGGAGTGGAGATGAGAATACCAATAAATAAACAAACCAGTGAGTTTATTTTTTAAGCGAGAATTGTATTTTCTTCTTTTTGTTTTAATTAACTCAACTTTTTAATTTGAATATTAAAAATCGCATTTAGCAGATAAATCAGCAGATCTCATTGAGCGGAATTCTGTGTTCTGCTTTCAGTTTTGGGCAGTGTACAGATCCCACCCATATTTTTGTTGCTAGAAAATCATAATTTAAAAGGAGCTTACTCTCTGCACCACCCGAGCACGCCCCTTTCACCAAAAGCCGACTCGCATCTGTCTTCCACCAAGCTCGAGGCATGTTCGCACATTGTCATAGCATGCGGCAAACACAACAGCCACGCCCATAGTCCAAGGGCCAGGCAACGGTTGCAACTTCTAAACATAACTAAATTGAACTGACCACGCCACACATACATACACACACACGTACCAACACCCAGACACATTAGTCGACTCATCAAAATGGCGACAGTTTTTAATGAGCAGTTGAGCTACCCGGCTACCTGCACTGGCTACACTCAAAAAAATAAGATCTCTCGATAATTTTTCACTGAAATTATGAAATGAAAATGCTTGATTTTTAGAAATATACTCGTTGAAATATATTCTCTCTACACTTGGCGCCGAAAATATGGCAAATTGCTAAAATTCAGGACCAATTTTTTTTGAGTGTTCGGCAAACCAATGATTAATATACCCTAACTGAACTGAGTTGCACTGCTAACTATTTCAGAAGTTTCCAGAGTTCTGCATCAGTGTGATACGCATGTCGTGACATGATCTTAGTCTGCACAGAAAGGGTATATAAAATAAAATTTGTAGTCATTTCGTATCTCTGGCACTCTTTCTCTGGGGAATCCTTGCGACTGGGGATTAATTTTGTAAGCGGCTCAATGCATAATTAACCAAATGAAATAGTTGTCACTCAGTGGGCAGCGCCTTGTTGACCTCGTCACATCGTTTAGACTCAGTCCCAGTCTCAGTTCCGTTGCCAGTTTAATTCCCTTTATCAAACTTTGTCTTCTTCTTTTCCCTCTTTCTCCCTCAGTAATTGGCAGAAAATGCTCTTATGGTTTGTGACACAAGTCCAATGATGCATTATTTGCCGATGTAACAGAACTCAACACACAGAAATCACATGACTGGTTTCCCTCACTTCCCACACTTGTAACAGATGCCCAGATTTTATGTACACACTCACAATCTGTGTTGTGCTGTGTTGTGCTGTGTTGTGCTGTGTGGGTTGACAGTATACAGTCAACAAAGTTGACAACTATGTCCATCATCAGAACTGAGTTGTGCTCGGACAACTGGAACCTGAATCGCAGCAAATAGCCCATTTACAATTATTCTTGAGCGCCATCATAAAATGCTTATATTTTTATGTCATCCATGGCACTTCAATCGTTCTGCTTCCATGAAAGTCTCGTTAGTTATTTCCAACTAATTAAGTAGTTATATCGGTGCTTCTTCCTGGACATCCTGTCTGACGTAAGCCCTATTGAATTCATTTTCAACATCCATTCTCCTCCATACCTGTGCGAGCTTAATTTGCTAATATTGCTTAAATGTCTCCGTGTGCTGGTATTGATAGCAATTTCTTATAGTTTGTGAATTGCAATTTATTTTAGCTGAATATCCTCCATGGCCACTTCAATCACAATCACAAGTTTTCCCCCAGGTCGTTTTGGGGGTCAAGCATTTAAAAGGTGCTAGTTTGGCAACTGACGTCGTCCCCAGAAGAAGCTTCTAGTAATCTCCATGGTCGCTTTAGAGTTGTTTTCTCGATTAATCTTCTCATTTGTGTGGTTGTAAAAGATTACGGTTGTTTTTTATATAATCTAATTTCTTTTGCTATTATTCTGCAACAGTCACAACACAACACACAGACACACAGTTAAATTTGTAAATAAATAAATGGAAGAAACACTTCCAAGTGTTCATTTGAACTGCATTAATAATTACAATGGGGAATAAAGCGATTTTCACCAGCAGCAACAACTGCAAATGCATACAAAATACAAAAGCAGATTCAGATTCAGATACAGATACAGGAGATATATTTACAGATGCAGATGCAACTAACCAAATTGGATTGCCATTTATATATACTTTGCACGAACAACAATAATACCAAATATTTTATTTGTGAATTTACTGTTTGGGAATTTTCAATGGAATTCGCATTTCGCAAATGTTTATCCACTGCGGGTGGTCAAGTCTTATATATATTAATATTTACTTGGAAAATACTTACTAATATCATGTTCACGCTGCGCATAGTTTATTTTGCACTCATCGAGATTTGCTGGGGGTAAATAGGTATCACTTGTGGCTATATTGATCCGGAGCACAACTACATATATACCTTCTGGGGTCAGATGGTGTTCTTCATTGCGTGGGAAAATAAAAATGATACATGTCTCTAGGAGTGTATGTTAAAATCACTTGTTATATTAAATTGATGAACTAATTTAATTTTGATTCCTGACGACTCTCATTTGTAACACTGTTTGGGAAATAAAATATTGTATATTTTCTGCAGAAAGTCGTTTAATTTGGGTTTTTGACGTAAGTGAGCAGAAATACTTTAAAATTATTTGTATATTTTTAGTAAAACAAATGAGTAGAAAAAATGTAAGTTTAAAAAAGTTAAGTTCACTTGAGCTTTTCAATTTAATTGAGTTCATTTTATAATATGCAAGTTATTTGTGCAGAATTGTAAACATTTGCTTGCTGGCTGCATCTATTTTCTTTTGCCACACACAGTGTGTCTTAGGACCATTCATCAAATTGATTTAGACAAATGCGAAACAAAATTATAAAGGCTTAGGTGTGTGTGCCTGTTGTGTGCTGTGTGTTGTGCGTTGTGTGTATGTCCGAGTAATATTGTGGGCGGCACATTGTGTATTTGTTTACTTGAGCTTTGCACATGAAACTGAAATGTAAGCATGCCACTTGCCACATTTCCTAACACATTCCGAGCATGGCTGCTAATTTGCATATGGGCATTGCTGGTGCCAGTTAATATAATCTTCCGTTGCCAGGGACAGCAGGCAAACTAAACAAATTGCAAGGCCTGGCCACAGAGCACAAAGTCAAAAGTGACCTTATAATTATGGACAGACAGATAGACCGACAGAGACACTCACCCTTTATATAAATGCACATTATGGTTTGTTGCACAGTGCTTCGAAATCAATTTCAGACAGCGATAAACGATAAGAGATAAGCGATAAGACGATAGACAAACAACGCTGAGACCTTTTTCACAAATACAAAAGCAGCGCACAATAGGATAAAAGGGATGTCACACAAACCGCAGAAGCTAGGCTACACTCACAAAAAACTCGACTTAAATCTATGAAAACAGATAAACAGATTTCGGTTTTCAAGAAATTTGTTTTCTTATATTTAGAAATTGTTTTTAAAAATAAGATAATTGTCGAGTTTTAGGGGTATTTTCTAAATTTTAAGCCTATTTTTTCTGAGTGTATCTCTGCTTTCCAACCGGGTCAAGCGTCGCGACACGCATTACTCAATCCCAAAAAACTGCAAAGTCCACAGTTATGGCTTTTCAGTAATAAAAGACGATTTGATATCCGTTTTGTGCATGCACTGGAACAAATAAATATTTTGAGATTTGCACGAATTTGCTAAAATTGTCTGTTAAAGTCAATGCCTAACGAAAATCATATTAAATATGATGAGTAACGATGGTGAATCGTGTTCCTAAACTAAGTACAAAATTTCGAACTTGACCCTGAACTTGTCTAACCAATTTTCAATAAGCTTCTGAGATACATTTTAAAAACTTTTGCGAAGATCTATTGGCAGGTCCAATGGACTTCAGCCCGATTTAATAATTTGCTGGGGACATCTGTCTCTTGGTGACTGTTCCAAATTCACTTTGTTGGAATTTGGCTTCTGCTCCCTAATTGGCCTGTTTGCGTCAAGGATAAAATTATTCAAAACAAACATATAGCAAAACAATGCTAAATAGGAAAATAGGAAATTTTAGTTGGTAATTAGTCATATGCTTCAGAGAAGGGTTTAAATTGTAAAATGTGAAATAGACATATTTAAAACTAAATAAGAGCAGGAGCCACTAGAATGCAACAATAAAACTTTTATCATCTAGCGTATGATTTGTGAGACAAGGTTTCTGTATCTCTCTCTCTCTCTCTTGATGTCAATTGTCTTTTAAGCGTATTCCGAGTGCCTCTTTTGTTGATGCTTCTTCTGCTGCTGCCTGGTGGCTCCAATTGACTTAATATCCTTTGGGCACACAATCAAAACATCAGCCAACTAACCAAGTAGAACACCCGATGGACGGGTCGGTGGAGGCAAAGCCATGTGGCAAGTGAGCAAGTGATAAAGAGAACTAGTAAAAGTGCTAAAGTTCTGAAAGTCTACGCCTGACTAGTGCATATCCTGTGCGCAAATATAACAAAATAAAGCTGTCCCTGCTGATCAAGAATATATATACTGTGTGGGTTAAGAAAGAATTCCGTCTCATAACGCCCATTGTATCCACTTTCCGAGGGTGTACAACCCAAAATCCGCCAAATCTACAACTAACACGCTAAAAACAATTGACATCAAGAGAGAGAGAGAGATACAGAAAGAGACGGAGAGAGAGAGAGAGAGAGAGAGAGAAAGAGAAAGACAGAGAGACAGAAGGAGAGCAGAGAGAATGCAAAGAAAAACTAAATATAAAGCAAAAGTTGAAAACTGAGACGAATAAAGTTTTTGTAAGGGCCTGGTGAGCTGAGAGGAGCTTTAAATTGGGCATTTCAAATGATTTTGGGCATGGGGCTCAATTTGCAACGGTTAGTTGCACGCATTTATTGAGCACTTCGCAACGGACCAGAAAAGTGGTAATGTGGTGGATGTTTAGGGGCTTGCGATGTGTATACATTATTGAATCTGGATCTGGGATTCTGACCTGCTGTTCGCTTCCTTTCATTTTCCTTCAATGTTGTTGCTGTTGTTATCCTTGGCGTTTTTGTTGTAACTTCATTTGATGGCTGCAATTATGGCGTCATTTACATTTAGCCTTGTAGAAAAGTGATAGCGCCTCCGATTTCCCGCATCCGCCCTTTGCAATCTCTCTGTTTAGCTTGGCAAGAATTTTGCAGTGGCTGTTGTTCCATGTCCTTTTCTCATTTTTTCATTATATTGTTATTGTTATGTTGTCTTCAATGCCACTTTGCCCGCTGAAGCGCGCTGATAAGTGTTCTACACATTTTTTCTTTCAATTTTCTTCTTTTTTCAATTTGGCGCTTAAGAGCCGTTTCACTGAGTAGTCTGGTGAATGGGATATGATGGGGTGGGGGGAGGGGTGTTGTATGTTTTTATTATGTTCTTAAATTCTTACATTTTTCTCCAGCTGCAGTTTCGGTTAAAAAATTAATTGATATATATATGCATTGACATTGACTACTTAATTTTATTGACAAAATTTTTGTCGCTGTGGGTTAACTCTATCAACAAACCTGTCAAGCAATGCTTGATGGCTAACGAGTATTAGTTGACTTCGATCTTATGAGTAATAAACCAGATATTAATCAATAGCAAACAGAATCGAATAAGAACTGAACAAAAGGAAAGAGTCGATTAAGAATATTTAGACTGTTATTTGGCTGTATAAACTGCTTGTTGATGTAAAGTAATTGAGGGAAAGAGAAAAAGAGAGAGGGAGACAAAAAGAAAGAGAAGAGATACACACTTATATGAATTCCTGTGTTAAATTATTTAGTTATCTGAAGCCAAATCAAATACATAATCCGAAAACGAAATACTTTAAAATTAATACTAAGAAAGTTAATTTGAAATGTGATAATGCTATTTGATTTAATTACATAGTATTCTGAATTATTATGAGCAGGGCCAAGTCGCACTTTGTGATACCCTTACATAAATATCTATATAACCAGAATACGCGAAAAGAACTGTGGCAATAAAGTTCACTTAAATCATATTCAAGACTTCGGATTATGTCTGAGCTTATATCAGATTACGGTTTAAGTTTCTTTGAAGCAGATGCCCTTGAAAATTTCTGAGTTTTAAATACTATACAATTATTTTTTATTTCGGTTACATTAAATTAGAAAGCTTTTGTTTTTTTCGTATCTTTATACTTACTTTATATGATTTGAAAATGGGTATAATGGTTTTGGGCAAATTTAAGTAACAGGCAAAAGGAAGCATCTCCTAGAGACTTTAGAATTGGAATAAAGGTTCTCATATAACTCGGGTAGTAACAAGTTTGCTCCATTTTATCGATAACTATATAAAACTTGAATATAATTAACAGCTGCGCTTAGGGTATATCAAAGTCGAGCTCAGTTGGCAACAGCCAGCTAACTTGGTTTTTTATTGCTGGCTGTCTGGGCTTATTTAGCATGCCCTTTCATTATCATTTACTTATGTGCTCTCTTTCGCTTTTTTCTCATCTTCATTTTTCGTTTTCCTTTGCTTTGTTTTTTTGTTAGCTTTTTAATTGGCTCTTTCGCTTAGGTTTAGGTACAAGCCGTGTCCTTGCCGCACTCCGTCTCGTCCTGCTGTGAGCTTGTTGTGCTTGCGCTGCCTAATTTATTTTTCGGCAAATGCCTTTTATCCTTTTGTCATTGGGTGTCTGTTCCTTTATCCCCTTCCCTCCTTTCTTTCAGTCTGCCGCTGCTGTTGCCGCTGCTGCTCCTGCTGCTGATTTTGGTGCCGCTGAAATGAAGTTCAACTAATTGCGTAACGCATACGCAGCGTGCGCCTTAAGTGGGCTTTGCTGCAGGACTGCAGACAAGGGTCTTAGACAATCACATCTCCCTAAACCGAGTACCCATCTCTTCTCCCCTACCTAATCGCCCTCATCCAGCCAGCCAGCCGTAGCTGATGTTGGTCTGGCATTTTGGCTGGGTGGTCTTCAATTTACGTGCGTGTCCATGTGGCGTTTTATTATCTCAATTTGCCGTTGCCGGCAGAAATCCAGCGGGATTTGTGGCATGATTTAGCGTTGCGTACAATGTCATTAAAATTTAATTAAGCACCAACTTCATATGAATCAAACACAAAGACACGGGGGGCAGTGAGCACGACGATGGAGGCAGATAGAGGCAGTGATACAATAAGAGTGTGAGAAAGAGAGATAGAGTGTGTGAGAGAGAGAGAGAGATAGAGATATATAGAGGAAGTGACTTAAGCTGATTCAAGATAGTAACGAAACGGCAAAAGTCTAATTTGCTGTGAGTGAGCATAGAAGGCAGCCTATAATCATTTATGACATGACGAAGTTAGTTCTGTCACACAAACACACAAACACACACACACACACACACACACATACACACCGAGAATCTTCTACGCATGGAAATGACTTGTTCGCATCCTTTTTTGCATATCCGACAGGCCAGCAGAGAGGGCAAAACCTTCGTAGTAACAATCATGATACTAACAACGAACACACGTCAGGTTACTCAACTTCATCATGGGCATTCGCGACTAGCTAATACCCTGCAAAGCGAAGAATAGCAATGCTACATTGAACACTTGCTGAGAACATAAACTGATTATTGCAGAATCTAAGAAAGATGCTTTCATAGATCAAACAGACCTACTTATTATATATATATTTATATATATGTATATATATATATATATATTATTATTTTCTAGGTATATCCGAAATAACAGAGTAACATGCAATTTGATATAAGTTAAGTTAATGCTGACCTTATAAATAATAATATGGGGCATAAGCAAAAACCTGTTAGTTATTAATAAAGTCAGTGGAAGCAGATAAATTATTAGAAATTCCAGAAGGGAAATAAAACAAGTACACTGTAGTCGAGTGAGCTACATTATGAAATACCCCGAACACCGTTGGTAAACATATTTTTGTTTTATTGTCAGTTCTCTTTAAACAGTCACCAAAGTTGAGCAGGTCTAACCTGATTTACACTCATATATATATATAAAACTTCAGGCTGCTGATATAAATGAGATCGTAATTTGGGTGTTTCTTATTCGATCTAAATGAAATTTGGACAGTTGATCAATAACATGCATATAAACATACATATTAGCTATATGTAACAAAATAAAGAAGCCATTTTTCTGTGGCGGGTATACGAGAACCTATATTCCAAACTTGAAGTCAGACGGATATGGCTATATCGCCTCGGCTGTTGATCCTGATCAAGAATGCATATACTTTATTAGTTTCGGAGGTGCTTCCTTCAGCCTGTTACATATAATTGATCAAATCAATTTTACCCGTTTTACCCATTTTAAGTGCATTCAGGGATAACAGAAAATAATAATAAAAAACTGCATAATTCTATTCTTTCAGACTTCAAGAAGAGGATGAGCAGGGCAAGGTTTTTGTTGGTTGTTGATGATGACGAGTAACTGGGCAACTGAGCCCAACAAGATGGTTTGCGGTTCAAGAGATTAGATTATACAACGGAAGACGTTTGTGGGGGTATGCAATGTGTGAGAGGCATAAAGATTGTTGCCATATTGCTATTATTTGCACACAATCTGCGTCACGAGCATCGCATAACAGACGCGCAACATGGGGCAGGTAGTATGGGCAGCACGTAATGTATGCATAAGGAATAAAATTACAGTGTGGCATGAGTGTGCTCCAGCGATGCTGAAGCGGCCGCCGGCGGAAGTGTCAAAGAGAATTGAAACGATTTGATTGCGTTCCTACAACGATGACGGCTGCGAATGACACTGCCAACCACACAGACAGAACGAAGCTGTAATGTGAGACGGCCAGAGAGGGGCAGATGCGGGCTAAGTTAGTAAAGGATGGGGGAGGGGCCTACCCCACTTGCTTGTTGTCATCGCTATCATTGGCCTTGTCATCGAACAAATTCCAAAATTGCAAATAAATTGAAAAATATAATAAACTCCACGTAATCAAATTTCACAGAAACATTGCAATATAAGTATGTGTGTGTGTGTATGTGCTGTGTGTGTGTGTGTGTGTGTGTGTGTGTGTGTGTGTAGCAGCTACCAATTGAGCAGTCTGAGATACGCTCGATTTCTAAGAGACTTTATGCAATCCTTGCCCAGCTGGTATATAATCCTCACATTAATTTCATTAGTGCTGCCAACTTTAAACGAGCGAAAAGAGATTTCTTTCTGTGCTTAAATGTTAACGATATAATTTATGGCAAGTTGTTGAAGTTTTTAACTGTTTGCTAGTTAATAGATGACTGTTTCAGTTTCTGGTCATTTATATTTGTTTCAACCACTTGAAAAATATTAAAAAACGAACGGAAGCCAAAAAAACTTGTTGTTTGCTGTTTTCAATTTCCTTTCATTTATATCTGATATTAAATGAGGAATAAAGTGGAATTGACAAGACTGTCACACGCCCATTTTGTGTTCCTCACCCGACCTGCACCCACGTCCACGTCCTCACTCCCAACACTGACAGAACGCCTCATTGAGCTGTTATAAAAAAATTTTAAAAATACTTAAAATTGTCAATCGACTAAATTTTGCGGACATAAAAATAGCTGGAAAAAGAGCAAAGAGGCTTCTCAACTGAAGAGGCATAGACGGAGAGAGAGAGAGAGAAAGAGAGAAATTCGCGACCCACTTTAAATGCGCGAAATGTGGCAATTCGCATAAACTGACAAATTTATTTGATTAGCCAAAATGTTGCCAGCCACAACGCCTGCACGTACGCAATCATTTATGTTGCCACACACCTCCCCTTCCCATCCTCCCCAACAAGCTGTCAGTGCTGCGTAATTGCCTTATGGGACGTGGTGGGGGGGAGGAGGGTAGGGTGTAGTGAATGCTGCTGTGATTCATTGCGGCTCACATTTGGCTTTGGCTTTGGCTGAGACTGTGGCCCCGGCCTCAACTGCAGCGACATTAAGTCTGCCCCAAAAATTGAAAAGTATTTGTTGGCTGTTTATCTTGCTGTGCCTCTTGCAACGGCCTCTTTTTCCATTCCTTTGTTGCCTTCGTTCTTGTTGGTTGTTGGCTGTTGGCTGTTGGCTCTTGGCAAAGCCGAACCATTTTGTTCTGCTCTTCCATTGTCATCCCTTCCATCTCATTAGCATGAAACTCAAACACACAACAAATATATAAAAATCATTATATTTTGTTTTTGTACTTGCATTAGGTGTGCCGGCAAACTCTTTCATTCCCATTTTGTGACACAAGAAATAATTGTTTTCTTGGGCACACCGAAAATGGTTTGCCCTTGCAGATCAATTTTATTCTAAATTTTTTTTATTTTTTAATTTGTATCCAACATTTTTTAAATTATGAATGTGGCAACCAAGAAAAATGATTCTTAGAAAAAAATGCAATTGATATCCGATCTGTCTAAAACTAATACTAATATAGATATCAATGTGTAATATATATATATATATTTAATCTTAGTTGTAAAATGTGTGCGATATTTGGCAAAGGCTCGTTACTCATACGCCGGGTGTTGCTGTCACTTTCGATGTCGTCGCATGTTGCATGCTTCATTTGACTGCCTCACCGTCTGCTCTACCCTCTACCCTCTATCGGTCTATCAGTCTATCTGTCTGTTAGCTTGTTTTTTTTCTATTTGGTTCTGTTTTCCATTTGTTGTGTACATTTGCTTATAATTACCTATTAGTTTTCATTTGTTGAATTTGTTTGCCCGGCCGAAGACACGTGATGCGTGGCTTGTGGTTTTTGTTTTGGCTTTGGTATTGAATTGTTGTTGGCTATCGATTTGGCATTTGCGATTAAGCCAAAGAACATACGGAACAAATCACACACAGCCCCCTTAAGTGGACTATTTCGAACTGGCCAGAAGGGGATCCTTTCAACGATTTGGGTAGTATCTGCGATGTATATGGGCCAGAGTGTTGGAGTGTTGGACTGCCCTTGATTGAGTCCATTTGCTATCCGCCTCACCATTTCTCAGTCTAGTTGAAACGAGAACTCTTTGAACTTGAACTAATTTTGGTTGCTTGGTTTGGTTGATTTTTTTTTTGTGGTCAACTTGCGGTTCGTTCAACTTGTTGTCGGTGTTGTGGCCCAATGCTGTGTGCGTCTTGTCTGTCGACACGACAAGTGCCACAAATATTTCATTGTGGCATTTGCATTATGTGGCGCGTCGCTTTTGGCATTTCACTAGCCACTTGGCAGGCTCATAAATCTTTTGGATTCCCATCTCTTCGAGCCCCTTCCTACCAGCCAAACACACGTATTTTCTTGTTTCTTGTTTTATCTTCTGTGTGTCTAATGAATGAAATTCGCTTTTCGCAAATTGCAGTTTTTATTTTATATTTTTTATTCGACAGCTGCAACACTATGTAAAACAGCAGTTTAAAGCTAATTAGTTGACATTGAATGTTTGTCGATGAACTAAATATTCCTATACTATATACTATGTAATACTACTCCAACTACAGTAAAAAATATATGTTAAGCTTTTAGGGTGTTAATTGTTTTCTATGTGTAAATGGGATTCTTTCTAATTATATTCTAATTTATAAAAAAAAGGAAATCTTAATAATATTTTATGACGTTATAATTTTCATAGCACTTATTTTTTTAAGTTTATTCACTAATACATAAGCAACAACTATCGCCGAGGCACACAATTTTGTAGCCATTTTTTGGTTGAATTTCTTTTGTATTTTTTATCGATGTGCCGCCAAATGCTGAGCGCAGCAAGTTGGCAGCGAATTCATTGACGCTGATTAATTGCCACAGCCACTGACCCTGCCCTCATTTCGAGGCGTTCGGTAATTGGGGCCAAATTGTAAGAATTTTCTATAGATTTTTGGCCTCTACTCTAATAAGAGCTTGTATTACATTTGTGGGGGCAGCTTCATCCTCTCCTTCAGAAATCACAGAGCGAATAATCTTGTAATTGATTGCACCGTGTTGCATGCATTTCGCACTCAAGCTGCATCGAGTTTTCTTGATTTGTTTCTTATAATAATTGTTTTTTGGTTTGGTGACCCCTTTTTAAATTTTTAATTGTGTTCTTAACTGGGTTTAGTTATTAAAATACTAAAGTTGTTCACATGACTCTGGTTTAATTTATAGCAAATACACATTCAATTAAATATTAAGTGGGATTTGGTCTGATTAATACGCGTTTTTTCAATGTATATTTAAACATGTATTTATCACTGATTTATTAATTTTAGTTTGATACCATTTATTCCTAAGTTGATTGCTTAATAAATTAGCATATCAAAACTGTGTTCTAAGAACTCTTATAACATTTTGAGCCCTATTAAACAATTGATTTTAAATATTGAATTTTATTCAAAGACTTTTTATAAATTTAAAAAAAATAGATATAAATTTAAAAGCTATCACAAAAAAAGATTTCCTTTAGACTCTCGTCTTAAATGCGTCGTTCGTTGCGGCGTGCATAGTGAAAGCCGCCATAGTATTCCTCCAGATCGTGCAGCTCCCGCTGCAGTTGCTCCTCCAGCCTGGCCTGGGCGGCCCTCTGGCGTGTCGAGAGACGCCGCACGCTGCCCCGATTGCTGCTGCTGCCGCTGGGCAATCGAAAGCTGAGGCGGCACCGCGACTTTTTATTATCGCCAATGTGGTCGTAGAGCGGCTGCTCCTCCATGAGTGGCTGCTGCTCCAGCTGCTGGGCATTTGGCACTGGGCAACGGCGGACATCGGTGTGCGAGGGAAAGCCCCGCGGCGTTGTCTGTCCCGAGAGTGCCTCGCTAATGTCGTGCGGCCGTTGCGCCGTTGGGGCAAGTAGTTTTTGGCCTGCCGCATGCTCGAACATGCATTTCCATTGCGCATAGTTGTCCGTGCTCTTTCCAGGCTTGCTTTTGGGCGTCAGCTGCAGCGTGCTGCTGCTGCCAAAGGAGGAGCAGCGTGGCATGGGACGCAACAAGGCAGTTCGTGCACCACAGCCGCGCTGGAAGCGGCAGCGACGTTTGTGCATTGGTCGCAACTGACGCGTCAAAGTGCGGCGCCATTTGGCCAGCAGTCCGACAAAGTTTGGACAGCAGGCAGCGCAATCCGTTGGAGTGTTATCCGTCTTGGTTGGTGTGGCGGATGCAGTCGTTGCGGAGTTAGAGTGAGTGCTGCCCATGATGGTTGCTTTCCTGTGTTGTGTTCGTTGGGGTTCCCTTGTGAGTGGTTTACTGTAGGCTGCTGGACTGCCAAGTGGCTACTGTGTGTTGTGCATCAAATGGCTGCTGAATTTATACATTCGAATGGAGTACCTGCGACTAGGTAACTGCCCGCCAAGTACCCATTTTGACAAGGAATCCTCCAGGCTGGCATCTCAGGTACCCAATTACGTTCCTTGGGTTCTTATTGCGTTGGCTTTGCATATTTTTATGACCTGTCATTACTTTGGGTTGTGGGTACTGAGTCGCGGCTTTGATTTTTGGGCTCATGGACACGTGTTCCACACGCAAACAGTCACTTGGCTAATGGCCTGTCATTTTCCGACCCAGCGTCCAATCTGCGCTCAAGTTGTAAATGCCAGCAGGCAGAGGACAACCACTTAAGTTATGACTACAAATTGGCAATGGCCGAGATCAGAAGTGGGACACATACACACACCCACCCAACTACTCCTCATGATGTTATGCCTTCCAGTAATGTTACCGGATGCGAGGGTCCCACACAATTAACTGGTTGGGCGAGAGGCAATTGTGTCAGTTGCTGCGTGTCTGTTTAAGTCATGTGGCGACAGCAGTGGCAGTGGCAGTGGCAGTAGCAGTAGCAGCAATAGCAGCAGTCGATGCCCCTCCATTTCCTTCCTTGATGCCTTTGTATGTCAATCAGGCGACATGAAATGTGGCTTTTGCATGTCAGCAACGCCCTCATCAGGCATGCTTTAATTGTTGTTGCATTTGTATTGTGCCACTTGTGCATGCAACTTGGCGTCTAAAGACCAAATTCAATAGCTCGATGGAGGTCCTTCTAATTAAAGGGCACTCAAAGGGACAGCAAAGTTCAACGGTTGCCATAATTAACAAATGATTAATATAGCCCACTTAGATATTATATATATATTTATATAATTGTATTGTATACTTACTTACGTATATTTAATGTTAGCATTATTATTTATATTACAAATATATTTAAGAAATTATTTATTTATTTGATCGCATCTAAAAGAAAGCACAACTAGTCACTTTTAATTGGCAAATCAGTGAAATGGATCATATTTAAGTTTTATTATTGTTGGCTAATTAATATGCAGTCACAGCTGGTATTTACATTATTCATATGATTCCATAGATGTGAAATTAATGAAGAAATAATTAATGCCACAGAGCTGTGAAAATATCATATTTCACCTGACTGCTTCCTGGATCTGCATCTATTTAAATCTCCGATGGTGCGTTTTAATTGGATTTGCTATTCAAATATTCATGCATCCCATTTCAAGAGTCTTCTATAATTATCATTAAAATTAAAAGAGCGAATTTGTGGGTTGCATTGGTAATTGACGCACTTTCAACAGCAAGGCATGTGGCAAAATGAAAGTAGCTACAAAAGCAACAAATGAAACAATCAACAGCTTTCAACTAGCCACAAGCTGGCAAACTTGACAAACAGTTCCAGCTGAAAGTTCATTTTCCAATTCCAGCACTCTCACCAAAAAAAAGCAAATAAACAACAAAAAATTTGTGTACACATTTGGAAATGTGCAGCAAAACTCTGGTCCAACGCAATTCGGATGAGCTTTGCTTAACTTTTTGGATGATTTGTGTTTAAATACTGTGGGCTAGCACAATAAATATAATGTTATAATTAAAGAACTTGAAAGAGTTTTTGCAACTGCAACTTTGTAGCAGACAAAATGTGAACTGTGTCAAGCGAGAGAGAGATGCACGGGGGTGGGAAAAAGTATTTATTCTTGTAACCAATGAAAAAATTTGTATCTCCTGATTTGCCAAACAAATATATTATATTGATTAAGTGAAAACTTTGAAACTAATTTGCAACGAACTCATCTTCATGCCACTGTTGTGGTTGCTGTTGTAGCTGACAGTGGCGTGCAGCGGAATTTCAGTATTGGGAAACAACAGGGAGGCAGAGAGACAGTGCAGTTGGCAGTTGGCAGTTGGCTAGGTTAAAACAATTTGTCGACAGGGAAATAGCAATTGAAAAGTGTTGGGTTTTAACCAGAGTTGCTGAGGTGGCAACATCTTGCATAACATTGGGTGCATTTTCATATTGTGAATAAAACATGTAAAAATGACATGAAACTGGAACAAGTCTGCTGTCTCTGCTAGTCTCTGTTATCCTAGATGTAATCAGGTTGTATAGATAGAAATATCAGAGATAACCAATTTCGCTTTTCAAACCGCTAACAATTTTAATTGTCAATTTAATTTCGCATGTGGTCAACTTTAGTTTTTTAGTCGAATTCGTCCTTGATGCATATTTAGCTGCTTTTAATTATAGTAATTATAGCCAACATTGCCAGCCGCAACGTGGAACTATGCAAATGAATCGCATAGTTAATGCATTATATTTTTAACTCGATAATTAACTACTTGTCTCTCATCATTATTTGAGTCTATTTTTTTTAATTTTTTTGACATTATCAGAGTTTGTTTTTGCAAGTATTCTCTTTATAACATTCTAACTATTTTGCTACTGAGCGCCAACCGCTGACCGCTAAAAGAAAGCAGCGGAAGGCACAGCAGGAAAATAACCGAATCGCCTCCCCTTTCGCCTCTTCTTTCGGTTGATTACTGCCTCAGTCAGCGCAGTCGACATGTTTTACACGGCCGCAAAAGTTTTTCAATTAAAGTTGACTACATTTTTGTTTTATGCTGGGTGTGGTGTGTTCTTGTGTGTGTGTGTGTGTGTCAGCAAACAAAAGCATGACATGATAAAGTAGCAGCCACGTCAACTACAACCACATCGATGCCAACAACGCCTGCGACAATGGGAACAACAGGTGGCACTGTAGGCATTTTCCTTTATTTGGTTCACAGCAGCAGCATCAAAAGCAGCGCCGCCTGTGACTCAAATTTCCTTCATCCTCTTCTTAACCTCCCATCGCATTCCGTTACACTTTTCATTTCTCCCTCACACTTTCTCTCTCTCTCTTTTACTGCCTGTCTACGGCTGTTGCTTACGCAATGTGCATTAGAGATGAGTGTTTCATATTTCACAAAGGGTTGGTCAAACAATATAAGATTTTGCGAAGAATAAATCGATAAACATCCCATTATGCAATGTCATTGCAATTTTGTGCATATTACTGTTAATATACAAAGCTGTTGAGTCACAATATGAAAATTAAATTTATGTGTGAACTGAAGATCATAATATGTGTATGTATGTGTGTACGTATGTAATTACATACGTATATCATATGAGCAGGTGGAGAAATATATATATATTTATATCTTTATGTCTGTCCGTTCGAAACTCTTTAATATTTTGCATAGTCGGCGCCCATTTCTAATGCAATTTACTGTTGTTGTGCGCGACGGTGCGCGGGGGAATTGCATGGAAATGCTGTGGCATGGAACAAAGTGGCGCGAAAGCATCTGAAAGGGTTTACAACTGTTGTTGGTTTTTTTGCTTTATGGCCATGCTGGACCAGACTAACGTACGCAGATGCCATAAAAATGCCATTGTTTTTTTGCCGCTTAACCCTTTAGCCCTGTGCTCGTTTTTACCCGTAAACATAAAAAACGCATCAGCTACCGGCTGGCGTTCCCGGAATACAAATGTTTGTATGTGTTTGAAGTGTTTTGCAACACTCTTCTTCTTTTACCCTTTCTTTCCAGAGCCACGTACCAAATGGAAAAGGCTCAATGCAGAAATCGAGTTTATTGAAGCGCAGCGTTTTCTCATGCGCAACAATTGGCCAAAAACAGTTGACACTCCATCCTTCTATACTCATGGATTAACCTACATATATATATTTATATATATACCTACCTGTATGTGTCTCCCTTGTTGGCCTGGCCACAAAAGGTTCTTCTGTGTTTTGTGGCTGGCACAAAGCTGACATTGCGATTTCACCAAGATTCTGTTGAAGATGCCCTGTAAATAACAATTGGCTACAATGGGCTATATTAATGTAATGAACACTCATAGTAATATCTGTAACAAATTCGTCAGACTCAAATAAATCTTTTGATGAAATACCCCACTTTCATGTACTCCATTCTCAATTTTTGTTTTCCCATTTTTTGTTATTTTTTGCTGATTACGGATGTTTTAAAAATAAAAATATTTAAAATATTTGTTTTCAAAAGGGTTCAGCTAGTCGAGCAGTATTGAAATATATTTCTATGAGTTTTCCTCAAAATGCGAACAACGATGAGTTGATGAGCTATAAAATCAAAGTTTGTATGGGTCTTGTATTGTCTGCTTGGTGGTCTTGGGAATTAGAGGTATTCCCATACAATGTACTCAGCAGCTAGAAAAGCACGAGTCTCTCCTTGATTTCCTTGAAATGCTTGGCTTTTGTTAGTCAGTAATGCAAACTTGGAGCGTTGAAGTTGTTAAACTTAACAAATTCGCATCGAATTTGAATAAAAATAATAACATTTCAAATTTGATTAGTTATATATACATATAAAGCTTCAAGATGGATCAAGGTCAAAACAGTCTAAGCTCAACAGTTAAAGACTGCTTTTAAACTTGTTTGTCCAATAAATGCACTACAATGGACCCGAATCCTTAAACAACTTGAACTTTTCATCCCGACTTGATTGGCCATTTACCCATTTTAAGGCAGATCATACTCCCGTTATTAATAATGATAAGTGGGATTTGATAGCAAAGTTTACAAAGCAAAGTCAAGTGTAAGCAAAACTTAATAATGTGCACAAACACACACACACACACATATACATTTGTATTTCTGTTGGCCTAAAAAGTTTTGGCCAAAACTTGGGCAGCCGAAGATAACGAAAACAAAATAAACTAAAAGGCATCTTCATAATATATGTATATGTACTACATATATACTGAATACAGATATATGTGCGTGTCTCGTCCTGTCTTTATGTGTCAGGGTTAGGGACAACCGATGCACGCTTCGATGGGAATCAATCAATTTTACCGCTCGCAAACAAACAAAACGAAAAAAAAACAAAGAAAACAAAAAGAATCAAATAAACCGATGAAGGAAGAAAGTCACTGGCTAAAGTTAACAGCATCTAATGTGATTTTGACACACTCGCTTACAGATAACAAGACCAACAAAACACACACACACACACACACACACACTACACTGAGCATAAATGTATGTATAAATCACATATAAAGCACATTTAAGTCCCCTTTGTGAACTATTGTTACACATATATTTAAATATATATATATATCCATAATATCGGCTACAAATTTAAACAACTATAGCCTTATTTTCACCGGGTCTCTGATCCCATCTCACAGTGCCAACCACTTTTTATGCGTCTTGTGTTTTTTTGTTGATTTTTCATAATTGAATTAGTTTAAACTCAAACCGATTCTGTGTTTTTTTTTTATTATGGTTTGTTTGCACTTCGCTTTGGGTTCTCTCCAATCAACAAAGGAGCTGCCTAAACGTCAACCACAGCGTTCCCTCGGCCCAGTTATGCTTTACACGCATTAAATTCCAGGGCTACTCTTGGCGCTTTGTTTAGCTGCTTTTAGGTCTCTTATAACTGGGGTCTGGAAGTGCATGAGCAGCAGATGGTGGCAGCCAGCATAGGATGGCCTAGAAGGAGCCTGACTTTCAGAGGGGCCATAAATTCATCAGGATACTAAACGGCTTTGTGATGGTTGCGTTAGGTAGCGTTACAGATTTTGGCTAGTGGAAGGTGTCTAGTACGAGATGGTGGGACCAAGTAGCAAATAGTGAGATATATCGCACAGCTGCGTACAACACCGCAACATGAGCTGTAATCCTGCCAAGGATTTCGTGTCAAACGCCTTGTGATGAACGAATTAAACTGAAGCCCCGCTATGTTTTTCCATTAAATACCAAGTGCTATAAACCACACACACGGACACACACACACACATACATGCACATATTTGGGTTGACTAGTTAATCTGTGGCTTTGGCTCAGCTGCGGTTATCATTGGCCCAGCCCTAATCCCAGCTAGAATTCACACAATCGCGTCGCGCACGCGACATATTCAAGTGGGATTTGGTACTAAATCCTTCAGACCCAGAAAGCGTTCAATAGTGCCATCTCAAGTGTTGCATTTAGTAATTAGAGCTGCCTAAGCATAGCATACCATAGAAGCGTATACCCTATGCCAGTATAATAACCCTCCACAACGAGAAGATTCAGTTTTCTAATCCTCAGTGGCTCAGTGGCACCGAGCAACAACCAGGCTGTACTTTTTGGTGTGGCTTAATTGATTGTCTTGGCTTGGCATGGCTTAGGCCGGCATCACTTCAGCCCCTATTGTGGCTTGAAGTGTCGCAACAACAGAAGCACTCTTCCCTCTTCTAGCCTCCTTTCTATGCCACGTTCTTTTCTTTGTTATATCCCCGAGCCACCAATAAATTGCTTGAATTATGCATGGGTCAGGGCTAATAGATGCTGGCCCACAGCCAGTCCAATAAAGGCTTTTATAAATGTGTATGTAAATATAAATTTATATTAATTTCAGTCCACTTCTCAACTATCTTCTAGAACCAGCTAATGATCCATGCACTCTAAATATGACAAATCCTAACTGATATTATTATTCCACACTTCTGATTTTGTATAATGTGCTTTTATTTCTCAAATATTAATAAATAATTAAATTCTTTCAACTAGCTCACGCCAAAGATTAACATTCAATAAAAAAATAATTCTTCTAATATATTTATAAATTTAATTTCGTATCAAAAATTGCCATTTCATTTAAATTTCTGTGGCCCAAAGTGCCTAATAAGTTCAGGTTTATTTTTCGGGCTTTGTACATTTTTAATGAACTTAATATTTCAACTTTATAAGTGACGTACTTTTGCTTTTGTACATTTATCATTTTGTATTTGGTATTAAATATTTGTTTCATTATTTTGTGCATTATGGACAAAAATCGTAAATAATTTCAAACGGACCTTAATAATTTATACAAATAAATACAGATATGCATGTGGGAAGCCATTTTTGCCACATGACTTTTTCAATTTAATTTGAGTTATTTTTCACATAAATTCAATTGAAAATTGTTCGATTTACTATTTATGGGCTGGCCGCAGGGCTCTGGGAGACCCTTTAACAGTCACACGCACATTGCTAACCATATTTTCAATATTTCCACACCCACCCTAACGCCCTGCGAGCCTCCTCCTGCTGCCCATCGATAACAATCATTGCATTCGACGCTTGAGGGGAGTTTTTGCTGTTTTTATCGCTCTATTCGAAACCCAGAAAGTTAATAATTCTATATCACTTTTATGTGCGTGCATTCTCTGTCTCTCTCTCTCTCTCTCACATACACACACACACACACACACATAAGCACACACATAGATTGTGAAACTTTTGTCACACTCACATAAACCATTTGATATTTTTTCTCAAGGAAAAAATAAGTTGCTTTGCCAGCACATAAAATTGTTAAACTGAATGCTTTCGTATGTGAAAATTACTTCATATTATTAGCAGTTGCTCCTACAGCAATTCCCCTCTCACCCATCCCCCTTTTCCGTACGCCCGTTTACCCATGTATTATTGCACAGCACGCATAAAGAAAACAAGCTGCCGGAAAAAGTTTTGTAATAATGAAGGCGAATTCTCGAAGGCTTTGCTGGAACTTGCCGGCCACCTGCGTCGGAAGTGCAAAGGTCCTGCAATTTGCCTGGCTGAGAAATGTTCCCAATCATTATTAGACTCGGTTAGGGAAAAGGAGTTTTGAGTTTGGGGTCAGATCGTGTGCACTTTTCACATGCTGAAATGACTTTAAGATTGGACAACTACAAATGTGTTCGGCATATAATCAAAATTACGACTGAATGCACTGTGAAAATTGTTTAGTTGAAAACAACAGGTTTTTTTTTGTTCGAATGTGAATTACAACAAACAAAGAAAAAATACTCGAATATGTTCAAATAATTGAGATCAATGTTAGAATTATGATATATGAATATTTCGGTTCAGCCTTAGAATTCCAAGTCACTCTGTTCCCTCAGTGTACGTACACAAGACACGCCACTAAAATTGTAACTCACCTCACGCTGCAACCTGAAAAGGCGACGGTAGCCACCTGAGCACAGGTTCTTGGAGCTTTTCCACTGGCGAATGGATTAACGGAACACTGACTGACTGATTGAACAATTGCGGGGCGCACAATTATGGCTAACACTGTCACGCCATTGTAACACTGCTGGCGATGGCTTAAAAATGCAAACCGACTGCAATGCGAGGGCTGCACTTGTGCAGAGGGTTCAACTGAATGGGGATGGGGCTGTTAATGGGAATGGAGATGTGGGCCAGACTTGCCATTGCTCGGCAGAACGTCAATTATTGTGCGGGCTAACCAAGGCGGAGCCAGTCAGCAGTGCCCCCCCCCCACGTTGACGATAACGTATTCGATGACAATGATGAGGCCAAGGAACAGGTGTCCCCGACACCGCCACCTGGTCTTGAAAATCAGTCCCAAGGCACATCACTTGGCTTGCTGTCTGACTGCTACTACGACGGGAGGGGAGTAAAGGGGTGGATTTCGATAGAGAAAGCCAAAATCAATATTACTTTAAATTATGAACAATCAAATGAATGGTTGCTGTTCTTGTTGTTGTTGTTGTTGTTGTTGTTGTTGCCATTGCTGACGCTGCTGTTATTATTGCTGTTCGTAATTTGTGGAAAGTTCTGACAAATATTTTTAGCATTTGTGAGTAAACTTTGAAGCCAACTTTATAATGTCACGACATTTGCAACGCATTGAACCATTAAAGGCATACATAGATAATCCTGATGGGCAATGGATGGATGATGGAAACAGGTGCAGGAAATCTGCAAATCGGAGAGCTGCCTAATTTAAGTAATTATCAGCCACAATATTTTATATGAATCTTTTCCGATTTCGCAAATATATTAAATATTTCACCCAATTTATAATTAATCCAGATTCCAATTAATATTCTCAATGCCAGTTTTTGTTAACCCGTTCGACGAATCGCAGATAAGAATTTAATTCTCGCTTATTTGTGACAGGCTTAATTGGAAATCCTGTTTGTAATTTTACATTTGTGTAAATAGGATTGCAAATTTTAGTGTAGATATAAAATTTAATTTGAACGTTGCGCATCCGCCATGTGGCTAACATTGAATGGGTGCACTTCCCTTTTATGGGTGGCCGGGAATATTTATAAAGCGCATTGCCATTGGTCAGCTGGTGGTTTACCCCACCTGCCCCTCTGCCAGCTACCCCTCTTTAGGTTTGGCTTTCCGCCACAATAAAATCGTTAAATTGAAATTGTGGCAAGATAGAAACTATGGCAACAGAGTTAAGTTTAGGGCACAAATTCAGATTCTTGTATCAAATGCACAACAAGATGCTGAATTGGGGTGAGGAGAGGATATAAAATATGAGAAAGACCGGTGGAAAATGGTAAAAGAGTAGAGCAGAGAAAGTAACTGATTAATACAAGCTCAATAAAAGAGAGAATCTGGCAAACTTCAAGCTGCAAAGATTATAAGAATTTGCCAGAAAGAAGAAAAAAGAGAGAGGAAGAGGGAGGAGACTCGCAAGAAGAAGAATGAAATTGTACAATCCGGAAAATAATAAATTCTAGGAAACAAAACACGAAAAATGAATTAATTTGTAAACTATTTGAAATAATAGATTTAAAACAAAATTGGAATGAAGAAGGCGTTATTTGCATTAAGGCTAAGACAAATTTCCAAGAAATTGGCCAAGCGTTAATTCGAATTAAGGCTAAAGTCTATTTTGACCCGTTGACAACAGGTTCAGCTAACGCTTCCGGCTGCTGCATTCTTCTTCTTCGACTTGTTAAATACTTGTTTGCTTTGGACTAATTAAGATTCCTTGAAGTGACCAGCTTTACTCTGAAGATGACCTTAATTAATTTCAAATTAAAATATGAAGCTAAATGTGAATTTTATTTGCTTGTATTTATTATTAAATCGAATTTAATAAATTCAACCTGATTAAAATATGTTCTTAAAATTTGATTTTAAATTGAAAAAAAATTGTATTTTAAATTAAATTTGTGTCTTAAGGCTAAACATAAGAAAAGGATGTAAATGTTGTTGTTGTTTTTGTACATCATTGCTAGGCAATTATTCGTTGTTGTTGTTGTTGTTGTGGCTGGAACAACAGAGTGATGAATTACTTAAATGATAGATGACAGATGAATTTGCATCTGACAACCTGTTGGAAGTGATTCAATGCTTGATTGATTACTCTCCTCGTCCGCGTCTCTCCTCTTCTCATCTTTGTATATACAAACTGATGCGATGATTGCTATTGATTCGCGACTCGATTGACTGACTGACAACCTGTTGCCAGTAGCCAGCAGTCAACCCAATGTGACTCAACTACGAGCCAAGCGGAACCTGTCCAGTTGCCCATCAAATGATTTGCCTCCTCCTTTAAAGATCTGTGCTTATCGGAATCCTCAGATGCTGCTGCTGGACCGCACTGTTGACCCCATATACTGAGACATTTGTGTCTACCTTGAAACGCTTGGCCGCGCTCTCCATCTCCTCCAGATCGCTGAAGGCCGGAAAATCGGTGGGACAAAAGTGGCCGGCTATCGCCTCCGGTATATGACTGACATTATGGAGCATGTGGGCCGGCGTACTCTGCAAATAGTTGCGCCACTTGTGGTATGAATGTGAGTTCAGCTTCACTGTTGCATCCCGACGCTGGCCAATTGGCGACGATGTTTTTGGCATAATGCGCTGTGCGTGCTGCATCATGTACATCTCCCACTCCAGGTTGCCCACGGCGGATGACAACTCGCAGCTGTGGTTCATGCTGTTATCATCATCGTTGCTACGATTGCTGCTTTGATTGGACTGTTCCATGTCCTGAGTGCGTCGTAGCTGCTGTTTGGTCGGAGTGGAGGCAGCGCTGCTGCATGTATGATACCCACAGGAGCGCTCCAGTTCCGTTTCAGCCACTGGCTGCTCGGCAAAATCATCGCAAATTGGCCGCGATTGGCTGCGACTCCAAACGCTGCTGCTTGGATTGCGACGCGGTGTGCTGCAATCGCTGCCCAGTCCACTGCTGTTGTTACTAGCGTTGCTACCACAGCTTCTGCTGCTGCTGCGACTGCGCTTTGAAGCAAAGGCGCTGCCACCCAAACTCCTACGACTCGTATCCATATTTAAATTGCTCGCACAGCAACCCATTTCGGTGAAATTCTGTTTGTTTTTGCTATGTATTTGAATTCAAGTGAAGTTAAACGCGATGTGTTCGCTGCGTTGGTTTACTGTCAACTGTTTGGCATAAACATGAAGCAGTTGCCTCTTATATAGCCGCTTCTCAGATAGCTCTATCCTGTTGCCATTGTCTGCCCTCTCAGCTTTCAAGGCAGGTAGTTTTCGCGAATTTCCACGAATTTTGTGGGTTGTTTTTGCATTCGCTTTACCTGATAGCTCAACCAACAACAATCGAGGACCATTGGCTAATCCGATGCGCGGAAAAATGTTTTATGACCAAGTGAAAGTCCGCTAGATCCTGTGCACGTGTGCGTTTGGCTTAAGATCCTTGCAACAGTAACACTCATTTTACCTGCGTAGCGTCCTTGATTGTCATCGTGGTTTCGTCCATCGGGTTTGCCTGGATGGATTTTCAATAATTCAATTTTGGACTTTCGCAAGTAGATATTTGTAAAATCAAAAACCCTTAAATCACAAATGTTGGCCATTTGTTTATTGGCAACCCTTTATGCTTGCTTGCATTCACTTTGCGCACCTCCAATATACGATTATCTTTAGGACTTTTTGCTATATATTCTTGGGCCTTTCAATTTCGATTTGGATTTTGTGTGCGGCGCTGCGACTGCGCCTAACCTTGGCCCATTGCGATTGTGGCCCATTGTTGTGCAAACGCCGCTGACGCCGGACACGGACCCGGATACGGAGACAGACACGGACACTTATGCATAAGGTGCAGTCCGGTATAATGGGAGAGAGGCATCGTCGCTGCTGGACAACAACAGATGCGCCTTTCTATCATTTTGAGTTTTATTGAGAGTTTTTACTTAGTTACTCTGTGGCAATTTCACATGAAAATTTCTGAATGGAATCGAACGTTCTTGGCCAGAACTACTTATGACTTATGCGCCTCCTGCTGCTGTTGCCGGTCCGCAAGATTGCCCGATAGATAGTTCAATTGTCCTTAGCCAATGCCAATCAAATTTCATGAAAACATTTCAAGTCACTTGAAATTCTACATAATTGTTGTGCTTATTCATATCTAGCTAGCTTGATTTAAATCAAGTTAAGTGTCCACTTTAGGTCATGTATTTTTCAAATTATAATTTTCCATTGAAATTTACACAGCTCTTTTATGAAGTGCCTGGAATCAGTCAAATATTTAACTTTGGCTCTATTCAGATTTTCTTACAATCGCAATACATTTCTCAATCGAAAATTAATCATTAAGCCAAAAAATAATTAATTAAACCAAAATTGTATAAGATAAATTGAACATTTGACTTATTTTTAATCAGATAAAACCATGTTTTTAAATATGATTTATAATTTTAGAATTTAGCTTAGAAACTTCTAGAACAAATAAAGTACTATTTCTTTGAGATGTTAGATTTAAGAGCTGCTTGGGCCAAAGGATCTCCTCCAGGAGAATTGAATTTAACAATCGCGTAGAAAGTGATAAATTTTTTTTGGGAACCAATAACCAATGAAAATATAGATTTCAGAATTTTTAATTGCTAATTTAAAAGCAAAAACTATGCAAAAATGGCCATTCCACTTATCTTCCCAAATGATGAGCTTGGTAAACAGAGAATGAAAATACGCATATGTTCTTGGGTATAGGGTGAAGGATCAAGGATGAGGGATGAGGGATGAAGGGTTAAGGCGTTACATTTTGCAAACTCGCTGATGTTTTGGGTGCAACCCATTTATTTGGCTGGCGTTAAATGGTTGCAACTGCGACTGTTGGGCCTTTTGCCGGGTTCATTTGACTATCGGCAGGAAACGTGGAAGGTTGCATTTTCACACGCAATCGCAAAAGAAACCCGCAGATTTCCGCAACCGCCAACTGGAATTTCCCCCTGGCCCAGGGACCAGCGGGCCGAACACAATGTTCACACCATTTCAGATTTACAGTCAACTACAAAAGTCGACTGTGTGTGTGTGTGTGTTGGTGTGGTTGACAATTTTCCAAATTCCAAATGGAATTTAGCTCGGGGTTTTTCATTCAGTGCTGTTTTTCTGCGAGTGCGTTAAATAAATACCGGGTGTGCCGGGCCAAACCGGACCGGACCGGACCGGACCTCAAATGCTACAACTCGAGTCCCCAACTGCAGTTGTCCAGATTCCAATTTTGTATTGTTTTGCGTTGTATTGCGTTGTCAGCACGTGACTAAAACTACAGTGGGGAAAAGCAGATACGAGTGGAGGTAGTTGTTTTCATTTATTAAAGTTGCACTAAAATCAATAAAATTTATTAGCTTTTCTTCTTTAGCACGACCCAAAGAAACTCTATAAAACTGTGCCATAACTTTTCTCTTTTCTGAACTATGGGAAAATATATTCTTATGAAAACAACAACTATCAAACTTATATATATTTGCTTATATCACTAAATGGGAAAACAAATATGTGTCCAGCAACAAAAATAACAATAGTAAAAAAAAAAACACTAAAACTTGGTTGTCTTTTATCTTCAGATTATTTTCTTTCATTATTTTCATAGAATGAAGATAATAGATTCATCTGATAGATTGATTCGCAATTAATTGCACATTAACAACATGCTCAAACTTGCACAAGGAGCAACTACTAATTAACAAGAATTTAGCAGTTCCCGGTGCCCTCTCGGCACATGTGGCGCTGTCCTGAATAGGGCCATTAATGCAGCAGTTGCACACAGCACAAGTTACAATATCTGCCCCAACACGAACACAGCAGTCAAAGCTGGTGCATGGAGCATGCACAGCCTTGGAACAACCCAAACAATTGAAATGCTATTGACACAAGTACTCTCACGATGTCCTCGCATACAAAATATCCTGTAAAGAACAAAAAATTCAAATTCGCCTTGACGAATAATAAACAAATGCTAAAAAATCTGTTATTAAATTTAGGTTATTTTATTAAGTCGAAGGGCGAAGAGATTGCAAACTTTTCTGCCATATTCCCAGTAAAAGGTCAACTTAATGTTTTATAGTTTTATAGCCTAAAGTCACAAATAAACCCAATTTTGCATTAACAAATTTACTTCATTTTATTGCTTTCTTGAATTATAAGTCGCTTGAATTTCAGTAAAGCTATAGCAACGTAAACAAAAATAAAGATAAATTAATTCTATTCGTAGAAAAAAAAATAAATCGGGTGCACAAACGAGTAACCACAAACACTCAGTCACAAAACACCCCATTTGCAATAAATATGAGGGGTAGAATCGAAGCACTCGAAATGAACATTTCAGAAATTCGAGGAAGGCCACTTGGGTTAACTTCGGAACGTGTCCGAAATGCTAAAACCAAAAATTGTCCAAACTTGTGAATGCAACCAAAAAACAGAAATGTTTCCACATTCTCAATTGCAAGTTTTTTTCTTATTTTTTTGAGGACACAAGTGCGTAAAACAATTGTTTTCAATCAAAACACAAAAACATATGCAAAGAGGGTGAGAGGGAGGGAAAGAGAGAGAGAGAGAGGGAGAGGGAGAGAAACATACAAACACTTCAAGCACATCTGGCGATTTTTTAGCTCACTTCCTCAAAATAATAAAACAAAATGAAAATGAATAAATGCCATAAAACTTTTGTAGCGGAAATCTTTAAAAATTTGGCTGCTTGCTTAAATATCTGTATTTTTTTCTGTGTTTATGAAATACATTTGTGGGCCAGGTCTTAAGGTCGGGCCACATCGTTGCGGCCATTTGGGCCATAAAAGCAGTCGATTGGCCCGGCCAGGTAGGCATAGCTAAACAGCGCTCGTCCTGCCGTTATTTCATGCTAGTCCTTTGGCTGGCCACTTGTTGATCTGGTCGACAAGTTGGCGGGGCCAAGACGACGGGGCGCTCAATAGCTTGATCGCTGGTTTTGCTGCCAGCTCGTCTTAGTGGTATTTCCGTTTGGTATTTCCGCTTGTCGATAGCATTGGGAATTGCCAAGGAGCAACAAGCAAATCGCGTCCACATGTGGCACTTAAGCTGCTCGTTAACATATGCCGCGCGGGGCGGCAGCTATTTAAACGATAATTTGGCCAGGTCGCCTTGGACTTGGCACTAAGCACTTGCTTGCAGCCAGAACGCTTCTCGCAAAAAGTCAGCTAGAGACAAGTGTGGCAACAAGACAGCCTTCGGGATTTACCCACAACACTTCCACCAGGTTGCACCTGAAGCCTGCACCAGCCCAGAGCAGTTCAGCCCAAATTGCGTACAGTTGTGTTCCCTGGCAGTCAAATTCACAGCTTAATTAAGCAGTTCAACTTTGTGTGCACTGCCAACCTCCTCACCCCGTTGACCACTTAGACAGCACTCCGAGTTTTATACGTGGTACTTTTTCTCTATACGTGGCTAAAACAGCAACTATGCTTTTAGCCATGTTGCTTCTGCCGCATTGCTGTCATTTGCTTTGGCTTTTGGTCAGCAAGCCATTAAAATGTACTTTTCCACTTAGGAAAATGTTGCCACAAAAGATAGAAAATCGTCCTAGAAATAATTTCAAAATATAAAAAAAAATATTTTATTCCAAAAAAAATTTAGAATATACCACTGAAAAATTATAAGAGAAATCATCAAATTATGAAATGCAAGGCACTGGAATCTTAAGTTTTAAAAACTTACGTTTTGTGTAAAACAAGTGAGGAATTCTTAGCGCCAAAAGTATGACCATTTTTATCTAAGTGTAGCATTAGAGGGAAATTGGTTTGCCTTTTTTTTTGTATGCACGATGCAAACATTTAGTGCAGCATGATTAACGCATCCAAAGGACTTAATCAGCTGGTTTGAGTAATGAACCACAACTAATCATCTGAAGTTAAGTTAAAATCGTCAGAATACATAAGTAAATATATATATATAGCTTTAACTGTGCAACGCTTTGTGAAAGTTCGAATTGTTTTGTAATTAGAATTATTATTTGCAAGCATCTAAACCGATTATTACTGAAAATCTTTAAAGAAATGAAATTGTTTTTATAAAATTTAATCTGTTTATTCTATTTGTTAATAAAACTACTTTTGCTAATTATTTGTTTTAAATGCTTATTGTTTCCCTTGCCGCAAATGTAACTTTTGCATGTTGCATTTTGAATAAACAAAACTGTAGCTAAATGCGTGTTTGGGTGAGTGTGTGTGTGTGTGTGGGTGTGTGTATGTGTGATGAGTACGTGTATTTTTTGTTTGCATAATTTACAAAGGAGCCGACTTCGATTGGAACTTGCGAGTGTGTATTGCAATACATAGAAAATCAATAAATGTTACCAACATTCCATATATATACATATATAATATATATTTATATATTGTGAATTGTACTTGCTGTGATTTCATTATGAATTATTAAACGGCAATGAGTTGCCGCTTTGTATATTCTCCCGGGAGCACTTAATCATAATGGAAACGACAAACTCCAGCGATATTATTATTATTTGATCGAAACGTGCTGATTGAATTGAGGGAATCAAATCGTTGTTGCTCAACTCAAATCACAACTCAAATCACAACTCAAATCACAACTCAAATCACAACTCGGCTATCATTTAACAAAGGCGCATCCAATTTAATTGCACTTATTTGCTTACGATACCCTGTAATATGGGCATAATTGAGCTTATATGACAGATTTAGTTCTCGACTGATTATAATCGAAATATTTGTTAACTGTTAATTGTTTCATGGGTATTTTAGTAGTACTTTTCTGATTTTGTGAAACTGAATTTAAGCATCTTCAATCCCATAAAGTATATATATTCTCGATCAGACTCAATAACCAAATCGAAATGGCCATGTCCGCTTGTCCAGTTAGAGACGTCAAATTTGAAATTTGGGTTTATATCATTTTTTCAACCTCTCTTTTTCGAAATGCAGAGCAATAAAATCAAGGTGCAGAGACAGATATCAGTTGGAAGTTGTGAATTGATATCAATAAATGCTCAGCCTTAGTTTTTCAAGTCCTTCTCAGTTTCTGTGCCGACAATTGGAATAATAAATTAATAAAAATATAATTAGCCGATTAGGGTATATTTCTTAGTCTCAATCGTATATTTTATTTTTTAATTCATTTTTTTTAATTTTTATTTTTTTTTTTTTGTTCTTGGCTGCCCTGCTATTTCGTTAAGTAATTAGAAAGGAGCTCACATCCTGCTGCTGCTGGTTTTGACTTAACGAGCATTTAATTGCCAGGTTTACCCTTGGTGACACACACTTACACACACACATACACACACTGATTACCTGCACTTCCTTTCCGCTTCACCCTTTAAATACGATTTTCACTTGGAGTGCGTTGTTCGTTTTACCGATACTTCAACTTTCTCCTTTCGGTGTATTCTTTCTTTTGTGCTCTCCGTTTTACTTATTTTTTTCGCTTACGCCTTGCATTTTTATGCCATTTCAGATTCATTCATAAATTACAGGGAATTCCTCATTGTGCAAGCAGAGAAATGTTCCAGGAATTAAGTCAAACGCTGTGCGTGTGTCTGTGTGTGTTGGTGTGCGTGTGTGTGTGTGTGTTAGATGGTGTTGTAGGTTTGATGTCTAGTCCTACTCTAGTCTCACCCTGATCTTGTGCCCGGTTGGTGTCTTGAGGGAATTGTGCATAATTTGTGCATGTTAATTAGCTCATTTTCGGGCGTAGATTAAGCAAATTAACCAAATTAACTAAATGAGCAGCAAGTAAATAAATAAATTAAATACTCTATAAAGGGCAGTCCCAAGGATAAGGGTATGTCAAGGTCAACTTTTGATTTTAATGTACTTAAGAACTTGAATATATATAAAACAGAGTATTCCTAAAGGTTCCCCACTTCAGCCGGTTCACTTTAACACGTCATAAAAGCAGTTTATCGGATTACGTATGGAGTAAATTGTGATGATGAGGGGAGTGTGTCTGATATCCTTTCCATACCCAGATTACGGTTGTTAAAGATTTTCGATAACCATGACTGCCTCAGCAAATAAATATAATCGAATCTGACGCAAGCATTAACATTTCATATTAATATTAACTGCTGGGTTGGTCTGAGCTCGACGAAAGTTTGACAGGCATTGATTTTAACTGATTTACCATTTATATATTCCGAAAGTTTCTAAAGCTGATTTAATAAAGTAATGGAAATGCAAGTTATTATGTCCAAGCACTTATGCAGATATCTGTGAATATAATATATACATACACACTCACATACTATGTATGTCCTTCACCCAGAGGATCTGGCACTCGAGCACTGGCAACTGGAGCAGAACCACTTTTTGCTCAGACTTAACTTGAAGATGTTAAATTGATGGCATTTTGGCTTTGGCTGCCGTTGTCGTTATGGTTGCGCCATAAATCATCATCATTACAACGGGCACTAAGTAATGTTACCCCATGGCCCCTACACCTCTTCTCTGCCGACCAGTTCGCTTGCCACGCGACCTTCCTTTGCTGAGAAATAATCGCTGCTGTAACTTTTAATGCACTAAACAAGTGCCAAAAGTTGCGCATATTCGTAAAATGTGTTCATAGCACCAAGAACAAAAACAACAACAACAACAAAAGCAAATATTTGTGTGTGTGTGTGTGTGTTTCCTACTGTCTAAGAAAAGTACTTTGCAGATGAGAATCGCCCGAATCGGTGCATGCAACACTCGGTGGGATCATGCTGACATACAGCTTCGTGCTTCGTGCAACCTTTCCAGCTTACAAATTTTACTAAATTGAGCACTCGGGAAAATGTCCAAGGAGTCGCACAATTTACAATAGATTAAAGCTAAATTGAATTCGACTGACATTGAAATTGACTTAGATGCATCCCCATCTGGGGACACTAAATGTTGCTGATGTGCCCCTTAAGTTTACTGCTGGTAAATATATTCTTGCTCAAATTTACTTGGCTAATAAACACGTGTTTTACTCACACATTCTAAGAAAACATGTTTTTTAGTTAACAGCAATTTAAAAGTAAATTGAATTTACCATTTAAAATGCATCTAGTAAATAATCTGTTGTAGGAGTAAGTAATCAAAACCTGGGGCCAATTAGTTAGGCAATTCGAGAAATTTATTAATGTTGATATAGTTCTAAAATGTATCCTCAACATGTAGTAATCATATCTGATACGTTTATATGGAAAAATCAGTGACAAAGAATCTTTTGACTTATTTGGCAGAGTTGCGTTAATTTTGAGAATAACCAAATCATCAAAAATTCAAGCGAATTCACTTTGGCTTTTAGCCAAAGTACTGGCGGCAGAAGGCCAATATGGTCGAGAAGTCAGTGCTTGCCACTTGCCACACAAGAATGCCGCACACCAAAGTTTTTTGTTTGTCTTTGTTGCTCAAACTCATTTCCTCTCACTCTTTTCATTTTTTCCAATCGACAATTGCAGTTGCAAAGCTAGCTGCATACGGGGAGGAGGTCAAAAGTGCGACTGGCATCTCGGAAGGTGAGTAGATGACGCATATGCCACGTGCCAGATGCTAGATGCCAGATGCCATGTAGCGCATGTGGCATGCCGCATGACACGCGATTGACGAACTTAATCAAGCGAGTTTTGCAGAATGGGGTTCCGGTTGGAAAGGCGGCACAAACTTTCTTGTCGAAGTCGAGGAAACGGCTGTCATGCCACCGAATGCCGTACGTGGCAGCAGCAACACATCCGAGGACTACATCGCTGAACTAGTCAACAGCCCAGAGGCAGACGCCACTGACGCAACCATCTCTGCCAATGACACCAAAATCGAAACGGGTAAGTAAAGAGCCTTAAAAAAACGTCAACGCAGTATGAAAAACGCGTCGCAAATTACATCATCGAAAGCATCAGAAATATTTGGAAAATCTTTGCATATAAGAGCAGAATAAAAGTAAAATCCATGTTGAACAACTTAATGCGTTGTCGTGCAATTTAAAGAATATTTGTAAATCATGTGGCATAAACATTCCGGCAAATCCTTGAAGATTTCTTGCCACAGATGCACACAGAAGCGCCGCAAGATGCGTGTAATTGAATGGTTATTGGCTTAACTGTAATCCAAATGCCTTACAAAGGTCAGAGTGAGGCAAGGCCAAAATCGAATGTGTTTGTTGTGTGGCAACCGCGCGATCAGCGTCTCTCAAGTTATTTTTGTTGCGTTCGTGCGCCAATTTAAAATTCAAATTAAATCGGACCAAACCGGCTTATATCCGAAAAGCACTCAGATCTGAATATTTAACACACTTGTTTCTTTGGCCTAGAAGGACCCAAGATCATTGTGCGCACCGAGGAGGTGCTCATTGTTGGACTCGTTCTCATGCTCTGGGTGGGTGCGATAATGCTCTTCTTCAATCGCTGGGGCAAGATACGCATGCTGGAGCCCTATCAGCCAAAGTTCCAGCAACAGCATCGCAGCTCCTGTCCCTTGGTGGAATTGGACGCAGTGACGACACATCAGGTAATAAAGCCAAGATTTCTACTTTATTTCAGTAATCTTTGTTAAGAAATAAGCATAAAATTGCATAAAATAAAATAAATCAAAACTCAATTTTAAAATTGCTATCTCGTAAAAAACTTATAGCATGCACTTTTTGTGTTTTTTAACAAGTTCAGACTAATTATTTTTTGGTTTAATGGGGTTTTTTTCTGTGTTTCTCCTAACTCATGCAACAAGTGTTGGAGCATTTTGCATTTAAGCAGCACCCAGAAATCTTAATTTGTTAATTTAAAATTTATATATATTTAATTTTATATTTTATTTTAAATTTATTATAGTTCATTTTTTTACTTTTTGTCATTAAATAGATAAATATAAATTTGACATATTAAATATCCGCATAGTTTGTGTCCATCCATAAATCACTGTATAATATGTTTATTGTAATAAATAAAAAAGTCTCCTTAGCATTATTGTAAAACACGTTAAATTCCAATTAACGGTTTTTGCCATTCTTTTATTTTTTTTAGCGCACCTCCGTTTCTCGCATGTCGATGGGAATGGTGCATAATCATGCTCTGAATATGCCGACGTGTCAATTTGCGGCCTATAACCCCAGTATTTATGCAAAGGGTAAGTTTTTCCTTGCCTTGGCGCCACATGACGTGTGCTGTGACCGCCAACACCCCCGTCCCGTCAATTCCCCCTTACCACACTTAAGTTGCCACACCATATCGCATATTGCATGCTGCACGTTATACGTGTTCCGCTTGCATCATAAGAAATTATCGTAAAATGCAAATGAAAGTGCAAATGCCATCAAAGTTGACGATTTCCTCACACTCACACCCTCTTCCATCTTTGTGTGTGTATGTTTGTGCTTGTGTGTGTAACGCATTTTTTTGTTTTGTGTTAACTTTTGCTGCAGTTTTTGTTGCCTACTTTTTAGCGTCGCTTGAAGCGTTTTAAACTTTATGCTGCAAGAAAAATGCACTTAAAGTATGTGTTAATCGCATCACATTGACTAGCAAAAAGTTGTCGAAAAACTTCAAAACACTTCACTTTAAAACTTTTGAGAAGTTCTTAAAAGTGTTGTTCTAACTAATCTATAATAATCCTCAAGATACAATCTTTATTATAGCAAGACAGGCATGGGGAAGAGCAAAGTTTTGTTTTCTATGGAATGAATCGTATATAAGGACTCAGCTTAATGGATTGATCAAACAATTAAATTAAGTAATGAGTATACTAATACTTAATTGTAAATGTGTATGAATTTAATTTAATTAGTATTGCGAAAAATATTTACTTTTGTATATTACATGATTTATTCTTTCGCAAGAACATATTCTTGGTTGTCTGCTTGTATGTAAATATTTTACTTATCATTTATTAAGGACTTTATACCCTGTACAAATAACTGATTACCAAGGTATGCTCAGCTTAAGCCCGAAAATGAGACAGAGGGTTGGTTAAAGACAGATTTGCCGTAAAGAAATATTATAAAATGTATAATATAAATATTGTTTTGACTGCATAGCAATCGAGGCAAGTCAACTGTTTCGTTGAGCTCTTAATCAGTTGCCACAATTAAGTTGCACAGTTGGTGTTGGGGTGAGTTCGCATGCTTCCTGGGGCTGGCATTGAGGGGCAAGCTACAAGCACACAACAACACAATTTAATTGCCATTTGTCGGCTTTCTTCTGAGGATGCTGCGAATCCGAATTGGATTCCGTTTTTTGCCAACGACACGCACAACCAAACACACTTTTGCAGCTCAATTTGGCTCTGTGAAATGGTAATTAAAATGGAAGCACAACGCGCCAGCAAAAAGTTTTCTCTTTTGTGTGTGTTTGCCGAACAAATGTCGAAATTATTTTAACGTTTATGTATTAACGTGATCAACACATTTTCTGAAATTATACGCTTGGCAATTTGCTTATTCAACTCAACTATTCAAGCAGCATATAAACATGCTTATGTAACAGCTAGTTAAGATTTCCAGATAATATTATTGTGTTAGTAAATGCATTCAGATAGTGGGAATGATAAAGTTTTGAAACTTTTTAGTCTTACGATAACTTTGAACTTAACAGATTCTTGTCACGACTTGGCTATTATTAAACTTAAACAAAGTTAATTTTATATCTCGTTCCAGGCTACGCATCGCATGTCTCGAAAGCTTCTAGGCCACGTCAGAACTCGGTCTTCGTGGGGGCCAGCACGAGTCACTATTTGATGCCGAGAGCGCCCCGGAAGACCCGCTCCGCCATGGATCTGCACTCAATGGTGTTGGATGAGAGCGCCGAGCAGGTTTAGATGCATTCAAGAGAGATGAGTGTGTGTGAATAAGTGTGTGTATTGTGTGTGCACAACGAATGTGAAATAAGTCAGTGAGTAAGTAAGCAGTAAGCAGTTGGTAGATAATAAAAGTGAGTACAGAGCAGAACAAGATGTATAATAATTGATAAGAAGAAGAACAACAACAACAACACTGTCCACAAATTACAACAACTACTATTTACAAGGTGTTTATAAACTAAAAGCTGTGCATTACTTAAGCGAGACAGCTAACCTCTCACTCTTGCTGTCCTTCTCTTTATTCATATTTCTATCTCGCTCACGCTCTTGTTTGATCGTATCTAGCGTATTACAATTTAGTCGCCATTCAATGGAATCCCAAAACATATGTTTCCAATTGGAATCACATGAGGCATAGAGTTGTCCACTTCTTTTGGAGCAGAATGCTAATTCCTATGAAAGTAAACGGTTTAAGTTTCCGCTCGACAGCTTTTGTCAGTCATGCGCTAAACAAAAATATATTTTATAGATTTATTAACTAGTAAAGCCCTTAAATCTATTCTATTCTATAAAAATATATGCTCGAAACAGTGTCCCAGCTGGTTACCACCACACACAATATGAACTCGTTATAGCCACAAATAAAAATATTCCTAGATGTTTACCTAGTATTAAAAATAAAAATAGTTGACTGCAAAAAAAAAAAAGAAAAACAAAAAGCATAAGCTCAAAATATCCCAAATACGAATACATATTACGCTGTTTCCTAAATATATATATTATACTTGATTCAAGAATAATGCAGAATATTTGGGAAGTATCATTAAAATAGATGATTAATGCTCTGTGTGAATTCAGTATAAAAAGCGGCATTGGAGAGATTTTAGTTATAACGATTAAATTAGATAAGAAATTACTCCCACAAACTAAGGAAAGGAAATCGGAATTCCAAACAATTATGTGAAGGAGAGTTGGACTCATTCTAATCGGAGGAACACAACAAGCACGGTGAACTTTTTGTTCGTTCGCCGAAGTATAAACAAATAAGCCAAATTCGTTCAATTAAACTGCAACGCGCTACATTTTGTACATGCTTCAGTTTGACTTGGAAGATTTTATTTTATTTTTATATATTTATTCAGGCTTAAATTCTGGTTTATTTTGTGTACTTTTGCGTAAATGCCACAAGCCGTTTAAATGTCTTAAAAGTCAATTTGAGTCCCTCTGCCTTACAGAGGTGTTGCCTTTATTTGCATAGTGCATAGATTGTAGAAATAGAAATATGGGATCTTGTATTTGTATCTTATAACCTCACTTATAGCCAATACCTTATATTATCTTGGCTGAACAGCTGCCCCTCAATATTCTCGTAGTCCATTTAATTGTCTTTCGCATAGATGTGTTGCTCTTTCTTAAAAACTCTATCTATCAGCATATTCATATGTATCTCTACCTATCTCTATATCTATATCTACACCTACATATATAAAAAAAAAAACTTGAGCACTTGTAAGATGCTGTAATTTGTAAGTAACTGTACTTACTTTCGACCAAAAACAAGATCAAGAACAAGAAAATATACAACTACAACCAAATGTACGACTAACGAAAGCTTTAAACAAATAAACAACCCATCCAACTGTGTAAACTAATGATATATATAAATATATATACACTAATATATATTTAATTATATATATTTTAAGATTCTTGTCTGTATGATATAAAAATAAATAAATATAGTGTTAAGCAAACTTTGCGGAACAACTAATTAACCTAAATTGCTACTACCACAATTAAATCAAAAACAAAATGCATAATAAAACTCTTTTCAGAGTAAATTAAAAATTATGTTTTAAGGCACATTTTTGGTATTCCCTAGCTCTGATAAACTGATCAATTAATTAGTTGACTGGAACCAAAAGGACTCTCATACCACAAAAACCGAGTTTAAAATAATTTCAGTTTCATGTAATATTCGATCAAAATATTTTAAAACTATAATTAATTTGTTTTTGATTTTGTACTCAAATATAAAATAAAGTGGAAGTTGTCAAGAGCAAAATCAACAGATGTATTGAAAGAGTTATACCTATATAATCCGGATCTTTAAAAGGTACGTAAACTATTCGTGTGTGATATATTCAACAGTTTATCAGAGTTGCGGAACATCAAATATTAGTTTAAATCGTGTCCCAAATTTTAATGGGTAGTTCTAAGTGTTTGTCTCTTATCTTCAAAGTAATAAAAACAAAAAAACACACACACATGCAAAAACTTGTTATGCATACACATAAACTATAAATATTATATTGAAAATTGTATTCATATGTATTTGTCAATTTGTATTTTACTCAATGTACAAGTACGAAGAAAAATCAACTTTTAAATACAAATTTACACATACATATATATACAACCAATGGTGTAAACGTTAGTGTGTGAGTAAGCAAGCGAACTCGAATACATAAAGTATATATTAAATATACTCGTATATTATAAATATCAAAGCGAAATATTATAACAACAAATATATACACTAAATTTCAATGAATAAAGGAAACAATTATATTTGGTTCAAGGTAGTAAAAAAGTTTCAATGGGTGGATCAAATAAAGAATGTTAACCATTTTTATTTTATTTTTATTTATTTTTTAATTTATAATTATATTTTGATCGTGAAATAATGCTGCTCGTTGTTAAAAAATTTTTACCAATTGATTACATAAATTCTTTGTAAAATAAGAAATATTGAAGAAAATTAGAATGTTAATTATTTGTGGAGTGAATTTATATTTAATAAATAGGAACAGAAGAAATTAAAATTACTTTTTTGAAATAAACATCGTACTTCACTGTCATTCATCGAAGAACATCGAAACATCGATTGGCGTAAATTTTCTTCTTTAGCATAAATTTCGTTTATGATCATGGTTTCTGTTCTAGATTAATACTACAAGTTGGAAATTTGGAACAAAACTAGTTAAAGGACTTTCGACATATTTATCAGTATACAAATAACTATTGCTCCAATTGATATCCCTAAATGAATGGTTTCAAGACTACCACAACCACTAATAGATTCTACATAGCCATTAATAAAATATCTTAAGCACAGCTGACTGCGTTATAGTGCCTTGGGGCAGCCAAGTGTTTCGCTAAGAGTGTTACGTGTACAGCATTAAAGCAATGTGGCATTATTATTGAAGGCTGCGCCTATTTGCAGCCTGATGACTTCTGGCTCTTTGGCATTTAGGTCGTAAACAATTAAAGCAAATGGCCAAACAGCGCGTAAACTGCTGACAAAGATGCATAAAGCAAAAGGAAATTGTGCCCCTTAGCCATAAAACTGCCGACCCGGCACGTCCCAATGGCATCCAGTGAGTGCGACTTGATCCCTTTAAAAAATAGAATAAACAAGTATACAGGACAAAACATTGGCTTTAACTTAAATGAGAATGTAGCTTAATTATGTATTATATATATTCAAATTTGAACGTCGCTCAACTAGTGACGCTAACTTATCGATATTTCTAATTTCTCGTTTAGCAAAAATGTTTCATTGTTTTGAATATCGATTAACAGAGCTGCTTAACATAATTAGCTTATGTAAACACAACATTTAGTAATTAACATAATGACGGTTATATTTAAATATGATATGATATTGAGTAAATACTAGTTTTAAAACAAATTTCTTGAGTAATTAAATGATAAATGAATTAAGCTTAACTTAATATTGAATATCGCAAGAGTTTGAATTGAAGAAAATATGTGTTTATAAGTGGCATCAGGAAGTCGCCTGGCCTTGAAGATGCACACAAATCAAGCAACTGCAAAATGCAATTGCTGAGGCTGGGCTGTGGCTATTGCTGCAACACAGTAGCAAATACAACAAATCATGGCCATGTCTCAGTGTTGCCACAATCTGCTGTAGGGGATTCCTTAAGGCCTTAAACAACTATTGATTTCCTTGGCAGCTGCATGCGCTTGGAACCGTCAACACCGAAACAAACCCATCTCCCCTCTATCTCTATCTACCTTTCTCTCTCTCTCTGTCTCTCTCTCTCTTTAACTGCCAAGCCCTTGACAAATGACATTTGTTGTTCATGTCTCTCTGCCATTGCAGCTCGACTATGTTTCGCCGCCAATTAGCTACCAGTTTGTTTTGACCAGTCTGCACAAAAACGAAGATCCTCGCGCGCCAATCCTAATTGATAGCTATGTAATGAAGGGGGTGGGGGCGCAGCATATTTGCATACAACTGTACACTATTAACACTATCTCCCCCTTTTATCATCAACCCACTCTACACGGCTTGGCCTATTTTTTGGGGCGTAGTTTGGCAAATTGATGTGCTGCATCTGAGGGAGGCAACTTACTTTTGGTTATCGCTCAAATTTATGTATATATACCGTGTACACAAACAGCAATGGTTGCAATTGACAGAAGGTGGAAACGTTTCTATCAATACACGAGATACACAAAGTCGAATTTACCTCTGTCTTTTTTCCATCTCTCACTTGTTGCCTTGTGATTCACTTTAGTTCAACCTTGTATTTCTGGGGTGCAGGGTATATTCTAGTCGGAATCTCTGGACTGATCACTGGCATTTGTGTTCACAGGCATTGTGCTACATGTTCGTGTTCTGCCTTAAGCGTTTCTTGTTATTGTTATTGTTGTTCCCGTTCCTGTTCGTGTTCCTGTTCCTGTTCCTGTTGTTGCTATTCCTGTTGTTGTTGTTTCTACCAATGTTCCTTGAGGCGCGCCTTTCAGCGCTTTTCATGTTTTGCCGGTTGTGCTTGCTAAGGAAGACGCTTCGTTAACTTTGATTTGTCCACTGAGAGACATTCAAATTAAATTTCTCATCTTCCCCACACACACGCACACACATTTTCTCACACACAGAAGCCAGCCGTTTTTATACCCTAAACTTTAAGCGTTTAACGTTTACGAATGCAACGCAACACAAAATGCAAAATATTCCAGATCTGATGAGAACAAACGCGAAGCAATTAAAACAATAACAAATGCCTAGAGATTTGAATAGATCTTCGGCTAGTTTCGATATCAATTGAACTATCATATTAATTCCAGAGTATTGCATAGTCCATTCACTACACGGGCAACGGACAAAACCTTCGCCTGTCGTCACATTGTCTCCAAGCAAGGACAAACTCATAACTGCGACACGTGTGTGTGTGTGTGTGTGTGCGTGTGTGTGTGTTAAGTTAAGAGTATAAAGGATAAGGGGATACATAAATGCGAAGTATCTGTGGGTGCCGCATTTGAAAATTTCAGTGTTGCAACGAGTCTGTCGAATGAGCGATGGCTTTAATTGTTGCAATTCGCTTGACAATGGACGTAATAAGCTCGATTATAGACGGTTAGTAATTTAGTATACCTACATATATCTAATAATGTATATACAAATACGTATATATTCGGATAATGCATTGTTCCACTGCGTAGTAAGAGCAGACAAGCTAAGCGAATTTGCTATTTGATAGTTCGTCCAGCTAATTGATTGCTTCCTCCTCCTCCTAATGGTGCCTCATCTGACTGCTGTTTTGCTAGAGTGACTGATGGCGAACGCTGCGGAGCTGGACAGCTCGAAAGATGCATGGGGCATGTGGTATGTGGCTTATATCGTGTGGATATCAAGTGCAAACGGAAAAGCAAGTTTTATAAACAAATGTTTGCTCGATTTATCACCAAAATTGACCGACTTATTCCCCTCAAAATCCATTCCCCCCTTACATTTGCAATTATTCTCAAGTTGATTTGACAGACCAAACACCAGTGACTTAAAAGATTCGAATGTGAACACAAATGCAAAATATGTTTGAGTTTGCTCATATTCTGTAGAGCCGGAGCTCATCTGGCATTTGCGCTAAGTCTTCTGGATACTGAGTGTATACTTTTTTGGACCGTATCAGACAAGTTACTCATCGCGATTACAGTGCATAAGTCAGCTGGAGCAGTGTCTGGTGGATGGGGGACGAGAGATATCCGGGGTTCCTGGTTGCGGTCAGCGGTTGCTTCGCCGTCGCAACAAACAGAACAGACTAATAATAATGTGCCGTTCAAGGAAAAAATAGAACGTAAGCTCATATCAAATCAGGAGCCAACACATGGGGGAGGGACGAGAGTCGACCTTGTCCAGCAAGCTACGAACGAAGACATAGGGTAGAAAACTGCTGCGTCTATCTATGATGGCAAATGCAATAAAAACCCAAAAGCGAAGAGTGTCATTGTTATTGTGGCCACAACGTTTTAGGGACTCCAAATGTGATGAGGGGTGTGGAGGGTGAGGTGTCATTGCTGTTGGTCAGTGGGCGGGTGTTTTGGCTGTTTGATTAATGACTGCCATTGCGGTGCTGAGTGATGAGCGGCTTTGACAGTGGAACACGACGCAAGGGGCGATTCCCGAAACGGCAAGGGACTCGATTGACACGGGCGAGCCAGGACTGGACGATAGCCGGGCCACTTTTATGCTCATGGATGCCACTTTATTATAGTGCAAAATGATAAAACGCCAAATCAAAGTTGACCAAATGGAGCCATTTTAAAGCAAGCCAGGACACTTGGTCTGGCGCGACTAGACGATACCCCCAGACAAGAAGATGGGAGCAGCAGAATATTAACAAAATATGTGAATTAATTTTATAAATATTATCTTACTCGCTCTAATATCGATTATATAATGATAATGTTTTTCACTTTTTGTTTGTCAACTTCTAAAATTCTATTTAAATTGATTGCAAATTGTAATCCGAACTTTTTTGTAACCTTAGCTTGTCAATAGATGGTATTCTCAAATTTTATTTGCAATCGACAAAAAGGCTTAAAAAGCCAAGTGGAGAAAATTTTATAGAGTTCCTATGGTGATATAAGCCAACAAATAAAATTTAAAAAATATATAGTAATTTGCTAAGTGTAGCAATGCTTTTATTATTCAAATAGTAACAACTCAACTGCAACTGTTATATAGGTATATTTTTGAACCTATTCAGCAAGATTTTGTGGAGAACCACAAACATTTTTTAACTGATTTCGTTTATACTGATTTCTGTAAGGATTTGATTCAACTAAACCGTATAGCATTTTCTACCTACAGATTTCTGACTGGATTTCTGATTAACTCAAAAGGTCGTATTCAAAACTGTACTTTCTAAGCCTATTTTAGTCATCTCTGAGGTACCCCAGTGTAGTCACCTGGGTCCAATACCTCTTAACCTATTTATTAATTACCTTCATTTCACTTATTTATGCTGATGACGTCAAGTTGTGCCTGAGGGATAATGGTATGATATGGCCACTCAATTAAGTAAATGATTAAGGTTTACTTCTTGAACATAAGTTAAAATTCGATAGTCATATAAAATTAAATTATTAAACAATGACTTTCAAGTTATTGGTTCTATTAAGCGTTCGTCAAAGGAATTTGATGAAACCCTTACGACCAAGATATTTTCACTTCACTTGTATGTCCAATTCTGGAAAATGGAGTTTGTGTGTGGCCGCAATCAAAATAGAGTTTCCTACTTTTTGCTCTTTATCGTTTTGACTTTGGTGTACAGCCTTCATACACCTATAGACTGACTGCTTTATTACCCTCCCTCCCTAACATATCATCGCATTTTGCTAAATTTTATGTTTGTCGTAGATTTCGAAATTATATCGATTCTGCTATTCTATACCCTTACTTCTTCCCACTTTCATTTAATCGTTGTACTTCTAAGTATTGCTTGTATGAACCGTTTCCAGTACTGTGTAACAGCAGATTGTATCATATAATCAATTCACAATCTTCAATTTCTGTAATTAAGAGCTCAATTTTAAAGTGAATAACTAATATCTAATCCATACTAATAGTTTTTTTTATGCCAAATTGGTGGGTTTTCCGTAATTAATGCAACAAATTTGGCTTTGTTTTGCATTTAAATACCACCATAAATCTTATAAGTAAATTTTAATATTATTTCTTATTTTAAATTTTATTTATAATTTTAAATTTTGAATTAAATTTAATTTTATTCAAGTTCTGCATCGTTTTTTTATGAGTAACTGACTTCAGTTTACATTACATAAATAAATTAAAGCAGACAGGTCTGTGTGAAACAAAATATACCAGCAATTAAAAACACATTCCGTCACTCAGCATTGGATAAATAAAATATGTCGAATAATTGTCAGCGTGTGAAAACTGGCCTATGACTTTTGGCCTTTTGGTGCGAAATACATCGCTTTCGTTGCAGGCTGCTGCTCACGACAGCATATACACGCACCAGTGGCACCATTAGGGTTGCTGCATCTGCTAATGCGCATCGAATAAAGCATACTTTTAGGGGGATAGCTGTTGAAATTTACCCGCGTGAGTTAAAGCTTTTATGGGGTTTTGCACATATACCAAAGCTTTAAATTCTCAAAGCTCTCGACTTTGATCTGTGAACAAACAAAGCAGAAGTCGGATTTCATATTTCGATTCACTTAAGCAGCTTTGCCAATAAATTGTTCATCTGCCATCAAATAAACACGGCAAAAATGTCCCTCAAATTAAAAATTAAAATATTTAAATTTGTTTGCTTGTCATATTATGTTTGTTAACATCTTGAGTTGCACATCCCAATGTGCATGTTTTTCTGACCTACCCCATTATTCAATTTTTGACAATATTTCTTTCTCAAGCCTTGGAAACGTAAACGTGCCTGCAGTTTATAGATAAGCAAAAACCGATTCCGGATTTAGGTTATCATGCCTTGGACATGCCATGAAAACAACTTGCTGGCAATAAACAAAAAAAATCATAGCAAGTATTAGGCTGATATTCCTAATTTAAAAAATAAACAAATAAAAGAGCATTTGGTATTTGATTATCAACAGTATTTCGATTTGACGTAAAATATTCATCTTTAATAATTGTATAATAAACAATGATAATTTACTACTTTTTGCATGTAGAATATGTATAGAAATATTTATAGACTCGCTGGTAAACAGAAAATGTGCACATTTAAAAAATAAAATTTAAAACAATATAAACAAATTCGTTATAAAGTTAAATCAAATTTGCTGTTGAGAAATTGCGCATATTCAATGAATACTTTTTAAACACTTCCCTGCTAATGACGACTGCGACAAATGACTATGAAGCACTTTGTGCGAACCTACAGTAAACACTGAGAAATTCAATACTGACGATGAATTATTGGAAAAACTTTGAATCTTATAAATTTAAAAAAAAACAAAACATTTCCTGTTCTATTAAATTTTGTTTTCTAAAAAAAACATTTATATAAACTTTGAAATAAATAGGGGTATTTATTTGGGATATTCAAAATAAATGTATAGTTATATAATATATAAGAAATAAAAGATTTAGTGTGCCATTAATGATTATGATACGGAAACTGATGTCTTGTATGTTTATTGAGCTCACTGTATGATGTATGTCCAGTATCAAGGTTATCGCAATGCTGTCTTATCAGCCATTTGGTGTCGCTATCTGGGGGCAGTGCGTTGAGGAACTGCCATTTAGAAGCGGCAATTATCAGCGCCAGATGATAGTTGAGAACGGCGAAAGTGAGATGATGCCTCAGTCGTGAAGAGTTGGGCAAACGAGAGACACAAACCATAAAACCTGCAACCATGTGGTGGACAATGCGACGAGTGGCAACCAAGGGCTTCCAGCAGCAACGCTTTCTGAGCACTGAGGCGCAAACCCTGGGCATCATCGGTGTGCCCTTTGCCAAGGGGCAGGCCAGGCAGGGCGTTGAGCTGGCGCCCGATTTGCTGCGCAAGAATAAACTACGCCAGGTTCTGCAAAACAGCGATGGTGAGCAGAAAAATCTCCAATCAAAAATCAAAACTCAAGCCGACGATTGCATATACCATTGACGACCGACGTTTAAACCCGGTTTATAATTTTATATAATATAAAAAAGCATTCGATTTTATTACAAATTTAAAACAACAAACACGCCGATGGATCTTTCCACTTTGGTGTTTTCCTCTTTATGTTTCCATTGAATTTGTTTCGCATATTCTAAGTACAAAAAGATTATCATACAAGAATTCATAAATCATAGTGAAGTTATTTAAGAATATAATAAATCTCTCAGGGAAACAGACAGACGAACGAACCTAGCTTTTAATACTGATCAACAATCAACAACAGAGATTATTTTCTGAAAAAGTAGTAAAAAAAAATTAATAACAATCAAATTGATTAATTTTGAGCTTTGATATTTTATTTTTTTTTTATATTTAACAATTTATGCAATTCGATTGACATTCATCTATTGCAGAGCGGTTGGTGATAACGGACTACGGCAACCTGCCGTATGCCGTGGATGAGACACTGCTGCAGCAGCAGCGGCAACATTACCATCACATTCGAAACTATGCGGATTTCATGGCCTGCAATCTGGCGTTGATTGGCCAGGTGCAGCTGATGCTGCAGCAGAATGCACAGTTCCTGGCAATTGGCGGCGATCATGCGATCGGCTTTGGTCGGTAGTTAAACGGCCTTGCTGCACAGAATCCATGATTTTGATTACTTTTTTTTTGTTTCTTAATTTGTGCTTGGCTATGTGCTGGTGGCAGGCTCTGTGGCGGGTCATTTGCAGCACACGCCGAACTTGTCCCTGGTGTGGGTCGACGCGCATGCGGACATCAATTTGCACAGCACCTCGCAGTCAGGCAATATACATGGCATGCCCGTTTCGTTCCTGCTGGAACAGCTGCGGCCAACCTGGCAGCACGCGTCGCTCGACAAGATCGCACCCAATTGGTGAGTGCTGCGATTCTTCATCTTCATCTTCATCTCCACCTGCATTTCTTTTCATGTACTCTTCAGTTTTTCTTTATTAGTGTCATCGTTATCATTATCGTTATCGTTATCGTTATCGTTGTAACGTTGCTTAAATCTAAACACATACTTCTTGTTGTTGTTGTGGTTGTTTAAAACTTATAATCTAGTTTTAGTGCTTATTTTGGAGTTCTCTCTTTATCTTATCACAGTTGTCTTAACGTACAAAGTTTTTGATTTTTGTTTTCGATCTAAGGATGTTGATTTGTTTGTTTCACAATTAACTTAATTCAGTTTTTTATTTTGCGTTGAGCTGCGTTGGGTTCTCAGTCTCAGTCTTTGGTTTTATTTCTCATTTATATTTTATTTGCCTTTTATGCTTGGCAACCTAATTCTTAAATAACATTTTTTATAGTTATTATCGTTTGTTTATTTTTTTGGCAGTTTCTGCTTAATAATTTATATTAGGAACCTAACCATAAAAATATCTTGTATACGAAAAAAATATATTGAAAGTGAATTAAATCCAAAAATATACAATGATCATTGTCAAGTTAAAGAAAAACTATAAGAAATTTGTTGACCTCCATATTAAATAAAAAAAAGCCATAAAATAATGAATGAAAATATAATTAGATTCATATGTATAAAATATTACTTTTTAATACTGTTTGGCATGTGCTTAATTAAAACTTAGCATTAACTAAGAGAAATATGAAATTAATGAACATATTCAAACATAAATTGTTAAGTCATTTGAACGTTGCGTTCTATTCAAGCTTCACAATTAATAAACTAAATATATATATACCCATATATATTCATTTATTTATATATGAATTTTGGATTGACAAACCCAACTACAAATGAACTCAAATCACAGCTCAGCAAACCCATTATTCTTGTCTTCTCGCACAAGGAAAATAAAGAGTCGACAAATAAATATCGAAATAAAATTAGGAACCCGCTACGTAAATCTTGATCTATTGGTTTAGTATAGTATGGTGCATAATGACTGGGAGGACGTGTTTTGGGTGATGGTGGGCGTATATTTGGCCCCCGAGTCTATTTGGGCACACCGTGGAAATGGTGCTGGTGCTACAAACCAAATCAAATCAAATCGAAACCGAAACCGAAAACACCGTAAATTCAAAATTTCTAGCTTAAACTTAATGTTAATTCACTGGCATGTTTAGATATTTTTTTTTTGTACATACATAGAGATAATAAGTAAGTTATTACGAGTATATTTTATGTGGTTCATATAAAACTTAAAATTATTAGATCGCAATAATCGATAATCCAAATCCAAAACCGATGAAAATATGATGCTAAAACGCAAAATATAAATTTTCTTCATTTTTTTTTTTTGTGTTTTTGCTAAAGACAAGCGTACGAAAGTCTGAGAGAGACAAACATAGACACATAGAGGGGGAGAAGGTGTGTTTTATGGGGGAGAGAAACCAATAGTTACACTGAGAGAAATCATGATGTGTTGGTATTATATACAATTATATCAAATACTGCACAGAATATACAAAAATACAACAAGTAATTCGAGATCATATTGAAATGTAAATAAAGACGAGAATTATTATTTTTAGCGTTTTGCAAAATGATATATCGGTGTTTTGGTTGATAGTGCTTTATAGTTGTTGTTCAGCGACATGGCTTATCGATTTGGAATCGGTATTGTGTGGCATGTTCTAGACAAGTTGTTGTTTTGTTTTTATTGGAGATTTTAATGCGTACGCTAAATCAAAAGGACAACTCAAAAAACATACAAACTACAACACTTTTCGGGTTGTCACACAATCCTCTCTTTCATGGAAATACCCAATTTCGGTGTGTGGCAAACCGAGGTGTGTCGAAAGCGGCAGAGGTTTACAACAAAAGAATGTTTAGCTTAATATTGGTTTTCTATACAGTTGTATTTTTTTTTGACTTCTGATACCCTTACAACTGTTGTGTAAAATTGTAAAAATGTTTAAATTTCTGTATTTAACAGGCAACATTTTTCTCACCAATCAATTGAATTGAAAATTTCAAGAAAGTTTACCAAATCGGACATTTATATCAAATTTTCGCGATTGGAAATGTTATATTTGGAATGATTATCATTATTGGAGAATGGGAAGAATTTTAAGATTTCAATAAAGCTTATGTTTTGAAAGGCTTTCGAAGATTATTGAAACTGTGCAAGGGTATTTCAGCTTCGGCATGCCGAAAGCTAAAGATTTCTTCACTTTTAGGTTTAATTTTTTGATCTTGGGTTGTGTGTGGAAGAGTATTACTATAAAGATGTTTTCTTCAAAACTTATAAGAGTTATTCGTATTTTGATTTGTTTTCGGTTTTTTTTTGCTGCGGAAACTGTAAATAAATCAAGGAAATTACAATATATAATCGTGTGTATATAATACGAGTATGTATGCAATATGGCTATACATATGTATGTATGTTTGTATGTATGTATGTATATGAATCGTAGTTATATGTATGTGCAAATGTCTGGATGTATAAGTATGTACATGGCATAGAGACAGAGAACACACGCACAAGCACATATGTACATACATATCATGGACGGGATAAACGATATTTATATACATATATACATATATAAATATATATATATGTATATATATATATATACATGCATATACACATAGCTACATATATACATACATATGTATTAGGCACATGTAAATAAGTATGTAATTACAATCAATATCGAATGAATCATATATAATTATACAGTCAGTAATAATTGTGTTTTTCTTAATTTTTTGCAATTAATTTATTAATTAACTAATTCAAGGTAAATATGTAAGTAATGTAAATGTTAAATGTCAAATTCAATTGAAAATCGAACAACACACGCCTGAAAATAAATCAAGAGAAAGAAACAAATTAGAAATATGCATTCGACTCGGTTTAATCATTTTTTTTCTGTTGTTTTTCGCATATGGTTTTTTTTATGTAGTTAGCTACAATAGAAAAAAGAGTATAAAAAAACATTTTTTAAGTTAAAACTCATCATGGGCGATGTTTATTATTGAGAAAAATCAAGCATTTAAATTTTTAACGCTGTACAGAGGAAAGCAAATCAAATTATATAGTATATTAGCCTCGTTAATGTTTTGGGTTATATAAGTAAGTAAGTATTAGCCGTGTTATCTCTCAGTTAGCCGCTTCTTCAACTTTCAACTTTCTTTGCTCTCTACTTACCGGAAATAAAATCTTATCAGATAAACAATAAAAATCTTGCGTCATCTACAACAACAATGAACCAAAAGATGGGAGAGCAAAGAACGGTTAGAAAATACAGGGAAAGGAAAAAAATAAAAACTACGATACGATTTTCTTTTTCCCATAAGGCATTTACACTGAGAGAAACCAAGTGTGAGTTTAAAAATGGGTCAACTTGCATGAGAATTCAATCTTAGGAAGTTTTGAGATTTTTGATGTTTTTTTTTGTGGCTTACTTACACACTAAATCATAATGAACTCAAGTCGTATGTAAATACACTGCGCAAAAAAACATATACGCTTTTGTTTTATAAAAATTGTATAAACACGGAACACTTTGTTGGTATTTTGGAGACTGTAGCACAACAACTGAAACAATTTGGAGAAAAAGTGTGTGTGTGTGGGTGTGTGTGTGTGTGTGTGTGTGTGTGTGTGTGTGTGTGTGTGTGTGTGTGTGTGTGTGTGTGGGTGTGTTTGTGTGTGTGGGTGGGTGTGTGTGTGTGTGTGTGTGTGTGTGTGTGTGTGTGTGGGTGTGTGTGGGTGCGTGTGTGGGTGTGTGTGGGTGTATGAGAAATAACACAAGTTACACTGTAAAAAAGAATCAACTTTCAATTATTACAAATCACAAATGTTAAACCAAAACGAACTGTAAAAGAATACTATATTCGAGTATCCTGAAGAGCATCGGGCGGATGTACAACAAAGAGAGCGAGAGCGAGTGAAAGAGCGCAGAGTACAACAGAAGATAAAAAGGAAGTGAGCAAAAAAGAGAGAGAGAAAACTTAAAATAACCGAGCATAAGTGTTGGAAATGATACAGCTGAGGCGGCTAGACAAAACTAGAGACAGCACAGCAGTTGACAGAGTAAAATAAAGTAAACAAAATGAAAACAATGTAGAAAACGGTGACGCAGAAGAAAAAGAACGTAGGGGAAACATATGTAGAAACTGAAACACACAAAAATCAAACTTAAAACGGAAGAAGTTAACTGTTGGTGGGGAAAAAAAAAACTTCAACTGAAGGACAAACTAAACCAAGTTTTGTGTATTTGATATGCAAAGCAAGAAAAACTCATAATCATATATTTTGCAAATACATTTATAATATTAATTTTTGGTTTTTTTTTGTTGCATTGTTTCCATTTTTTGTTGAAATATCATTTGAAATGTTTGGATAAATATTATTAATTAATTGATATAAATATGTTAATAAAAAATTAAATAGTTCCTTCATCAGTATCTTTGTAATCATTATCATTTTGCATGTATATATTATACATTATATATTGTATATTTCGCGTATTATGTATGTTATGCTGTTCTGGTTCGGTATTTAAAATTTTTTTCTTTTATAGTTTGTTTATTTTTTTCATTTGTTTTTGGTTAACGTTTTATGTTCGTCGTACTTTCTCGCAAGTATTTTGTGGTCGAACAAACATTTATTTTGTTTCTGTTGTATAAATTAGTATATATATATATATATATATATATATATATATATATATATATATATATATAAATAAATAATAAGCGCATATTACTATAGATTATATGTTAACTAAGCGTAAGACTTAAGCTAACTAATCATAATTTATAATCAATTCAATTAAAATCAAAGTATTTTCGTTTGCACACAAAACAAAATTGATAATATCGTATTTGGTAAAAATTGCAAGTATTTTTCGTCCAGTTTCTTAAAGTCCCGATTCGTGGAATGTGCCAGAGAGAGAGAAACAGAAAATGGTATATGTGCTTGCGTGTTTGTGGTTGTGTGTTTTTGGACAGTAGAGATTTAAAGAAATATATTATAACTAAGTACGGCCGTGATTTTGACTAGGCACGCCCCCAAAATGAATACGTGAGGCGTATGCAGTTGGCAGGTGTGGAATGTTCAGAGCTTTTGAGATCATTAAATTGCTGGCTTGACTGGCTAGCCCCATATATATTAATTAATCTAAATATATATGTTCTTGGGCGCAAAACACTGGGCATCAGATCACCATATCTGTGGTCTGCGCTGCTCTGTGTTTAGGACATTGGGAGGGGGGAACTGTGTGACACACATTGAACGTTTAAGAATGGGGTTGGAAAGGAAACAAAAAGATAAAAATATAAAGAACGGAAAACAAATAAACCGAAAAATAACACAGGTAAGGCAAGAGAAAAACAAAAAAAAATTAAAACAAAAACGATAAAATTACGCAAAAATTTATCAAGTGTTTTTATTGAAAAATTATTATTATTGCTGCTGCTTCTTGTTTTGGGCAAAAATCAATTAAATTATAAAAATCATAAAATTAAACATAAATATAATGAGTAATAAACATAATCATAAAAAAATCGGAAAGAAATTCATCGAAAGAAAACAAAATTATATAATAAAACACACATTTTGAACGCACAAATTTCTCCCTTAACATCATATTAGATAAGTATCTGCATATAATATTCGCCAGCTAGGATTTGTGTGTGTACGTGTATATATAAAAATGTGTGTAGAATATACAATAATCATTTTAAATAAAAAATAAATACATAAAATGATTAAAGTTAATACAAAAAAAAATATATTAATAAATGAACAAATCAAAATATAATGGTTTTCATATTTTAAAACACCAAAGCAGGTATGGCTTTAAGAGATAGAGAGAGAGAGATATAAAGTGAGAGAGACAGACAGTGAGTGTGTATGTGTAAATGTGATAAAGAGAGCGGGAGATCTGGCAGTGCCACCGCTGCTGTTGTGAGTGTGTGTTGGTGTATGTTGGTGTGTGTTGGTGTGTGTGTGTGTGTGTGTGTGTGTGTGTGGGTGTGTGGGTGTGTGGGTGTGTTTCGTGTTTGAGATTGCGCTCATCTCTGTTGCAACAGTCGCACTGCGCTCTCTTTTGTATGTTTCGTTTAAACAATAATATTTCGTTTGATCTTTGAATCTAAATTAATTATAAAATACAATAAATAATATTCATATTTTTCTTGTTTTTTTTTTTTTTGTTTCTGTTGTTGTTTGCTTTGTTTTTCATTTTTTCTTCTTTTTTTTTGTTTTTTACTTAAGTTTACGAAAAAAATTAAATATATTTCATAATTACATAAATATATATATCAAATTTACTTAATGCGAAAATTACAGGAAAAAATAAGTGTTATATTGTAGTTGTATAATAATATATAAATATATTTAAGTTGCATAAACATAAATGATTTTTTCGCTTCAATTACTCATTTTGAGTTTATTTTTCTTTTCGTTTTTTTACTTAAAGAAATTATAATTGTAATTTATCTGAGATGCATGTTTTGTTATTGTTGTTGTTACTGCTGCTACTGCATTTAAAAACTATTGCACAGTATAAGAATTAAATATTTATTTAAAAAAAAATTGAAAATAATATAGTTTGACAAATAAATTAAACAAAATCAAGTACATAATTTCACTTATTGAGTTAAGTTTTCATTGTTTTTTTTTTTGTTTTTTTCTTTTGTTCTTTACATAAATTTTAAGTTGCATGCAAAAAGCAAAATAAAAAATCGCTCGCTCTCTTTGCGTTTTTCGTTCGCTCTCTTTCTATAAAGAAATTAGTGCAGTTGCGGGGCATACATAACTATAAAGAATCTAAATCTTTGGATATTCGGATATTACAAAAAATGAGAAAGAATTATTAAATAAATTAAAATTTCTTATCGTTTCAATGTGCTTCTTGTAAATGAATTTAAAAAAAATTGTAATTTCCAAGAGTTTTTCTTTAAGTTGGCGCGCTCAATTTTGCTATGCTTAAATTTTAACTAGAATTTAAGTGTTTTTTTTTTTATAGTATTTATAGTATGGTTTAAAGGAGTTTCTAAGCTGGATCGCATCTTTGTATAGCTGATCAACATGAGTTGCTTTTGTTGTTTTGGGATTTTCATTCTTTTCTTTGCTATATGGTAGATTTTATGGTATGTTTAATTATTTAATTATAGTTTATAAATTTGCATTATTCATACTGTATATTGAAAATATTTTTTATTTTTGCCTACAATTGTCGACTCTTTCAAGTTTTTTGTTTTTGTTTTTTCGCGTTTGCCTCTTCTTCATTATCTTCTTCCTTTTCTACTTCAGTTTGCTGACTAGATTTCTTGTTGCAAATTTTGTTCAAACAAAAAATTGTTATAAAAATAATAATTATAATAATAATTATGAATATTGCTTGTACAGAAGCAATTTCTTTTGCACTTATATCATTTTCATAACTTTTGCTAAGGATCTTCTTTAAGGTATTGTTTTCGTATGTGTGGGTGTGTGTGTTTGAACTTAAATAATTAACATAAATTAATTGTAACTAGACATATATATTGTACCTACTCTAAAGAAAAATCATCATTGAAAGTAATATGAATATATATGTATATGTTGATTGGTTTTCGTACATAATAATAAAATCAGAAACGTGTTGAATAAGAATCTTTCATTTGATATACAATAAATAAATATGCATGGCTCTAATTAACTACGAGCGCTTTCTTTTTTTTTTTTTTAAATTTTGGAATACAAAGAAACAAAGAAATCATACAAAACTTATAGGTATATAAATGTTTACCAATTCCAATTGAAACTTAAACTTGAATATAATAATAATTCGCAAAATTAAGTGAAAAACCGAATGTTTTTTTTTGTAATTGGAAAAAGACTTTTAACTTATAAAGAAAAGAGTACAGATCATAATATGTGGGAGATGGGGGGACAAGGGATCGGCAATAAGACGATTTAAGTTATGGGAAAAAACCGTTTTTTTTTTTAACCATTTAGCCTGGTACGGTGCTGCTTCTGGTACTGGTATCGGTATTGCACTGTACTGTATTGTACTGAACTGTTTTGTACTGTGTGCCATACTGTACCAGAACCATAACTGTACCATAACAGATTATAAAAGCTATCGTCTCTAACGGTATTCGTTTGTTAACTTGTTGTATTGTTTGTTTTTTTTTTAGTATTTCTTTGTCGTTTTTAACAAAAAGATCACTTAATTAACTGGAAAAACGCTTTGCTAATGCTGTCATATTGGTTTTTGTTTTTATCAGTTGTCAAACTTTTCTGACATATAAAAAATGTTCTGGTTGTTCTTAATCTGGTTTTAGTTAACTGAGTTTTTGTGCTACGCTTTTTTAAACGCTAAAAATGTTTGCAAATGGCTTTAACGCTGCTTAATTGCTGGCTTGAACTATACATTATATAAAGTACATAAGGTATCTATACCTTATATATATATATATATATATAATAATAATATATATACATATACATATTCATATATATATTATAGTATAATATTCACTAACAATTATTTACTTCAGTAAATCCTTCAAATTTGCGCATATATTTTTGTATTATTTTCGCATTTTCTTTCATTACTTGACTTTCCATTAATTTTGTTTAATTTATTTTATTTTATCTTTGTTGCTTTATTTTGCACACTTGTCCCAAAACTGCTAGCTGCTTACGTGAATCTATTTAAGTGGGTGTTGAAGTGTGTGTGGGTGTGTGAGTGTTTGTGTGTGTGCGACTCGGAAGTTAGTTTTGTTTGAAATTTTCGCTTGGCTTTCGTTTCGTTTAATATATGTAAAAAACAAACACAAAACATTAAAATTTATGTACCATATATATATAAATAAATATATATATATATAAATACAGATGCATATATGTGTATTTATGTGTTGTATATATAATAATTATTAATTTCATACATATTCTTTTTTGTTTCTGTTTTTGTTTCATTTTGTAATACTGTAGCAGCCTCCTTGTGTTTATATGCATTTTTTGGGGTTTCTTTTAAATACTTCTTTGTAAGCCTTGTCGAAATAAAAGAGAGGAAAAAATCAAAACATACTAAAACTAACGTCCGCAACTCAACACTGTGAAAAATATAAATAAATATATATATATATGTATATATATATATATATATATATATATATGTATAAAATTGGAGTGTAATTAACAGCTTTGGGTTTTTGTTAATCATTTTGTTACTGGAAGATTTCTTTGCTGCTTACTTAGTTATAATTTTAAAAAATTCTTTTTGTTTTTTCTTTTCTTTTTGCTAGGTTAATTTCTTTTAGTTAAATTTCATTATTATTGTTTTGTAGATTTCTTTGTTTGTTTTTTATTGTTTTCTTTTCATTTTTTTTTTTTTTTGCTTTGCGACTAATTTGACTGCGGCTGCAATTGCATTTTTATCCATGTCTGGGCGCCCAATAGGGACAGCCAGAAGTTTGTCTTCCACTCCATTTATCGTGTCTACCAAATATATATATATATTGCATTTGTCTCACGATTTGTTTATATATGTTTAAATTAGTTTTGGTTTTAGTTTTTTGCTTTTTGTTTTACTTAAATGCTAAGAAGAATTTTGCTATTGCAACGGATGACATTTGTAGTCGCCGTTTTCCTTTTCCTTTCGTTTTCTTTTTTTTTTCATTTTTCGTTGTTTAGACGCGTTTTGAAGCCAAAGGGCACGCCCCACAAAAAGGATGTCTTGTTTGCATGGTTTTATGACGTATGTGTCTTGGTGTGTGTTGTGTGTAATGTGTGTTAAACACATACATTCTTGTTGCGCTTAGTTACCATTTAGTCCATGCATATTTATATATGTATATAAGTGAGTTGTGTGTGTGTTTGTGTGTGTATAAACTAGATAAGTATGTGTGTGTTTCTTTTTTGTTGCTTTTCCTTGGTGTTGTTGTATTTTTTGGGGAGCGATGGATGTTGTTGGTGGTGGGGGCAGGGGAGGATGGAGGTTGTGGGCAACACTTTACTTGGCCTTATTGGTCTTGAAGCTGACCTGCAGCACACGATTGCCCATAGTGTAGCCATTGAGGGCACGTATGGCCATTGCTGCCTCATCATAATTGGTCATGGACACAAATCCATAGCCTTTGCACTGATTCGTTGTGGGATCCTTAACGATCTTCACCGATTGCACAGCGCCAAAGGGCCCAAACAGTTGCCAGAGGGCCGCCTCTTCTGTTTCGGGCGCCAAATTGTATATAAATATTGGATAGGCGCCACCCGGTCCGCTGGCCAATGTTGTCGCCGCCGCCGCAGCAGCACCCAAACCATTTGGCAGCATCACGTCCAACATATCACCGGCCATGGGTGAGAAGCGTGCGAGACCCTTATTAACTGGGGTGTGCATTGCACCGCCGATGCGTCGCACCAGTTGCGGATTGAGAAATGCGGGCAATTGCGGCTGGATGATCTTGCTGGTGCTGCCTGGTGTATTTGAGAATTTGACAACAATCGGATCGGTACAGCTGCTTGGCGTTGTACCATTCAGTGCGATTATCGCTCGAGTCGCCTCCTCACGCTTATCGAATCGAATGAAGCCGACACCTTTGGTCTGTGTATCGTTGCCGGCATTTTGGAGAATGCGCGATGTGATGATCGCACCGAACGGTGCAAATATTGCCTCCAACTCCTGTTGGGTCATAGTCTTTGGCAGTCCCGACACATATAGATTGGCGCCCTTGATCGCATCCGACGAGGGTCGGGCAAATGATACCTTTATGGTCTTATTTTGCAAACGCAGACCGTTGAGCACATTGACCGCCTGTTCGGCATCCTGGGGACGCACATAGTTGACAAAGCCATAGCCAAGACTTTGACCCTTGCTGGGTGCTTGCGGATTCAATGGGTCAATATAGACCTGCGACTTATCGCGTATCAATTTCACCGACTCAATCTCGCCGACGCTGCTGAATAGCGAGCGAATCTCATCCTCTGTCATCGTTTGCGGCAAATAGTTGACGATTAAATTTGTGCGCGTCTCTGTGCTGCCATTGCTGCTATTTTGGGTGCCGCCCGTGTTGCCATTTGTGGTTGCCTGCTGCACTTGCTGTTGCACTTGCTGTTGTACTTGCTGCTGCACTTGCTGTTGCACCTGCTGTTGCACCTGCGCTTGCTGCTGCTGTTGCACCACTTGCTGCTGCTGTTGTTGCTGCTGCTGCTGTTGTTGCACGGCGACAACTGCTTGCTGTACTTGCTGCTGTTGTTGCACTACTTGCTGTTGCTGCTGTTGCACAACCGCTTGCTGTGCGACCGCCTGCTGTTGCAATTGTTGTGTGACAGCCGCTGCTGCAGCAGCAACCGCTTGCTGTGTCTGCTGCTGCTGCACTTGCAATATGGCCTGCTGTACCTGTTGCTGCTGTTGCAGCTGGGCGGCGGCGGCAACAGCCGCCGCACTCTGCACGGGAGCCGCCGCCGCATTTGTGGCAGCAACTGCTGCTGCCGCTGCCGCACTTTGCATTAGTTGCGCTTGTGTATCAACGCCAGTGGCGCCCGTGTTTGCCATCATAAAGTCCACTATGATGATTGTTGTTAAGTTGTTGTTGTTGAATTGTTTCAAGTTGTTTAGAAGGAGGCCAACGCAGGCGCAGCACATGAAATATAATAAAAATTTGATGTCAAGATTAAACCATTTGCTAGAATTGTTAGTAACAGTAATTGTCCATTTTAAATGGCTACTTTATGTGTGTGTTAGTTGCAACCAAGTCTACCCCCACATTTATAATTATTCATATATCGTAGAGACATCTCATTTATATATATATTCTGTTTATATATCGTACTGAACAACAAACTTATAATTGTTCATTATTTATACATCTAAATTTGCGTATTTTCTTACAAATTTTAGTATTTCTTCAATTATTATTTTTATTTAGCTTAGATAAACATTTTCAACATTTTATAACGTACATATTTATTATATTTTCAAATGGAAATTTAAACAGCAATCCTTTCTTGATTTCAGTTGGGTTTCATTTGGTTAGTGGTTAGTTAACGGTTAGTTGAAGCTTTTGCCCATTTTACCGAACAACTCTCGTTCAAAACTTACTTTGTTTCTTTGCACGCACACGCACACACACACAGCCAAGACGAGAGAGTAAGAATAAGAGAGAAACAGATGTGATTGGAATTGGAACTTAGAATTACAGACACAGACAAAAATCACTCGACAAACACACACGCAAACACACATACACAAACACACCTAGAACTGCGTGTAGGCGTACGTAAAGAGAAAGAGAAAGAGTGCGAGAGCGTTTGTTTTGTGGAGAAGATGGAAAGGTAGCTTGTGCGATGAGCTTTTCTTTTTCTTTTATTTATCTATATATATATATATTTTTTTTTTTAATATGCCGTTGCCGCTGCGAGACCCGCTACGTCGCAAGCACGCGATGCTACTGAGCGCAGGTCCTCGCAATGCTTTCGTGCTATACTAGCGTTAACATCACTCTTACTCTCTCACTCTCTCTCTCTCTCTCTCTCTCTCTCTCTCACTCTCTCCCTCTCTCGTGTGTTCCATGCTCCTGCTCCTGTCGTTAACATTACAGTTGTTGTTGGATAATCTAACTAAGCACGCGTGCCCGGCCAAACCCAGTTATGTAATACATGCACACAAACATACACATACATACACGCACAGAAAGTCAGGCAACGAACTCTGCAGCAGAGCAGTAGCAGGACATACCCCTTGTGAAGGAAAAGAAAAAACGACGAAAAGTAAAAAATTTTGAAAACTAAAAATGAGCATCCCCCATGTTCGCTGAAGCGCGGAGTAACGCTACCCACCAGCCACCCGCCTAACGAGACGAGAGTAGCAACCCTTAATGGCAAAAAAAAAAAACAAGTTGTAATGTTTCTTTTGCAAAAATACAACACACAATACGAGAGCTTGGCACGGCTAAGGGTTAAATAAACGGCGCAAGCAATGCCACCCCCTTTTGGCTTTGAAAACAACACCAAACGGTGCATCATGTACGTGTATTTTTAAACTGTCTGGCATCACTGCTACTGCATGATCTGTGAACTTGCACTCTGGGTGGATGTTGTTCGCTGTTAACCGTTAATGTTAACCGTTCGCTGCGCCAGTTTGGCACGAATCACGCGAGTCAAAAGGTCAAATGAAAACTAACACATATACATGCACACAGACGAATAATTGTGTATATACATACACACATTTGCACGCCCACACGCCGAAAAAGCAAGCGGGTCTCTCTCTAAATTTTGATGACAGCCGAGATTAGAACATGGCTGAAAGAGACACTCTTCTTCATCATTTCCTCTACATACACACACACACATGGATACAGTTACCGTTATGTATAGATTTGTTAATATATGTATTTATTAAATACTCACTTGGTTCTGTTAAAAAGTTGCTGTTTAATGTTTGGCAAACAAATTGATTTAAATTTGATTTGATGACCGTTAAAAACGCGCGCGCGCTCCTCACGCCGGTAATCCTTTTTTTCCTTTGCTTTACTTTCGTTTTCTTTCCTCTTGTTCTCTTGGTCACTTCATTTAAGCAATTTGGATTTACCTAAATTTATTGCAGTAGATGTTCCTTTTTGAGTTCCGTTTAATTTTTTGTTTAAATAATTGAGGCTATTTTGGATTTAATAATTAAACAATCGCTGACGTTGTATCGTCGTCTTTGTCTTCGTCGTCTATTGTTGTATAAAAAAGAATGGGAATAAAAAAATAAAAAAAGCGGTAAATTTATCTGCTTGTCTGTGACATTGGGCGTTGCTGTTATCGTATTCATCGATTATATCGATTTTTCCCAAATCTCAAGCTCTCTATCACCACGAGCACATTTACAACAACAGCAGCAACGGATCAATTTTGGCAAATCTATGTATATATTTATATAAATATATTTGTATATGCATGTTTAATGTGTGTTTCATATTTTATTATATGAAACAAAATGACGCTATTCTCTTTTTTATTTGATGGTTACACAATTTCTGACATATGTATGTGTTGCTGCTGCTCTTGTTGGTGTTATAATTTTGCTTTTGTTTTATTGTGTATTTGTTCAATAATACTGATTATTATAAAAGTATCTCTCAGTTTTTGCTGCTGCGCCTCCTCTGACACTGTGCTAATTTACGGAGAACGCTGTTCTGATGAGACAGAGAGAGGGAGAGCGGAAAGAGCAACCCACCGCCCTCGCCTCTTGCTCCCTTTCTAAATAGAATGTATGTATTTTGTTGTTGTTTATATGCAAACATACACTCAGGTATGCATACATACAAATTATGTATTTTAACTAGCGCGCATATATTTGACCACAAATACGTATATACACATATTCACATACATCTTTGCTAGCACACAGACGCACTTAGTATCTATAAGTTGTTTTTTGTTGTTGCTAGACATTGCGCTTATTAAATTAAAACACGCGTTGTTTCTGTTATTGTTTCTGTATGTTTGTTGTTGTTCTTGCTTAATTTGAAAACAAAATACGAAAAAAAAATTAATATTGAATTGAACACTGCTGCTGGCGCGTTTGTTATTACTCTCTTTTGGCTGTGCTGTGTTGAATCGTTCTAATTTGTATTTCCGCGCAATTCTCTCTGTTCCCCGCACAACTTTTTTGTTTAGCACAGGCTCAGTGTTGCTGTGGCAACCAAACACTACGATCTATACAATACTAATATACTAATTTACTCTTGAGTAACAAACAAATTAAACTACAGTTACTGTCTTCTTTTATTTGCAAATAGATATATATTTTTTTTGGTTTCTTAGTTATTTCATTTCAGTTAAATCAAAAGTGTGCTTCTACTACTATTTCGTTGCTATTGTTGTTGTTGTCGGCGGTGTAAAATGTTCCTTTTCATGCACATAAAATCAATATGCTAGTTGCTCCCTTTCTGTCGCTCATAACCACATACAGGCACAGACAGCACAATACACACATACACAGCGCTCATTTTACAGATACACATCACAGAGAGCCGACAAAGCGACAACATTTTGCAGTAGATTTTAACACACAACTATATAGTACAACTACTACTATTTTGCGTCGTTTTGCTCAGCACTGGCTGGCAGCCCTCCCCTTGCCGGCACCGATCATCGTTCGCCTATCTTTTGAGTTTGTTGAACTGTTTGTAGTCTTTACGTTTTACTACGTTTTTTTTTGTTATACCCATTGCATATTGTAATTTTTGCGTTTTAGCATAAATTATCAAATTGTTTCACTCACACTCAGGTAACAACTCGAAAGCAACAAAAAAAAAAATACATACATATGTGTATGTAAATGCATGCATGTATGTATGTAAGTATGTATATATATGTATGTAATTGCACAGCTATGCAGCGCGTAGTGAACGTTTGGCAATTTCCGTAGATATCTTTTTGTTTTTCTTACGTTTTGTTGCGGCTGCTACTGTTGTTGATATTGGTTGTGGTTTTAATATATTATTTTGTATTGGTTGTTCCTGCACTTTACGTAGTTTTCTATGGCAATGCTTGTATTTTTGTATATGTTCAACAATTGTAAACGGTTGTGGTCGTTAGTACTTTTTCAAAAAAAAAAAATTAAAAATCAATTGCAAAACTGAACTGAGCACACGAGAGCTGAGGCAGCGCACACGAGCGTTCAAACGTACTGCGGCGTACAACGTCTAGCGTGGAAATGAAAATGACGCGAACGCAAACGCAAAAACAAACCTTGCTACCCTCGTCGAAATACGTCTCTCTGTCTATATGTTATATGTTTGTGCAAACACTCTCGTTATGTGTGTGTGTGTATAAGTTTAACATTCAGATTTGGGAGAGCGTCAGAGAGATCGTGAGAGAACGTTCGTTTTGTTGATATTTTTCCTGCATTGCTTTCGTTTCTCGCTGTCTCTCTCAATGATCTTTTTCAGGTATTTCACTCCTGTGTAAAAATCAACTCCGTTTTCGTTAACTTAGGTGGTGAGTGATCGGTTTTATCGGGAGACAAGTCGATCAAACCTTTCGTTGATTCCTCAAATTTACAATTCTTAACGATAACTTAATAAATTATTTTAATTAAGGCGTTAAACCATCGCATGGTTTTTTTAAAAAAAAAAAAAGAGCTGCGATATGTAAAGATGTAAGCTGCAAGTCAAAATGGCATATTGTTGTATTGCGGAGCTTTCATGTTAACAGCCAGCAAAGGAGTTTGCAAAACAGGGAATAAAAGTGTGGCCAAAAAGTTGCAAGAGTGATCGCTAAAAGAGAATCAATGTTGCGCAAAATCTGTAAACAATTTGCAGATTGTGTTTTTTTACTTTATTAGATGAGATAAGGTCGACAACCGTTCTATGATGCTCTGCTTATGCTGGAGCTCGCTCTCGCTTGCTTACTCTTTACATGTACATTATCCTTGAAGGGCTGTTCCCTGGAGTTGTGTGTGTGTGGTTAGTATGTGTGTGTGTGTGTGTGTATACAGTGCAACCACCAACGCCGGGGTGGTTTCTGTACTAAATACACCCCCCATTTGCGCCTATCTAGCAACTCTTATAGAGGGGTTTTTTTTTTGGCATGCGTGCGTGTGCTTAATTGCGCTTGTATTCAGCATGTGTTCGTGTGCCTGCCTGTGTGTGTGTGTATGCTTCCTGTTGTTATGTTTCAAGAACATTACAAATGTGCCGACGCCATCGCCGCCTGTCTTTTCCAATTTACACAGAGTGAACACATTGTTATTGCTGCTGCTGTTTTTGTTGCTGCTGGCTAAATCCCAAAAAGTAACTCAACTTATTTTTTTTCTTTTGGCAGGGGTGGTTTTTGGATTTTTATTTGAGATTTAGGTTTGTCAGACCGGTCAGCCCAAGCCCACGAGTTGATGAAGAAGTGTGTGTGTGTGTTTGGTTTGTCGGGTGGGGGGAGGGGGGGGGAGTTGGTGCTGCCAGACAAGACAGATCGGCGACGCGCAAGTGTTTGTTGCCACATATATGCATGATAAGCGACTACACACACATATATATATACATGTACATATATACACACACACACACATTTATATGTATACAAACATACATAAATGTAATAAAGTCGAGCAAAAAAAGCTACTTTTTTAAGGGAGCTAAAAATGATGCTATAAAAAGTGAATCAGCACTTTTAAGAATTTCTTTTATTTGCAGTTTATTATATATATATATTTATTTTATTGATTAATTTATTTAAAACCAAAAAAAGGCTGTCGTTACAAAAGACATAAGTAAGGATTTTAATTAAAAGAATTAAAAATAAATATAGAAATAAATAGTTTATCTATTAATAATGTGTATTGTGACGCAAGCCGCTAAATATATTTAGGACTCGGCGAAGATTGCTAGATATTTGTTTTTAAAATCTAATATATAATATTGCTTATAAAATAGCAATAACTATATGAAGAATAAGTACTTTTCAAAGAGCGCCGTTTTTATAACATTTTCTGAGAGGAAGAAAAAGGTGAAATTGGCAAAGCTGTGAGCCAAATCGTGGCGGTGGGGGAGGGGGGATTAGCTCATCATACAGACACACAAAAACACATACACACAAACACACATGTATGTGCATGTGTATGTGTTTGTGCACATATATTTACAGCGATAAGTATTTGTGATAATAGTTAATTTGCAGCAAGCTCTGATTTTGCTGACGCATGCTCCGCAGCTATGTATAAATTTGGTGTGCGAGTTGTCTATGCAAATACGGCTCATATGGTCGGGTCGCTCTCTCTCTTTCTCATTCTCTCACTTTCTCTTGCTTCGCCATGCGATATGCAACATATTTGAGAAATTTCAAAATGGACAACGACTTTGGGAAAGGGTTCGGGACACGGGAGCATGCCTAATCCTTTTGGCTCTGGTGAAAATAAAACAGAACAAAAACAAAAACAACAACAACAACAACAACTACAATGACAACAACAGCAGCAGGATTAAAGAAGCAAGGATGACAAAAACAAAAGCCTGCGTTTTATTTATGTATTTTTTTTTTCATTTTCGGCTTTTCACCCTTAACCGATTTTTATATTGACGAATAAACAAGGAACAACAAGAACAACAGCAAACGTATCAGCTAGGCTGAAAACGGCAGCAGGATCAGAGCTGGCCATGTAATTCATTCAACCCCCAGAGAACCACGATGCCAGAGTTTTCCTTTTGGGGCGAAACTCTGCATTTACATATATATGTGTATGTATATATACATAATGATCCTTGCACGTCTCGCTACACCGCCCTGCGATCGACAGATGCACTTTTTACCCCAAACCTTAGAATAATAATAATAATAATCACACAAATTACCATAAGACACCGAGAGAATGAGAGAGAGTCTCGCTCTGCGATCGCCGAGGGTGAGAGTTTCAGTAGGAGGGGGTGCAGAGGGAAGCAGGATATGCTGCCTTGCCTTGCCATTTTATTTGTGGCATGTGTTTCCGCCGTTGCCGCTTTCTGTTCTTCTCTTACAATATTGTGCCCAAATGCCACAGTTCAGTGCTCAATGTTGGCCCTTGCCACACCTGGCCTACTAATCAGCATCTGATCCTTGAATTCTATGTTTGCATTTGAGTTTTTCAAATATGCAATAAGTAACCATTTTACATCAAATGTTATACTACAAACGTTTCTTTAACTTACCTTTTTATTATATTTGTCTATTTGCTTTCCCATAATTTTTTACTTTTTATTACACAAATTTTTTTGTTTTTAATACTTATTTAATAATTAAGTGCATTTTTATGAATTCTGTCTTGATTGAAGTTAGGCTTATTGGTTTTTTGAAGTAATAAAAAACTAATTAACTACATTTTGAATTATTTGTGATTAATGTTTTACACACATTTTCTGTTTAATTATTTATTCATTGATATATTTAAAAGTTTATATATAATTATAATTACTAAATTAATTCTCACATGCTCAATGACTGTTTTTCTATTTTGTTGTCTATTTTTGTGACTCATTTCAGCTTGAAAAAGGATCAATTGGTTTACATTGGCTTGCGGGACATTGACCCTTACGAGGCGTTCATATTGAATAAGTTTGGAATACGCTACTATGCCATGGATGTAAGTAGGAAATAGGTATAAATACACACTTATGCATACATATATACACACACATGCATTTAGATGTGTCCTTTTGTGGCTGCTGTTGTAAAAATTGTAAAATTCCGGTTTTGCAGCAGGATCAAATAACGATCGTGCGAGACAGCCTCAACAGAATTACAATAGCTTGATGTGTGTGTGCGTGTGTATCCGTTTTAAGTGTAAGCTTAGCATTTATAGGGGTTGTCGAGAGAGAAAGAGAGTGAGAGAAATCGAATCTAGTTGCACCCTTCTGCAGCCAAAGGCAAAGTTACAGAACACTCCCTAGCAACATTCCACGACCCAATCCTCCCTCCCTCCCATCCTCCCTTCCAACATATATCCATATCCATGTATCCCTCCCGGGCAGCCAGACAGCCTGTCAGCCTTGTTACATTTAGCGCCTGCAACATCCGATCGCGCAGGGTGGGTTGTTTGCAACGCATGCAACGCTTGCAACGCCTGCAACGTGCTTGGCCACATCCGGCTGTGCCTCGTTGTTGCCCAGCTATTATTTATGGCTCGTGCAAAATCGACATCTGTTGAAAAATGGTTTAATGGTCTTACGGAACTGCAAAATTTATTATAGCTCATTAGTTCGATCCAAATATGCGCGGCGCACAAATCGTTTGTCGTCGTCGCCGTTGTCAGCTGTACTTTGCTTCTTTTTTCTTTTTAGAATTCTTTCTATTCAAATAATGCGATTAATGGCCGCCATTTGCAATTTGAAGAGGCGCCATATTTCGTTGCTTTATCACAAGTCCAATGAAAGTCCGCCAATCGCGTCACAAAAAGTTTTCTAAGCTTTTGGTACCGTTACAACCGATGCACGGCTTCTGTTTTGTCTTGGTATGCGAGGGTTCCTCAAACTTTTTGCCAAAAAATGCTAATGTTTAACAAGCAATTTTAATTTCTTTTATTTTTTTACATGTTTCGAAAATCTTAATTAATTTTGAATTTCTTTCTTTCATTGCAATAATCTCATCGCATATAATTTATCTTAGATACCTTATCCCAAGTGAATTTGATTGGGTAAGGCAATTTGCCAAAAAACTCTTATTAGACCAAATGCAAAGTTTTCAGCCGTTGCATGGCTATTGTGGACTAGCTTTTGCAAGGAGTACTAAAACATATTTCCGACCCAGTTTCATTTTGGTTAGTCTCCTACAAGTTTAGAAAATTCTATTACTTTGGAATTATTTGAAATAACCTCTGGGAAAAAGTCGAATATCATATATAAGTTCAGATGTATTACCTAAGTTCAAGAATTTTTTGTAGCTCAAAAGTAAAGTTTTGATGTTTAAAATGGTTTATTGCGTGCCTTCTCAAACAGACTATCGATCGCGTGGGCGTGCCCAAGATCATTGAGATGACGCTAGATGCACTGAATCCGCAAAACAAGATCCATGTTAGTTTCGATATCGATGCGTTGGACAGCAATGTGGCACCGAGCACGGGCACTGTGGTCCGAGGTGGCTTAACCCTGAGGGAGGGCATCAGCATTGTGGAGGCGCTGCGGGACACGAAACGGGTGCAGGGCATGGATCTGGTCGAGATAAATCCGAAGCTGGGCAGTGAGCATGATGTGCGCACCACCGTTGAATCCGGCCTGGAAATACTCAAGAGCATGTTCGGCTATAGACGATCCGGTGCACGCATCTACAGCAATCTGGATACGGGCATACTGGGGCACGAGCACTAATCAATACACGCATATAAAGACACAAGATCTATCATATATATATATATATATTTATATGGTATCTATACTATATATACAGTGTTTCATTACGAAATTTAAAAGTTCAATTAAAATATTACAATTAATATCTTTTACACTAATCATTACATTTTAGTTGCAGCACAATTTTCATTTATTATTCAAACGTTTTAGCAATTTGAAGGCATTTGAAATTTTCTCGTTTTAGTTTACGAGCGAACACTGTATATCTGTACAATATTCATCTATTTTTATATATATGTATTTATGTGTAAGTATGTATATATAACATTTATGTATGTACAGTTTTTATTAATTTTTTTTTTTGCTCAGTGTAAATTATGTTTAAGCAACGATTACGTTTTTTAGCGTAATAATATTAAAAAGAGATTTTGGATTTGATTTTAAAAGAGATTCCGTTTGGTGCTAACTGGGCCTTTTCGGGCCGGTGGTTAGCGCTACATGTCAGACTTGGGAGCTGCCGTCGGCAAATAGGCCGATATGTCCACGTTGGCCATTAGATTGGCGGCATTTAACAGCTCGTTGCACGGTATTGGCATTGTTGGCGCCATCGCTGGACCACTGGCCACGCTGATTTCTGTTGGACGCGCCGCCTTCGCAGCCTGTGGCAGGCGCTGGTAAAGCTGCGGCGCAATGGTGTGCAGCAGGCGACGTTGCAAGCCCAAAAGCAGCGCATTTACAGCGCCGGAAATTACAATGATGCCAGATATAATCGAGCAGAGCCGTATTACAAAAGTGAGGAAATTGTCACGATCGTGACTAATGACTACCTTCAAGGCGGACCAGTCGTACTTAAAATATATGCCCGGAGAACCATACGAGTTGCGCTCAGAGTCTGCAAGGGATTCGAGACAAAATATTCGATTAGATTCACAATTAAGAATAATTTGTTAACTTAGCTTTTTTAAAATTAAATTTGAGTATTTGAATTAAGACTGTGTTTTGTGTTTCTAATTATAAATGTAAAAAATCTTTAATTAATATTTTAGACAAGAAAGTATTGGTTTAAAAGTCGATAAAGCTTTACACCTAATCCAGACTTATTTCTAGACTAGGTATATGTGTGCAGCAGGCAGAGACCCAAATCGATATATTAGTTTCATCAATATAGTTTTAAACTGAGAGACTTGAGTATATAAAAACTTGAGTATATAACATGCAAGATACAACTGCAACCAGCTGCAACTTTTTACTTGCCCAGTTTGCGCACGTTCTCGGTGACGGCGTATTGGAATGTGCTGACCGTGCGAAACGTTTGTTGAATCTCCGTGGGCACCACCTTTATGAAATACTGCACTGTTGTGGCCTCCTCGGTTATGGTGGTCTCATCGCCCTCCAGCGGCTGGACAATGCGTTGCGAGTACTGGCCGAAGCTGAGGCGAGAAATGCGATGCGTAAAGTTGGCGGGCATGCGCCGGAACTCGATCATCCAGTGATCATCGAACATGCCAACCACCGGCTGTGCCCCGCCCACCAAATGCAGCACACCGGCCACCTTGTTAATGCCCAGGGTGCCGTGTAGCCGACATGCATCATACTTCGCTTCAAATTGTGGATGTTGTTGCAGCTGCTGCAATGTATCCGGTGCCTGTTGTGCAGGAACTGAAGATGTTTCGCTCTCCTTGGGATGTATGCGTTCGCGCAAAATATCCTTGAATAGTATGTTCGCGATTGAGTGATATTCCTCGCGTAAAAATTGATTGGTCTTTTGCATGAAATGAAATTGACGACTTTCCGTATCCGACATTTTCCACCAGACGCCTTCACGCTGCAACGAGCCATACGCAAAGACATCCTGTTGTGTCTCATCCACTAGATCGACGCCGGAGAGCGAGGCGCATGGCATCGCCACGGTGATATCCACATGCATCTGCACCTGCTCATCCAGTGACAAATCCGGCTCAAATTGATAAACAATATTCGTTTCGCTCCAATAATAGCGCAGTTCCGTATACACCAAAAAAACGATGAGCAACCGACTCAGCAGTGAGACTATAAAACACATCGTTAGACATAAACGAAAACGGGAGGAGCGAGAGAAGGTCTTGGTGATGCTTACGTGTGCCGCCAATCTCTGTGGTCTCTGTGTACTTCTCGGGCACTTTCTTAAAGGCATCCAGATTCTTGGCAAACTCGAGCAAATTGCTCTTGTCGCCCCGATAACGTAGAGTGGCAGTCATCTCTCTTACCAGTTCTATTGCGTGACAATTAAAATAGACTCAGAGTGCAGCTAATTATAGTTGAAATTAGTTAGCCATATCAATTGTGGAATGGGAATGGAAATTCATGACAACATTATCATCATTGCCACGTACTTCTTCCACGTGGCTGAGTTAGTTGGGTGCACCCAGCCAAACAACGTTCTCACTTCAACCCAATTACGGCTAATGTGCAGTTGATGCTGTATTAATTGATTGCAATAGTATACAGAATAATGCACTCTTCGTTTATAATTGTGCTACAAAGTATATCTAAAGAGTTGCCGTCGCCGGCTTCATTGTTGATATTGCGTGTCGATATACATCGATTGTCAATATATATGCCAACTATAATTGGTGTTGCTGCTGAAGGCATTGTCAACTGCACTGTTCCGCAGTACGCAGAGTGTTTATTGTAAAATATTAGTTTTTATGTTCTCTTTGTAAAAGTTAATATTTTCTAAAATTTAATTTTAGTATTGAGGCAGTATTATATTTTAGAAATATTTGTAGAATTAATCAAATACATTGCATTAACAAGATAATATAACTTGCCCGCAAACTTTTGGAGCAACAACTTTATCGCACCCAGTTGGCAGCGCCAATGGCTAGCTAGGCATAGCATGAAATCGATAACTCTAAATAACATTTTTTGATCAGCAAACAGCTCCAGGTTGATCTATAATAATTGTACAACTAAGCATATACAATTTAATCAAAAAGCAATGATATGAAAACAAAACCAGCATTAAAATTAAAACCAAACTTGCCTGCACATTTTTGGCGCCACAACTTCATTGCACATAGTTGGCAAGGCCAACGGCTTTGCTATGCATAGTATTAAATCGATAACAATTAATAACATTTGTTGATCAGCAAAAAGTAGCTCCAAGTAAGGTTTTTGCATTGCATTATTATTAAACACCGCTTGGCACTCGCAGTGCTCGAACGTGGAAATCGTTAAACAATCGACCATAAATAATAGCAGCAACAGCAAAAACAACAACAGCATTGGACGAGAGAAACCAGTTTCTTTATTGGGTAATTAACATGCACATATTAAATTTTATTGTTAATTTGAGTGTGTATTATGGTCGCATGATTCAAAATAATAATAATTATATTTTATCATCACATTTCAATTTACATGTTACTGTGCTCTCTGCCTGTCACTCACTCGTCGCATCTACACACACAAATATGCTATGTAAATATTTGCATAATATATATATATATATAGTATATATATAGAGAAAATCGTTAAAAAACGGCTCTGATTGTGACTGTGGCGATGGACGTAGCGGGCAAACGCGCAATAGTAGTTGTCGCCGTATTTGCTGTGCTGCTGACGCATGGCGGCATTAGTGTTGTGGATGCACGGCGTAACCAGGGCAACCAACGCAGACCATCATCCAGCAGCAACTCTGGTCATGTGACTCAGCCCAGCTACAGTAGCAACAGCAATGGCAATAGCGGCAACTCCCACGCCGATGTTGCCAAACTGAGCTATTCCAATTACAATTCGCAACCGAATCGTCCGGCAAGTGGCGCTAATTCTAATCCAAATCCGCCTGCTGCAGGATGGAATGTGCCGCAACACGGACCGCCACCTGCTTATTCAGCCTCAAATCCGGCTGGTGGCGGACATACCAACATCCATGAGCCGCCTCCAGCGTATCATGCGCCAAGCTATGGTGCACCCAATGCCAATGTGCACCAGCCGATAACAGCCACCCAGAATCATGGCCAGCAATATTCTGGTGTGCCACCGGGCGCCACTTATTATCCAGCTGGCAGCCATATGCCCGCCGGCGGTGGATATCAACCTGGAAGCCATATGCCAGCCGGCGGTGGATATCAGCCTGGCGGCGGCTATCAACCTAGCGGCGGCTATCCATCGGGTGGCTATCATCCGGCTGCTCCCGGCGGACCACCACCAGGCACCACATATTACCAGGCGGGCTCAGCGCTGCCACCTGGCGCCGTTTACTATCCCCAGGCACCACAGCAATCATCCTCCGGCCTGGGCTTCGGTAAGCTGAAATCAAATACAGTAATTACTAGTTTGAGGAACACAATTTGATGCAGGACTAAAATTGGCAGTATTTTTTTTATTGTCCATTATTGGAAGCTTTTATCATAAATTTAAATTTTAAAGAGGTTTCCAGATTTTTCCATTTTGATATCAACACATTTCAAATATATTTATATATATATGCGACAATAATTTAAATTTATGAAATTTGAAATTGAAAAATCTAAGAACTCTTTTAGAATTCAATATCAAGAAGGATTCAAAATCAAATCGAAGTCAAAAGATTAGCTTAAAACTAAGACCCTTTTTTACAGGAACTGGACTGGTGGCTGGTGGATTGGGCGGCGCTCTGTTGGGCCATGCATTGACCCCGTCGGGCGGCAGCAGCTCATCGCAGCCTGTGGCAGCAGCGCCAGCGGCTGCCGCTGGTCAGGATCGCATCATCATTATTAACAATGGTGTGCCTGTGAATGCCAGCGATGGCACCACTGTTATCAATGCAAATGGCGCGCCCGTGGCCCCCATGAATGCTACCCAAATGGATGCACCTCCCGCACACCTCGCCCCATTCTCGACCACAAATGAAACTATGCTGATGGCTAATGGAACTGATCCGGCTGCAGCAGCAGCACCACCACCACCACCTGGTGGCATTATTTGTGTGCCCACCAAGGTCAACGAAACGGATCCGGCCGACAGCAGCAAAATGATTGAAGTGGAGAAAGTTGCCTGTTATCCGGCACCACCGCCACCAGTCGTTGCCCCTGGCGCTGCACCCGTACCGCTGGCCCCGATGGCCACCAGTATGCCGCCGCCACCGGCAATGCTTGCCCCAGATCAGGCAGCCGTACGCTCCAGCACCAGTGGCGTCAGCCAGTTGGTCAACAGCCATTTGCCACTGCTCGTTGGTCTCCTTGGCTGCTGGATGTGGCGCCTTGCCGTCGTGGCGAACTGAACGGTTCGCTACCAAATCCAATTATTGCGCTTAGCACTCTTTAGTTGCGACATTCAAACAACAACCCCAAAAGGCAAAAAAAAAAAACAACCCCACAACCCATTCCTAGTCGTGCACGACCCCCCTCTCACGGGCCTCCCCCCGCATTGCAGCGTATTTTTAAAATTATGCATTGGTATCTAGTAGTTTACCCGTAGTAATCAGTAGTAATTTTGTCTATGATTACGCCTGATATTAACCAGAAGGCCTTCAATTGTGATGATGATATTTATGATGATAATAAGACAGCTATCCCGCTATCAAGGAACACAGATCTTAACTGTGAATCTCGTACTGTATGTTAAACATTCGAATGTGGACTATTTTTAAAAACAGTATCGCGTTAATACCGTATTCCTATATATACCCGTATACCCTACACCTACCAACACACATTTTATAAAGGACCAATAATCTCAGTGATTGTATTATATTAAATATTATATTTATAGCAATTGTTGCTTAGGAGTTATTCTTAGATGCTTGCACCCATTTATTATTCATATTTTGTTTTCTCTACCAGTATTTTTTTTTCAATTTGGCTTGTTTGTTTTTAATAATTTATTTTTTTTTCTTGTTCTTGTCAATTGACTCAATAAAAGCTTAAACAACACGCCGCACTACAAGCTCCCAGCTCGTCTTTCTTTCCATCGAACAACAAATCTGAGGAATACACCTATCTATATCTATCCAATCCAACAGTTGTTCGTAGCGGGCATAGCCGATCCAGCAAAAATCTCTCTTTCAGTAGTCTGCACATCAATAACACAACACCTAAAAAACTTTCACTGATTAGCGAATATAATTAAACAGTGTGCGTGTGTATGTGTGTGTATCTGTGTATGCGTGTGTGTGTGTGTGTATCTTTGCCTGTGTGTGTGTTTTACAATCGTAACAATTGCGGTGCGGCAACGATGTGGGATGAACACAACAACAATGAACCCCAAATGCCAGCTACGGATTTCCCCGAATGTAAGTTTAATTTGTTATCGCCTTTTGACGACATTTCAAATCATGTTTGTATAAAATCTGATATATACACAATATGACTATAATTGTTAGAAATTTTTAAATGTATGCAATCGTCATTTCCATTGATTTGCCAATGCAAAAACCGAGGCCTCAAATAGCCGACATCTAAAATTTGACCACTAATTTCATTGGTAGTTGCTTGTGGGCATAAAAATACATAATGATAAAAAATTTATTGAGTAGGTTGAATATTTATATATTGCTTGCATACATATACAAACCAAAAAAAAAGAAAGTCATCTGTCGACTGATTGCCGCTATGGCAGCTATATGATTGCAGCAAAAAGTGTCGAGTTTCAAAACTCGGCTACTATTTTGCACTGAGCAGACAGACAAAATATAATAATACATATAATATAATTTTATTATACAGAACATTATAATGCCCCCTATTCAGATTTAAAACCGAGACCAATTTCCATAGAAATATGGGTACGAACAAACGCAGCAATTGATGCTGATCAACATATATATGTTCATTGCCTGAGATCGAAAACTAACTTAATTGATGCTGATCACAACATATTTATTTATACATACATATATTTCTTCCCTGGAATCAAAAACGAGGTCAATCGAATTTGAGCACATCGATAAAAGCGAATAGAATAAAAACAACGATTTTAATTGTTTTTAGATTTAGCTTTTTATTATTTCAAGTAACCCATGTATGGTTCTTATAAAAAAAATCTTTACTCCGCATCGTCATCCTCATCGTCGTTGGAGCTAATTCTGAAGTATCGCAGCTCGTACGAGTCCTTCTCGTTGGCAACCACACGGATCCAGTCACGCAGACTGTTCTTCTTCAGGTACTTCTTGGTCAAGTACTTGAGATAGGCCTTGGAGAAGTGCACATCGGAGCTAACGATAAGCTTCATCTTGGACCGCTCGAAGGTGACATTGTTGCCCAGATTGTTCACCTTGCCGTTGACCTTGAGGCGAGCCTTCACATATTTCTCCTGCGAATCGGCGAGTTGGAAACATTAGTAATTAGAAAGGGATGGCCTACAATAAACGCTCTCTCGCTCTTTTTCAGAGTCGTTGTTCTGTCTCTTTCTTTGTTAAGGCCAAAAGTCAATGGTAATTTCGAACGAAAGGCCCAAATAAAGAAGAGTGACCAATTTTTCAATATGCCACTGAGTACACTGCCATCAGAGCGACAAACATCACTCTCTAACGGCAAATCGGCGTGGCCTAAACATATATCATGGACTTAAATAAATCGAAATTCGAAAAAGTTTAATCGTACAAACAAACCCAGGCGAACAATAATCAATTAAAATGGGAATTTGTTTATTCATCAATTGAACTTATTCGATCTTCGTTGAAGTGAAGTGGTTTTACCTGTTCCGAGATGCGGCGACATCAAGGCTTGCAGCAGATGGGCAGAATTGCGCCCTGCTATCTCTAGTATACTTATATATATATTTATATGGTAGATATATACACCTAAATATCGCGCGTTTAGCGCATTAAGGTTTCCCCTTTTTAAACGTTAATTTTTTTAAAATAAATTTTCTGCATTTGTTTAGCTTTGTGGAGAAACCTGCAGCGTGACGAGATTTAAAAAATGTACACGCTTTTATAGCAGGGCGCACTATGAATTTTGGCCTGACGCACCACGGATGTGGCACGTACAACCCAGGGCCCACCACGTGGCGGTACACATAGCACGACTTGACGCTGTTCACAGACGGTTGCACCAACTGGCCAGACCCGGTACTGGCGATCAGTGGCTACCCCGTTGTGCAGTGTCCAGAGCCCCTTGTCAGAGATGTCAGAAATTATATACTCAAGTCGAAAGTACAACCAATAAGCGTATAATATTGATTTACAATATATATGTACGATAAATGGAAATAAGTTCCAAGCTTTTGTTTCAGCAGTTGTTAACCGCACATGACTGACATAGTTTTGCCAAATGCAGTTTAATCTCTACCGAAATTACTTGCTGTAACCACAACTTTTTATCCAGAGCCTCTGTGATTTGCGGCAATGAAAAGCTTGGTGTGGTAGAATTGGACTGACGTCACTGTTGCCTTGGTTGTCGCTTTTTCGAGGTTATGTTTAGCAATCGCTGCTTCTTGTTTTGGATGCAACATGAGTGTGTTGTAGAAAACTTGAGTGATACTTACGAAATCGGCAACATCCATAATGTTGTCCTCGGCAATGTTGGTGCAATCGATGGTGAAGCGCAGCGAGACCTTCTTCTTCTTCAGTCCCTTGCCACGCAGCGCGTTCTTCTTTACAACCTTGCTGGGCGCATTTGCAGGCTTTGCCTTGGGCTTGGCGACAGCTGGCTTGGCAACTGCAGCAGCTGCGGGAACTGCGGCGGCGACAGCAGCTGGTACTGCAGCAGCAACCTTGGCAACCGCGGGTGCTGCCTTCTTTGCTGGCGGGGCAGCAGCTGCAGTTGGCGCTGCCTTCTTGACGGCAGCTGGTGCAGCCTTCTTGGCGGTAGCAGCCGCTGGTGCTGGAGCAGCCTTGGCGTCCTTCTTGGCCGCAGCTGGAGCGGGCGCCGATTTCTTCGCGGCGGCAGCAGCTGGGGCTGCCTTGGTGCCGGAAGCAGCTGCTTTCGCAGCGGCAGCGGGCTTACCTGCAGCAGCTGCCTTCACGTCCTTAGCGACTTCCGGTGCCTTCTTCACGTTCTTCGCAGCAGCAGCCGCTGGCTTGGCGGCCTCAGCTGCCTTTGGCTTCTCCACTTTGCCCTTGGCGGCGGCGGCGGCAGCTGGTGCAGCCTTCTTCTCGGCGGGCTTGGCGGCCGAAGCCTTGGTATCTCCCTTGTTGGTCTTGGCCTAAGATTTAAGATTCGTATACACATAATTAATATTATATTTGGCGCAATTTATTTCAATCAATTTTTGCACTATCACACGCGTATTTTGTGCAAAAATCTCAAAAATGTGCACGCAGAATAATTTTGTGCTGCATATTTTCAATTAGTTGAGTATAATTCACGTGTGATGGTGCTACCAATTCATGATTTTTCGCGAGCGCTTACAGTTGGAGCCATCCTATTACTTGAAAACCACGGAGGAAAAGAACCAATATATCGCAATGGACAAAAGTCATCGATTCTGAGTTTTATTCGTGTGAATGACGATTATTTTCACGATACGTTATACAGCACTATTTAGTATTTTTCTGGACTTTTTTTTAGGCTCTTAATGCCAAAAACATACAGTCACACTGATCGTTCATTTTAGCACTTGACCAAAAGTTTGGTCTTTTCGTTTGCATTTTGATTGGTCATACTGAAGTAGTCAGCCAGCACAAGTGAACCATAGACGAGAGCGACAGCTAGTTATTTTTGTTGGGTTGGTTAAAAAGTAAAGTGAAAACTGCGTTTCTTATACAGTTATTTAACAAGCACAATTATGAAATTCCAATATAAAGAGGAGCATGCATTTGAAAAGCGTCGCGCCGAAGGCGACAAAATTCGCCGTAAATATCCTGACCGTGTGCCTGTAAGTATAATAAAATCGAGTATTTATAACTAAATTTTGTATTTTTGACTCTTAACACTGTGCATTTGTGTGTGTGTTGGGTTGTTTATATGTATGCATTTGTTTTGCGTCGTTTAATTCGTGTGTGTATGTGTATGTAGTAGCTGTTGCTACACACACATATTGCGGGGAAAATCAATAATGCGCAAATTGGTTGTAGTAGCAAATGGGAATAATTTGATGACCACTTCTTGCTCTTATTTATCAGCGGCACTTTTTCACATGTGTTGCATGCTAATCAAATGCATTTTTCCAGTCGTCACAAGTCAAATCTTAAGTAAAAATCAAATAAATTGATGCATTAACCAACATATACACAGAATGCTTTGTTCGGACTATAAAAATGTGTGTGTGTGTGCGAGAGAGAGCCAGCTGCTATCTGACTCGCTTACTCAGCTGTTTTGCTGTTGTTTTTCATTTCGCTGCCTTCTCGCTTTTTACCCCCACGGCTTCAGCGCCCCCTCCCTGTTCTCTATCAACGCACACGGCCAACCAGAAAGTTGTTTTTTTTTTCTATGAAATCAACAAATTTTTGTGTTTTTTGTTTGCTTCAAGTGCGTTGTTTTTGTTTGCTGATTTGCAAAAAGGTTGTCCAGACTGTTTTAGAACTGCGCATAAAAAAAAACAACCTGTGATTTTGGTTATTGTCCAAAATTTGTTGTGTTACGTTTTTCTATTTTTGCATTGAATCTACAATTAGTCACTTGCTCACTTTGTTCTTATTTCGCCATATGTAAAAAAAACTGAATAGATTTCTCTCTCTTGCTCTCCGTCTCCCTCTGTAAATACCACTGTTATCAGCGAAGGAAGTCGCGGCCATTTTTCTTGCATAGGTAGAAATACTGCAATTTTTAATGACATTATGGCCACACTGCACCTCACCCTCTTTTTCTTCATTTCCCTCAATCACCTTGCTCGTTATATTATTCAGCTTACTTCTCGTTCTATTATAATATATATATAAAAATATATCTATATATATATATATATGTATATTTAACAATTTGTTTGTGTTTGCTTTACTTGCTTTGTGTTTCACAATTTTGTATTTTGGCAAGCAGTAGACACTGAAAATCACATAACAGCTGACTGACGAGAAACCAAATACAGGCAAGGCCAGGTCGCTCGCTAATTATGTCCATATACAAATGTCTAAACAAATACAAAATGTATATATATTATGTGATTATACATACATATATATATATATTATATATGTTTATACAAATACATATATATATTATATGTTGACACAAATATATATAAATATATGTTTATAAATATATACATACCTATTGGCCATTTTCATCTTGAGCAGGGCCAATGACACACTCCCTCTTATTTGGCTCTTTTGATAGTTAACAACAATTCTAAGTATAAATATATTGGTATAAATATGTATGTGGGCTTGTGCACATATTGTATGCATGTTTAATTGATGTTGCTAAAATTTGCCACTTGCCACTGTCAAATTGTTTTGTATTTTGTGTTCGCTGTTACAGCAATGCTACACAAAAAAATGCAATTACACTTATTAGTAATTATTTGAGAATAATGAGTCTACACACGTACTAAATTTATATTTATATATACATGTACATATACATATACGAGTGCATATGATAAATCATCGGTATGTCATCACGTATTAACTTTTTATTGAAGACGCAATTTATTTTGTTACCATATCTGATGAAATGCTCTTATTTTTTCTTCGATTTTGCTGCTTACTTTATACAGGTGATAGTGGAGAAGGCACCAAAGGCGCGTATTGGCGATTTGGACAAAAAGAAGTATCTGGTGCCATCCGATTTAACTGTGGGCCAGTTCTACTTTCTCATCCGCAAACGCATCCACCTGCGTCCCGAGGATGCACTCTTCTTTTTTGTCAACAATGTCATTCCCCCAACATCTGCAACAATGGGCTCATTGTACCAGGTATTATAGAATATGAACTGAAAAAAACTGAACAAGCAATATCAACAATTTCTCACCCTTCTACTCCCAGGAGCATCACGAAGAGGATTATTTCCTGTACATAGCCTACTCCGATGAGAATGTCTATGGAATGGATAAGTAAAAATCGACTGCATCTCTCCCTATTCTGCGGCAAGCGTTTTTCAAACCATGCAACAACAAAACCTATACAGAAAATTCTATATATATATATAAATATACATAAATTTTACATTTAGCATGCAAGTTAACATATAAAATGTAATGCATAAAATGAAAAAAAAAATGAACGATAGCTAAAAAAATTGTGCAGGTCTAAGATAGTAAACTATTGACAAACAAATATTCTAAAAATCAAAAATCCAAAAAAAAAACAAAATAAAATTTTTTACAGAAAATGAAAAAAAAAAAAAAAATATAGGACAAAAGCAAATGTTATGTGAAAATTATTTTATATAAACATTTTCTATACGCGCTAGTATTTCAGATTACCTATGCTTTAACAATATTTACTTGGCACCGATTTGTTCAGTTTACTCTTTTGCCATAGTTGCGTACCGTGCAATTTTCTTATTTCTGTGAGGTACTTCAATATTATCTTCTTTTTTTTTTGTAATAATACGACAAAATTTTGTGCATATTTAGTGTGTATGGTTACAATTAGGACACTCTTGGTTAAGCGTACAGTAATTAATCTACTATTAATTAAATAAATAAAAAAAAATTACAAAAGTTGGATAACTTGTCAAAAAAACAACGAAATAAAATTATATTAAATTTATTTTGTTAAGGATTGTAATGGCATGGCATGGGGCTTGAACTAGCTGTTCGAGAAATTGAAAATTTTCACCGTAAAATTCACATAAGTTTATGCATATATACATTTGAATTAGAAGATTTCTTTCCAGAAAATGTTTACAATTGTATTATAATTTGTTATTTAGTTGTCGATATTTCTCACATAATAATCGATGTTAATGCACTATTGATCAGCTCTGTGCGATTTAGCAACACTGCTTTTTGAATATGAGTGAGACCATATTTCTGCAAATGTCATGTTATTTAAACCTCAACAGCGCGTTAGCAGTTTTTTTTAACAACAAAGACGCGTTTCGCCAATAACATTACCATTTTGAGTTTGACATATTAACATCATAGACTTTTATTTAGCAGAAGTTTAGACGTGTTTTTTTAAGCAGGCAGTAGGTAGGCTTTGCACATTCTTATTAGTAAAGTCATTAGTTTTATGTGAAAATATTCAAGTAATCAAAGTGCAAGTACGCGGCTGGCTAAAGAGCTTTAACGTGCCCGGATTTGGTATAAGAACTCAAATCAGGTAAAATGAAAACGGCATATTTTTTCCGGGTTATCAATTTTCGGCCGCCCAGTTACAAAACTGGCGCAAAAAACAAGAAGTGCTTGTGTTTTTGTTGTTGTTGTTGCTATTGTTGTCGGTGCGAAGTACAGCTTGTGTCGCATAAGTAAATATATCGTATTTAGATAATTATTATTAATATTATTGTTGTTGTCATAGCAGCAAATGGGTGCAACGTGAGTAATTACAATTGATTTTTGTTTCGAGCTCTTTTGTGTGACGCATTTATTCTTTGTCATCGTTTCAAGTTCGCTTTGTTGTTATTTTCTACTGGAATATTGGTAAATTGGTTTCGCTGTCAGTGCGCCATTTGCCACCCCAATCAGAAAAAACATCACAGACTTAACGACAGAAATACAGCAGTGGTTACTTTTACAGTTCCGGTTCTCTCATGCCAAGGAAACTTTAATAAACTGTGGGTCACACGGTTTTATTCAATTAACATATACATGGTGATACTAAAACTAGTGTTGCTACATTTTAATGCTGATTTTGCAAAATAACGTACATTTGGCAGATTTTAGAACAAAATATAATTCCGTGTCTAATTAATTAAAAGAAAAGACCTCTGGTTGTTTCCAAATTGTCTTTGTAATCGTTAGTTAGAAAAAGTTTTCGCAGAGAAACTAATCGGAACTTGCAGCACTGGTTGGGACTGTAGCCAGTGCAACAACAAAATCAAACAGCTGATTAAGCAGAATCAGCAGCAGCAGCCATTGTAAACGACCTCCATATCAGCCCCCCACTCGTACCAGCTGAATGTAATACATTGGCAGCCCCTGAACACAATTACACACACCGTTACGTACACTACGCCGTTATGACAAGTGAAATAAAAAATGTTACTGATCACAATGTTTTTGATGTTATTGTTGTATTATAAAGCGTAGCAGCGCTTTACAGAACCTCCGCACATGTATGCATTATTCATGTGTCTGTGTGATCAGACTCACACGTGTGTGTGTGATCAGACTTACACGTGTGTGTGTGATCAGACTTACACGTGTGTGTGCTCTGCAATGTGGATTCATTTTATTGGTGCTTAAGTATCGTATGATAATATGTTGTTGTTGTGCTTTTCCCGCGCGAACCATCGACACACCCACACACACATACACATACACATACTTGCATATTTTTATTTGCTGTGTTGCCAAGTAGCACCCAAATTGAAGCAAATTAATAAAGGCCGGCAAGGTAGAAATATATATTTCGTTCACACCGATTATTGAGTACACTATAAAATTTGTACAAAAAACTAATGCCTAATAGCATGTGTATTTAACGAATTCGTACTAAGGTGATTATAGTGATAAAGTTGCAATTTCAAATTAAAATAAAATGCACTTAAAGTAGAGATCGATAGAGAAAGTTAAAGTGCAAATAATCGATAAAAAAGTTATCTGCGCAATTTGACACACATTCATGCCTTTTAAGGCCACATAAGTTATTTAAGGATTGTCAAATATATATATATATATATATCATATTAGATATCGTACACATTTCACTAAAGGGGCACAATATTTAGTTTTACAATATCCACCATCGCCAAAAACAAATTATAAAATTAAAATGAACTAATTCGAATGGTTTTTTCTGTGGCTGCTGTAAAAAAGAAATATATTTTTCAGTGCAAATTGTTTATAGAATTAAAATAGTCTCTACTAGCCACGGTAGCTTTTTTTTTTTTTTTTTTTGATTTTGCAAAACCTTTTGAAAAAATGTACACATTTTTAGTTGTGGGGAAGGGATTGATGATTTTCTTTTGTTTTTTTTGATTTGTTGTTTGTTTTTATTTAATTTATTGAAATTCGGTATTGATCATTTGGTAGCTGCTTGAGGCCATACAAAAATCGCTTAAATGTCACAACACAACAAAAAGGACGCAGCCAGCCATGCGAGTAGCACACGCCAGCGCAAACAGCAGCAGCAGCAGCAGGACGAAGGCAACATCAACACCAAAAGCAATAGCAGCACCAACAGTAGCACCGGCAGCAACAAGAGCCAAAAAAAACTGTCACCCAATGGTAGCACTACCAAGGGCAACAGCAGCAACAGCAACACCTCATTTAGCAACAGCAACAGCAACAAATTGCAGACACAGACGAAGCCCAACAACAGCGGCAGCCATAGAATGCAGTTAAGCAAAAAGGATAAACAGCAAAAGGACAAAGAGCGCATCGAGCGTGCACAGCTCGTCCTCTGGCGTCGACCCATGCAAACGTCCAAATATTGTGCACTCGAACTGATTGCACTGCTGCGTTCATGGAGCAGCAGGTGAGGCATCTACAGATCATAATCCACAGCAACATTGATAATTTATTTACTGCTCTCTTTTAGTTTACTGAAACACCGCAGCATGCTGGCTGTTTTTATAGTAATAGGTATTGTATTTAGCATAATTTACAAAATTGATGGACCCCATCAGTTAATCATTGAGCTGGTGCGTCGCAACACCTGGTTCTTTGTCTACTGGCTCGGACTCGGCGTCCTCTCATCTGTTGGTCTCGGAACCGGGCTGCATACGTTTCTATTGTATCTGGGACCGCATATAGCCAGCGTCACACTTGCCGCCTATGAGTGCAATTCACTAGCATTTCCGCAGCCGCCCTATCCCGACGAGTGAGTAAATAACCTGGAAACCAAATCTCGATAATCTCAGTCACAGAACAGTGGTCGCTCGCTAATTGTCACAAGCAGTACAAACAGTAAAGTTGTTTATGTTTAAATCTACATAAATATATATAGTCTATGTATTTTATCATATTTATCATATGATAATTGGGTTTTTGAGGAATGAGAATTACCTTTTAGACCCGAATTCCGATTTGCGAGCGATCACTGCACGAGCATAACTTATGTACTATTTTGTGTAATATGTGACTTGTTACATACAGCATTATCTGTCCGGAGGAGCCGTATTTAAAACGCATGCCAAGCATCTGGTCGATCATGTCAAAGGTGCGTCTGGAGGCATTCCTTTGGGGCGCTGGCACTGCACTCGGTGAACTGCCGCCGTATTTTATGGCCAAGGCGGCACGTTTGTCCGGTTACGATCCCGACGATGCCGAGGAGTTGGCCGAGTTTGAGGCTCTCAATGCCAAGCGGCATCAGAAGAACCTCAGCCTGATGGACAAGGGCAAGCTGTTCATGGAGCGTGTCGTCGAGCGTGTCGGTTTCTTTGGCATATTGGCCTGTGCTAGCGTATGTCCAAGAGTGCAAGAGTTTTTGAATCCCAATTCTAATTGAAAATTTACTGTGCAGATTCCCAATCCACTGTTCGATTTGGCGGGCATCACCTGCGGACATTTCCTGGTGCCATTCTGGACGTTCTTTGGCGCCACGCTAATTGGCAAGGCGATCATAAAGATGCACATACAGAAAATCTTTGTAATCATTGCGTTCAATGAGACGCTCATCGAGCGCGCCGTCGATCTGCTCGCAGCGATGCCTGTCTTTGGCCGGAAGCTGCAGCAGCCGTTTAAGGCATTCCTCGAAAATCAGAAGCAGCGATTGCATCGTCAGCAGCGCGGACGGACTGCCAATGCTGGCGCTGGTGCCGATTCCGGCAATCTAATCTCGAAAATCTTTGAGACATTTGTCATTGGCATGGTCTGTTATTTCGTAGTCTCCATCGTCAATTCGCTCGCCCAGAGCTATCATAAGCGGCTGCACAAGAAACACCGCAATATGGCAATACCGGCACCTGCCACGCCCACAGTCAGTGGTGGCAGCGGGGGCGGAGTCTTGAAGAAGCATAACAAGCAGAAGGCTCTGCGCAACTAAGCATCAAATGCCAAACCCACTTGCAAAATTCCTTATCTTTTTTTTTAAATATTTTTTTTGTCTTGTGTTAGCCAAATATCAAATAGTTTTTGATTCTTGTAGGTTGGGTTCCCATGTATGTATTTTTATTTTGAGTTCTAAAAGGAGTTGAGTTGTGAGACGGAATCGTTGCAGATGCGAAATACCTTAAAACCATAAGTAATACAAGCAGATAACAAGTAGCAAAGAAAATGGGAAGTTTCTATAGCTAAGAAATACTGTCCAAATTTGCCTTTCAAATTGACGATCCACCAAGTTACGTTCCAAATTTTGTGTCTTTAAAATTTATCTATTTACACTTTTCGTAATATAGGCCCAGTAGTGGGCTTGGCTATAATTTTTTTTAATCGATTCTTAAAGGTGGCTATCAGTAACATACCAACCAAATTCAAAAACGGAAGATATAGCTATATAAAATGTTTTGGGGCAAATACCTTTTGTATGAAAGTTTAAAAATACAAAATACAAATAAAATACAATACAAGGGAGAGGGAGTGAGAGGGATAGCTATAGTGCTACGCTTGGAATGACCGTAGTGAAAATCTAGAAAAGACTAGTTATAAAAAATTACAGTGCATATATTATATAAACCATTCGGTTAGCTCTTCTTTTTTATTATTATTATTGTTTTATTTTTGTTTGTTGCACCCTTGATTATATAATTTATTTGATATAATTTGCGTTAGTAGAATGAGAAAATTCAATACAAAACGCAATTTGCTGTGTAGTAGAAATTTGCTTTAAAATAAACAAAGACATTGATAATAGAAAACAACTGAAAGAAACTAAATGCTGAAAAATAAACGGAATTACAAATATATATATAAAAGTAAACACTGTTTGTATTGGGCAGAAAAATGGGCTGTTTGTGGCATCTTAACCCAATGATGGATGACCCAAAAAAAACAAATACAAAAGTATTTATATATAAGCAAGGATGGGCTCGCATTACTGCTTATTACCAGTTCTATGTATAGATCTGTTTACAAAAATCAGAACTTTTGTAAAATATATTTCCTTTTACGAAATTATAATTTGTTCTCTAATCAGCAAATTTGGATTTTGAACTGCTGTACTTTTAAAAAGGCACAAACTATTGCAATTGAATTGAAACCATATCATATGCAATTGAATGATGGCAATAAGTGTACTCGTCCCATCACAGTCCTAACTCATTAAGTTAAATAGCTTTAAGCGAAGCGTTTTAGATGCTGACAGTTTGTCCGAAGGACAATTGCCTCTGACGCAGCTGGCGTCGCACTTGTCATTTAATTTTTTTTATTATTGTTATGCCGACTGCGACTGTGGCGAGAACGCGTTGCGAATGTCAAATTCAAAACAGACAACCAACAACAACTAACAAAAGAAATGTCAACAAGTAGAAAATGGTAGATGGAGGCCAGTTGGTGGTCAACGAGCGCAGGGGACGTGCGAAATGTGTGTGGCACGTTCGTTAAACATCTTCATTTAGCTGTCAGCGTTTATTTAAAATGAACGTACACACACACACACGCTAACACACATGTCAAGTGTCAAAGGATAATGTGTGGTGTGATCCCGCAAAAGCGCATACAGGTTTCTCTTCGTTGTCAGTCGAGTGTTCAATGTTGGGTGTTGGCCATTGTAGGCGCCGCGCATAAATTCCGTTTACATGCACAGAAGGCGCGCACTGGCCACACCCAGATAGTGTTGACATGGCTCCTTTATTTTTTTCCACCCAAATCTAGCGGTTTTTTTTTATTAAGCGTTCATATTCTATTTGAATTACTTTATTTTTTGCCGTGTTTTCATTTATTTTGTTAGCCAATAATGTTGCAACTGCCAAGCCTAAACTAGAACTAAAATTGAAAAGAAGCCAAATTTGTTGCTTTTAGCATTTTTATGGCTTTTCAGCTTTTAAAGGTCAGTTTGCTTGCTAAAGGATAACTACACTACACAGGACAACAACTGTGGTGGCTACGTGTTTTGCAACCGTTGATGCTTTTGTACAACAACAACAACAACTGCAATTAAGTTGCCAAACGCACAAAGTCTTCATCCCTAATCTACCCGTAATCCGCCGGCCAGCAGTCAACAAAGTTGCCATTTCAGTTCACGCTCCAAAGTATGCAATGATAGTGTGTGGAATATGAGATACCAGCCGGAAACTGCTCAAGTGACTGTGACAGAGCGGGTCACAGAAAGAGCTGGTGGGAAGAGAGACAGAGAGAGAAAGAGAGAGAGAGAGAGAGCTTGTGGTTCAAGGGCTGTTGCACAAACGAGCTTCGCTTTGGACTCGGCGTGTGCAAATATGCGCCAAACTAGGGACTGAAATTGAAGATGTGTTTTGAATGGCGGCTCGAAGCAACCCCCAACTCAGCCCCAACTTGCCACAAACGGCAGACCCCTTCACATGTATAGTGTTTCATTTGGGGCTGGCAAACTTGACTGGTCCTGTTGTAATTGTCAATCGCGTGTTATCGGCGTGTATGCGATATGTTTCTGTTATCGATCTGCAGGCATCACAGTTATGCACTCAAGTAAAATAACATAACAAAAAATTAAGTGCTTAGATTAAATAGACCGATTACGGTGAGAATAATATATTTAAACATGCATTAATTGTTAAAATAATTAATATTTTAAATTTTCACAAAAATTAAATAATATGAAATCAAGTAATGTTAAATCTAAATTGATAAATTTAAGTTATTAATATTAATTAAAGTAGAAAATATGTTGCAGTTATTCTCAGTACTGACAATCAATGTTCGATACTTTCTTTCGATAGTTTGTGGCGGCAATTAGGATCATCGCTAGCGGCCGTTGCGGCCTGCGAATGGGGCAACTGGCGACTGTGTCTGTAGCATAGCCGTAGACGCATACCAGCTGCGTGCGCATTTAGACGTGTTTTCGCATTTATTTCTTGTTACTTGTGCAGCTGCTGTTACTGTTGTTGCTGTGTTTTGTTGTTATTGTTGTCCTTTGCATGCATGCATGCGGCAAAGTCACAGTTCGAATAAACAAAAACAAGCATTTTAACGAAAGCGCGCCTGCTGCCAGGCAACAGTTTTTTCCTAGTGTGATTTTATTAATGTTTTTTTTTTGTAGATATATTGTGAGTTTTTTGTTTTTGTTGTCAATTATTTTATGGTTTGATAAAAATGTTGCAAACATAAATATAATGTGAGAAGATGGATTTCGCGAATCGCAATAATACGGCCAACAAATTTGTCTGTCCCAGCGACAGGCAGCTCGCCCTGCGTGCCAAGTAAGTACAAAAGGATCAAAATGAATATAGGCAATCTAAATTGACAATGCAACAATTGGCTGGCTGCTCAAAGTCTGTGTGCCTGTGAGTGTGTGTGTGTGTGTGTGTGTATGAAAGCTAAACAACAGCGTTAACACTGACTAAACTTAAATAATGTGTGTGCGCTGTGCGCGTCATAATCAGAAACTGGCTGCTCTTCTTTGTTGTTGTGGCTTTATTGTTGTTGCTTTATTGTTGTTGCTTTGTTGTTGTTTTACAGTTGTTGTTGCTTGTGCTTGTGCTGATAACGCGGCGCGCAACAGTTAGCGCTTAGCTAAAAACAACAATAAATAACAAGAACAATGCCAACTGTCGCGTATGTGTCGCCCAAAGCTTTAGTTATAATTTAATTAACTTTGACTGCGTCAGTCCTAGCTGTCTCTGAGCTGTATGTGTGTGTGTGTGAGTGTGTGCGAGTGCGATTAACTTAATCAAACATCCACATACTCAGGAAATGAGCGAGTGAGCTACAGTTGGCGCCCGCTAAACTGAAAGTTTCATTTAAGGAAGATCGCTGGAAAATTTTAACTATACATCAATTTTGAATTGTCAACTTTTTTATTTGCCCTTGCTTCTTAATTCCTAGATAATTATGGTATTATAGTTTTCAAAATTTGCAAAAGCGTTAATTTTATTATATTTTGCTATATATATATATATATGTATATATTAGAAGACTGAAATTTTAATTTCTAAAAATTCTATTTTGATGCTTAAAAATATGATTCTCAATTTAATTGGGCAATTCGTTGCGACCTTAGATAAAATTTTATTTTTTTTTTATTTATATAAAATAAGACTTTTGAGCTGCTAAAAACCGTAATTATTCCAAAAATGTTTAGAATGATTTTAGAATTAATTTTATGTATATATGAGCACTGTGGTGTCTTAGTGGTGTGTGTGTGAGTGACCCTGGAGTTGCCGGAGAGTTGTCAAGGACCCAGGCAATGCTCATATGATGTCCTTTGTCCTCGCATTCTATTCATAATTGCTGGCTGGCCGCATGCTGAGCCACTGACAGATTAATTAAATTTTACTAATACTTGAATTTTTTTTATATATTATTCTTAGACGGGAAAAAAACGTGTTTGCTTATATATTGCTTTTGATGGCGACTGACTGACTGATTGGGTATTGGAGAGAGAGAGAGATGTGGGAGGGGTGCAGATGCATTACACACACACACTCACACACACACACCAGCAGAAGCTAGTAGCTAGTAGCATATGTTTGTATGAAAGTGAAAAACGTGTAGCATACTGCGAGGCGCAATCCCAGCTGACTGCGAATTGAGGCTTAACGCAGCATTAAATACAAGTACTCACACACTTACACTTACACACACACAAACAGGCACACAGGCACATACATACAGTCAGGGTGAGAGACTCGCACATTTTATGCATAATGCCGCATCCCCAAAGCACACACGCACAGCGTGCGGCACAGCGGCTGGCAGCTGTGTGGCAGCAGCATGTTTCAAAGTGCTCAATTTACACTTCCGTTCGCTCGCATTTTATTTTATTTTTCTTTTATATAAAAAAGGAAACAAAAATAGCAGCAGCAACCGCAGCAGCATATAAACAATGCGGCTGTGCGTGACGCATGCACACTGAGCACATAACATTAACAGTTGGTTGGGCGTGGCAAGAGGGGGGTGTTGCGGTAAGCTGTAACAGGCGTGTACTTGAAATTCAAATTGCAACACAGCTCAGTGGCAGCTGTGAAGGCCCCAAGCTGTCAAATAAATACGCCACAAAGAACTGCATTTAAATTTGCTGACAATGTTTTGAGCCATTTAAATGTAACTGTTGCTTTGTATGCGTATTTGCAAATACATTTTCCAGGCATTACATATATATTCAAATGCATTTTCTACTCTGTTTGTTGGCCAACACGAGCCTAACATAAATTACCAATTGGCAGTTTCAATTTATTTGAGCCGCAAGGATTTGTCGCATGCCACGCATCGTCAGCGAGTTTTTTGAGAACACTTTTTAAGAATGAACAGTTTACACATTTGATAAGTGCTTTGGTTGGTTTTTACGGCGTTAATATATTATTAATAAAATAGTTTACACATTTGCTAAGTGCTTTTTACAAGTTGTTTAGAAATTGCAATTGACACGTGAAATGCAGGCAAGTGAAATGGACTCCATTTACAAATAACAAAAACTGAGGCCTAAGCTGTGGCCGGAAGTGCTCAAGGCAACAGGCGACGCTCGAGCGGGGCTACAGTCCACATTCGCTATAATGAACTAAGTAAATACTAATGACGATGCTAACGGCAATATTGAACAGGTTTACCTTAATTTTGTCATTTAACAAAAAAAAAGCATTTAAATTGTGTGTTGTTGTGTGTGTGTGTGTTATATGCAGATAGCTTTTGCATGTCAATAAACCCGGGGCAAGGCATTGAAACGTCGACCACAAAACCAGCACCACGAACACAAACAGTTAGTGTAACATAAACATTCAACGAGCACGTTGCATGCTAAACTGTTCAAGTGTGTGTGTGTGTGTGCGCGCGTGTGTGTGTGCCAGTATGTGCGAGTGTATCGCGTGTGTGCTGATTTGTCCAGCCCTTAAATTAAGGTTATGCGCCCCATAAAAAGATAAAAATCGCAAACAATTGCATGTTGAAATGGATTAAGTTGAAATTCGCATAAACAATATACAATTTTACTATTTTTAAATTAAAGCTGATTTAAATGCTACTCATAGATATCATATTTAATTTATTTAAATCTAGTTTATTTAAAAGATAGATTATAATTAAGCTACGACTTCTATTAAGCGCTTCACCTTAGTTTTGCATAAATACAAATTTGCTGGCTTGCAAGTGTGTGTGTGTGATGTGTGTGTGATGTGTGTGTGCGGGTGTGTGTGAGTGCCCGTATAGCTGTTGCGTTTTTAATGCCATGTGTAAGTGATTCCAAAGTGGCTATAAAACGCGCAAGCCCGGTCCTAATCCAATTCTGACCCTGAGCCCCGACGCCTTTGCGTCTTAATTAACTTTGAACTTGACATTTTGGCCCTGGAACTGAGGCTGAGGCTATGCCCCAACAACAGCCACTCTAACAAACACAACAACAACAACAACAACAACAACAACAACAACAACAACAACAACAACAACAACAACAACAACAGCAGCCACAGCGAAAATAACATGAATACCGCATTAGGTAGCCCAGCACTAATTACGCTCACTCGGCAAACACCGACCCTCAAACACACACACACACACACATACAGACACACACACACACAATCCCCCGACTAGGCAGACACCCTTCAGTTATGACAATAGCAATTGAATTTAGGTGTCTCAAAACTTCGATTTGTTTAAATCTCTTTTAAACAGGGGCAAATTGATTTGTGTATCATAAAAAATCTGATTCTCCATTTGTGCTTTAATTAATAAAAGAATATTTAATAATGCAAAAATATTCCGATTTAGATTTTGAGGTTTTTATAATTTATTGCTAAACGTTTTGATTTCAACTTTTTAGAACATTTTTAGAAGCAGTTTGTTTTTACTGTTTTTGATTACAATTTCATTATTATTCTTTAATATTTTAAAAACTAAAAATCGAGCGAAAATACCTGCTTTATGTGTTATTGCTTTATAGGGTATATATTATTTATATTTTATTTATTTATTTATTTAATATCATCTAAAGAATCTAAAGAAAAATTAAATTTAAAATGATATATAATATTAAAAATGCAAAATGGTGCAACATTTGTTGCATGTATTGGAAAAAAACCAAAATAAAAAACAAATTAGTAATTTTTATTTTCTCTTGCAGATTAAAAGCCGGTTGGAGCAGCTCGAAGACCAATGAACCCCTGCGGCCCGATGAACAGGAGGCCATCATATCGGTGATCCGGCGGAACGAGGAGATAGAGGTGGCAGAGCGGCAGCGTGTCGGCAGACTTGTCGAGCGTGTCGAGAAGATCAAGTTGCACGCCGTCGAGCGTGGTCCAAACTGTTGTCGGCTGTGCGGCGATGCGTTTGGGCTGCTGCGGCCGCAGCGCATCCTGTGCGAGGACTGCCGAAAGTCTGTGTGCGCCAAGTGCAGTGTCGATATCAACATACGGTATCACAACAGCGAGAGGACCCGCGAGATTTGGCTGTGTCGCATCTGCTCGGAGACGCGCGAGATGTGGAAGAAGTCGGGCGCCTGGTTCTTTAAGGGGCTGCCCAACTATGATATGCCGCGCAGTGCCAGTGCCACGCCCACATCGACGCCAGTGGCCTGCGGTCGGGCCGTACAGAGTTGCCACGGAACGCCGACGCGAGCCACACGCATCAATAAGCTAACGATTCGTGTCAACGACGACACCAGCAGCAGTGGCAGCAACAGCAGCCATTCCGGCGGCAGCGCACATTCTGACCCGGAGGATGAGCTCGATGGTGTAACGGGCAAAATGCCAACCACAACAATGCCGGTTCAACAACAACAACAACAACAACAGCAACAACGATTGCAGCGAGATGAAAGTTTCCGATTGCGTGCCTACGGCTCAATACGCAGCTTCATCGACGGCGGCGAACGGAAGCTGTCCAACTCGTTCTTTTTTGGTCGGCCACCGACGACGACGACGACAACGACGACGACACCGAGGCACTCACAGTGCCTGGATAGCTATGACACCGTTAGCATCTCGAATGCATCCACAGTCGCCGCCCACCTGCGGGGCGAGAGCAGCTTTCTGTTGCGTCGCAGCTCGGTCAGCTCATCGTGGTCCGTTAGCGATAGCTCTGGTTCCGGCAACTCGGCCACACAACAACAACAGCAGCAGCAACACAAACAAGAACAGCAACAGCAACAACAGAAGCAGCAACAACAACAACAACAGCAGCAGCAACACTGCCGGGATCCTCTGCTGGGCTGGTTGGAGATTGCAATCAGTTATCGGGAGAGCTACCACAGTCTGGAATGTACAATGGTGCGCGCCCAGGATGTGCCCGCAATGGATGCAGCCGGTCTGGCCGATCCCTATTGTAAGCTGAATATTGTTACGCCGGAGGGACACACAAAATATACGCGTTGGCAGCGCACCAAAACCGTACACAAGACCCGCAATCCGGATTTCAATGAGACGCTACAGTTTGTGGGTGTTGAGCCTGAGGAGTTGGGCAACTCGCTGCTCCATGTAGCGCTATTCGACGATGATAAGTATGGTCATGATTTTCTCGGAGCCGCCAAGGTTTGCCTTTCCACAGTAAGTCCCAGTTGACTGCAAAATTCTCGATGAGATTCACTTGGAACACCAAGCACCTAGAATGATATAGCAATATTACTTTTTCTTTACTTGATTTTATTGAAACAAAAACTTTACCGATTACTCATAAAATATCAATATTTTCTTAATTTGCAAACAATTTTCGAGATCGACCAATAGATGGCGCTATGCAATTCCTTTATCTTAAATCTTCTTAGTGATATTCGTACCCCTTTTAATATTATTCGATGGCTCAGTTAATTTCTATTTTTGTGACAGCATTTTTAATTACCCATAAAGTATACATATTTTTGATCAGGATCAACAGGTCCATTTCTGTTTGTCCGTCTCGATTATCGATACATTTCGATTGCCGATAGCAATAAGTGTGACAATTTTAACAGAATTACACTGAACATTACAATGAATATTAATACAGAATATTTTTTGTACATATTATGAATCAACCAAGAAATTAAATAACTTCGTTTAGAGACCAGCTCACTCGACTACAGCATTCTTACTTGCTGTTATTATTAGAGAAACTTTAATTTTCTTAACTTTTATTAAGAAACAATTCTCTTGGTTATACTTATAAAAATATATACTGATACTTATAAAAAAAATACATTTTGAAAATGAGACAGAAAAAGTGCACAAATTGTTGTCCTCACACCTTTTTTTAACGTCCAGGAGGTGTGTTGTGTGGTGTGTGTATTTTCATATATATATTGCAAGTATTCAATTTGGGTTATTCCTATGCAGGTGCACAGCACGACGCAGTACCGGATTTCGGTGCCGCTGGGCGTGGAGGACCAGTACAGCAATGAGGCGGAACTGGCGCAGAGTTGGCCAAATGGCAAGATACTCATTTCGCTGTGCTACAATACGAAGCGACGAGCGCTGGTGGTCAATGTGAAGCAGTGCATCAATCTGCTGGCAATGGACAACAACGGAAGCTCCGATCCCTTTGTTAAGCTGTAATTGAAACGGGGGATTATCCCTGCTCGTCCTCTTAATGTGCACCCAATTACTAATTGACTTGATTGCAGACAATTAAGACCGGATGCGCACAAGAATAAGAAGCACAAGACGAGCGTCAAGTGGCGCACCCTGAATCCCATTTACAACGAGGAGTTCTATTTTGAGGCCAGTCCGCACGATCTGAACAAGGAGATGCTGATCTTGACCGTCTGGGACAAGGATCTGGGCAAGAGCAACGACTTCCTTGGCAGCCTGCAGCTGGGCGCCCAAAGCAAAGGCGACCGACTCCAGCAGTGGCTCGACTGCATCCGTTTGCCCGATCATTTTCACGAGAAATGGCATTGCCTCGCCCCCGAAAATCCGACGCACTAATCCGAAGGCGAACCTTAGCCAGCTAATTCCAGTTTTAGCTTCACATTTACAAACATACATACATAAATATTTATATCTATTTGGATATATACATACAAACATATATTTTTGATATGCCTGCATGCAATTGTGTGTGTGAGTGTGTGTGTATCTGTGGGTGTTAACAATAACAATTTCTGATTACATTTCTCATCTCAGCGGTTGCACATAAATCCAATCTGCAAAACAACATAACCTCACTTCACTTAATTCTCCCCGGCAAAGACACGCACGCACACACACACACACACGCACCCACACACATACTGTATATAGCTTATGTTTAAGTGTCCTTAAAAAGGGTTTATCAGCATTTGGCAACAATTGTTTTTTATTTTTTCATTTCTTTTTTCTACTTCAACAACAATTATAATATTAATATTAACATTTAAAGGCAGCAAACAAATTGTCCACAAAGTAGCAAAGAAACATAAAAAAGAAATGAATATTTTTGATTCGTATTAATATTATTGTATTTATTCAAAGACGATTCTTGCAGAGCACTCTATATTTATAATAACCTTATATTAACCAAAAAATTTATTATATATATATATATATATATATATATGTATATATATATATATGTAAGTATACATATATGTATACGTACAAATAAATCAAAAATCAAAATTATTAATATAAAAAATAAACTAACAAAAAAATTGGTTTTGATATGGGGCAATGAATGGTTTCGTGGTTTTAACCACACTTTTTGCAGAAACTTACATTTGGCATTTGTCGTATACACTTTATTCAATAAACCAAGAATCATATATGTATATATATAATGACAAAGAAAAAATCATTTCAGGTTGACAAAAAAAATAAATTTAATAATATATCGCTAAAGACCGCTAGCGGTTTTTCCATTCAACTTGTTCTTAACAATTTTGGCATTTGTCGAATACTACTAAATTGTATATGTTTATCCACATATACATTGGTATAAACAAATCATGGATCAGATGTATATATATTAGAAAAAGATAAAGGTAATCATTTGTGGGGAATGAACGTGCCTTACAAATTCTTGCTACGTTTTGGACAACACGCTAAATAATTTTTAGGAATTTTTTCTTGCAAGTGCACAGTTTTAGTTTGGCAAATATAGCATATATATATATATACCATGTGTGCGTGTGTAAGTATTTTAAAAGTGTCTATTTTATATATTATATGTAGGTACCGCTAGTTGTTGCACGTAGACTCCTTTAGCTTTCAACAGATTCGACAAATTGATTTAAAAGTGCTGCTTTTGAGCAGAGCTCTTAAGAACTAAAAAAAAAAGGTGGAAGGTGGTGAAAAGGTGGACTCGCATCCAGCGCCAACATTTCACTTGTGCCGCATAGCCCCCAATTCGTGGCCCTTTGGATAAACACGATGTTGCAAACGAGATTGCGACTGATCATGTTGCTGTTGCCGCCGCTGCTGCTGTTGTTGTTGCTGCTGTTGTTGTTGTTGGCTGGCAGCTGACGGCGCTGCAGCGTTTGTTGTATGTTAGAAGAGACGCTTCTCATAGCTAAACAGGCCGTGCACGTTGCCCTCCTGCTGGGCCGAGTGGGTGCGCTTCATGAAGCGCAGCTCTCCGCTGTAGATCATCGTTCTGCAAAAGTAAATAATTAAGCCAATTAAACCAGTATTACAATTAAACAATAACACATCCTAAAACAAATAAGAGTGCTCGACTAGCAGGATATTCTGCAACCAGATGTCGATCACAACACAGTTTTCAATTATATTTTTGTATTTTTGCATATGCACATCGAATGTGTCTATTTGTTTATATTTGTATTATTAACAAGGAATAAAAAATAACTAAAGTGTTTAGCAATTAATGTCATCAAACAGATAATGTTAATACTGATAAAGAACATTAATATATATATATATATATATATATATATTGTCTGTCTTTTCCGACTCCAGTTGTACCCAGATGAAAGTGTTGTACAAATAAATATAAATATAAATATAAAAAAAAAAAAATATCCAAATAATAGAATGGAAAATTGGTTAGGATTCACCCGATGACTCACTTTAGTTTATTAATCGAATTGGCGCCAATGTCCTGGCAGCTGTGCTGCAGTCCGCATTCCAAATACGGCAGATAGCGCAACACGGATCCCTTATCGACAATGCTGCCGCTAACGCCTTGGGCGACCTTCATTTTGTCCATCTCGTTGTGATAGTAGCGGGACATGGCGGCGCCTTTGGAATCGCCACGCTCCATGGCCTCCAGTGAGCCCATGCCGCGGTATTTCTTCAGGCGGACACCATCGGAGAAGAAGTACTCACCGGGCGCCTCCGAGGTGCCAGCGAGCAGGGAGCCCATCATCACAGCGCTGGCGCCCAGTGCCAATGCCTTGATAATGTGTCCAATCGATTGAATGCCTCCATCGGCAATGACCGGCACACCGAACTGCTTGGCAAAGGTGGACACCTGATAGACGGCCGTCGCCTGTGGACAGCCGCAGGCCATCACCTCCTGAGTGATGCAAATGGAGCCGGAGCCCATCCCCACGCGCAGACCATCCACGCCCGCTTCGATGAGATTCTTGGCCTGGGCGCGTGTCACAACTGCCACACGGAATCAAGGAGCAACCAAGGAGCAACGAGAGCAAGCAATGTGTGTGTATTGGTGTGTGTTAGTACAACTTGGGTATAAAAGCATGCTATGAATTCGATTAATAGTTCCAAATCAAGAAAATATATATCTCTTGAGTGCCACAGCATTATCAAAATCGAATTCCAAGTTCCAATTTGAATTTCTTATTGTAAGCCAATAAATTATTCAATTATTTTAATCTAAATTAAAGGGAAAATCAAATTGTTATCTTAATAAAATGATTTTGAATTTGTGGCACTCGATTATATATATATATATAAATAAATTGCAAAATTTACAACTGATATATATATATATGATTATAAACTTAAGGATTGGGAACTATTATTTAGATATGTAGAGTTTTGGGGTTAGTTACCATTGCCGCCAATGACCTGCAAATCGGGGTACGTCTCTTTGATAAACTTGATCATCTTGATCTGGTAAATGGAATTGCCCTGCGATGAGTCCAAAATGATGACGTCGACACCGTTCGCGACGAGCAGTTGGAGCCGTGCCTTGTCCTCGTTGCGAGTACCGATTGCGGCGCCGACAAGCAGCTGCTTATTGGAATCCTTTGATGCATTTGGATAGGAGCGCGCCTTCTTCAGATCTGTGCGCGCAATCATCGCGACCAGCTCGCCATCCTTGTTGACAATCGGCAGCTTGCCCTTCTTGCTCTTCTCAAGGATGGCGTTCGCCATGGGCAGCGTGATGTCATTGGGCGCGGTTATCAGCTGAGTCGTCATAATGTCAGCGAGCAGAATCTCCGGATTGTGTTCCCGGAAATCGAAATCACGCGACGTGACCATGCCGAGCAGCTTGCCGCCGAGCTTGCCGTTCTCGGTAACCGGGTAACCGGTGAAGCCGTTCTTGCGCCGTGCCTCGAGCACATCGCCAACGGTATTCGACGGTGACATTACCGACGGATCACGCATAAAGCCATGTTTGTATTTCTTAACCTTGTGCACCTCCAACGCTTGATACTCCGGCGTGCAGTTGTGATGGATGATCCCAATGCCACCACACAGCTGCGCGTGGATCCCAACGTTTTTTTTTTAAATCGAAGTCGTCCGGTAATCGTCCGGCGGCGGCGTGCGAGGGGAAATAATTATAGCGATTATAGAGGCGCATAAGAGTGTCCAATTACAACCACAACTGGAGCAAACAAACTCAATATCAACATCAATCAATATATTTATCATATATATATATATATATATATATAGCACCAAGGCTGGCGATGTGCATCGAACGGCAATTTGCTGTTAATCATTATCGTTATCATAATCCTAATCGTTTATCGGTTCTCCTTTCTGGCTTTTCGACACTTCAACGCTATTTCGACAGTTCATGGCAATGTTAATGCGACATTTACAGCATGAAAAGCATGGACATATTATATTATATATATATATATATATATATACATAGACAAGCAGACGATGTAACAGACGAATGAAGTGAGTCGATTTTTAATCTGAATCTAATTACGCCTAGCATATCAAGTATTTCAAATCTAATCTAAATTGTCCTATGAATTAATGATGATGATTTTATGTACGAGTATATATAAATAGTATGTATATCTCGATCTCAAGAAAAATATTTAAATGAAAACTAGGATAACTTGTTAAGCAAAAAGGTTTTCCTTAAAGGAATTCATATTTCGACTGATTGTACCTGTTGCAGCTATATAGGATATAGTGATCCGATTTGGCCGTCATTTGGAGCGACAATTTTTCATAGAAATCTTGCTATATGTATAATTTATATAGGATCTGAGATATTTACTTGAAAACATTCAAAATTACATACTACACTCTACAAGAGTGTTTCAAAAATATTTTACCTTATCTCAGATTATTATTATTGAGAGAATTCTATTTTTAACATTGTTAAGTCGGCACAAATAATAAAAAAAATGTCTTAAAACAAAACCATTAATAAATGCTCAATGTAATAATTCTCTAAAGATTGCGCCGATTGCTTTAAATTCTTTGAAAGGGTTTCCGATTACGGTTGAAAAAACCGCAAAAGATCAAAATGAAAATACGAATTTTATCAGTTTACAATTTAAAGATTTTCAAGTATTTTGATGATGATGATGATTTTGGCTGGTTGGTTTTGGGTGGATTGGATTGGTTTTTGTTAGATTGATTTAGTTTTATGATACTTACCGCCATGGCTATGGCCATCTCGGATTCGGTTACAGTATCCATGGGCGAACTGACGAGCGGAGCACGCAACGAAATACGTTTGGTTAGCGGCGAGCTGAGATCGACCTGCTCCGCGGCAAAGTCGATGTAGCCGGGTAATATGAGGAAATCGCTAATGTGGCAAGAGCGGAGCGTGTTGGTAACATGAGAACAACAATGTGTGGCATATGTAAAACGGGGTAGCGAGGGGGGTAAATAGGTAATAGGTGAATTCAATAATGAGTAAATTTGGTCGTGAACTGATTGAGTTTAAATTACAAAACATGAATTATATAATCCATTTAAACAAATGACAAACCTGCAATGCTCAAAATCATAATCATAATATTAAAAAATATTGAATGGCAAACAAAGATTTCGAATGAGCTATAAAAATGCAATTGCCTTGCATATGAAAATATTGTTTAAATAATTCAATTGCAAGTGGAAATTAAGATTAATTAAATGAAGAAGATAAATTCGGGGGAAAAAAGAGTCAAAATTGCATTTTAAGCTGAATTTGTTTGGTTTTAATTAAGAATTGAACTCAGTTTAAGGGCGAGATGAACTTAAAGTGATGCTTGGCAAGGTGCTGGACTTACTTGTAGGTTAGGCCATCGCCATTCTTGAACAGCTCGTTACAGCTGACGCCATCCTGAAGGAGCAGGTCCGTCTCCGTCTCCGGATTAAGTTTCTCGGCACCGTTGGCCATTAACCCGTTGACTTTTGGCTTCAGGTTATTGACGGCGTCGGCGGCGGCGGCTGCGCTGCTGTTTGCCATGCGAGCGAGCGAAGAGCGTTCACCTTACGAGCAATCGATGACCAGCGTCAGCAACAGCAACAACAACAACAAAAACAACAACAAAAACAACGACAAGAACTACAGTGAATGTGGACACAGTAAATAAAGTTAACACACACAAATAACCCACTCTGCTTTGCGTTGTTCTTGTTCTTGTTCTTGTTTTTGCTGCTCTTGTTATTATTTATATTGTCTTCTTCTTTCTTTCTCTTTGAGGTATGCCGTTGACTTGTTCAATTAAAAAAGGTTAAATTGCAATTGCCAATTACGTGTCTAGAATCAAAAAAAAAGAAAGAAGTAAAACCAAAAATTAAAACAATAAAAAAATAAATTAATTAAATGATTAAGAACTAGTTGCATCCAGGAATTACATTTTAAATTGAACCAATCGTTTTATATTGTTAATCCAAATAAAGATATTTTATAAATCTAAATATTGCAAATAGTTGGAAAATACTTATGAATAAAAAAGTGTTTTATATTTTTAGCTGGACGTATTTTCAAATTTTGGACAAAATTAAAACTGGTTCTACTACTAAAAGACAATTTAAACAAGAGCGAAAATTGCATTCCGACTGCGAAATACTTTTATATAATAAAATATATCAGCTGATAACTGCTACTAAAGATCCATATTTGAATGAGATTTTTAGATATCATTAAGATTGCAATAGAAGCAAGAGTTTTCTGGTAAACTTCCTTCCAAGTTTCGGTAAGTGTAATTAAATTACGAAAGATTTTTGGAAATATTGGGGGTGGGTGTGAGAACATCGTCAATGATCTATTTTAAACCTTTTCTTAATAACGCATAACAAATGTTTATTTTTTTATTTATTTTTTTTACAGAAGTTTTGCGCATTAAATATTTCAATTTGCAAGCGAACATTTTACAATGTGTAAATAATTTTGAATTGATGTTTGTTGACAGAGATGCAACAAATTAAATTCGTTGACTTAGCAAACAGTGGGAAATATGCCAACATATATATATAAATATATTTATATATTTATACACAAAAAATACAATACAAATACAATACACACTTTTTGTGTTCAAGTGCCGCGGAACGGTCAAAAACATGGTAACACAACGACAACAATAAAATTCGCATATTTTCGAAACATATTTTTGACGAGCATATGGATAAATCCTTTGATAAATTGTCAATATAAAGGGAGACAGGCGGACAGACAGCTTTATGACGAAACAACTTAATCGGGTTGACAAATTGTTGCAGAAGGCGCTTAATAATTAGTTTTCTGGTTGGTCACAGGAAAAGGTCAAAACACGTGTATTCTATATTTACCTGTCCAGCCGCTTACTAACCGAGTGCGTCGAAAGATTGCCAGAAACTGTTCAACATTGAGATGTCAAAAGCATCGTGTCCGCGATATATCGATTAATCGTGCGCTGCCTGGCTTATCGATGTTTTACAATTGCGCCGTAAGACGGCCATTTATTGCCTCCATATTATTATTAGTTATATTATTAATATAATTTAATTTAAATATAACAATTAATTGAATAATAAAATAAATTACTTTGCGAACATTTACAATATTGTTTACAAATTATAATTCGTTTAGATTTGTGCTCTAAAGAAATTTTAAGCTTTCAGAACAGATAATTGTATCTTAAACTATATTTTTTATATATTTATATATTTTATTTTTTTAAGTTTTTCAATATTCTAATATTTATACCTACAACTGTGTTGTAGCTGTATGTTATAGATATTACAACATCGATACTTATGCCAAAGGTAATGATTGTAAAAGGTGACCATATTTCTGACTTTGGACACACTCTTGTAACTGATACTATAATATTTATCCGAATTGTGCACACACTGAAAGCTTAGCCTTGACCCAAACCGCATTTGAAAGTATTCTAGAGCTTATCGAAAGTGCTCAGTGAAATGTTGTTGAGATGTGGTTGCCTAATTCTGCTCCTTTCTGAGTTAACAGTTTGTAAACGTACGTTTCTCGCAGGGCGCTCTCTAGATTTTTTTGTTGCATATTATAAAATTTGAATTAAAATTATCATTGTGATTGTATATATTTTCTAGGATTGCAAAATTTACGAATATTAATTGCAATCATTAAGAAATTTTAGCTTAACCGTATAACTTTGAGTATATTATAAGCCAACAATACAATCAGACCGTGAAATCCTCGCTCAGCCATGTTAGATTGAGCACATGTAATTGTCAACAGAGCGATGTAACAGCCATGATGGAAATCAGTTTTATGTTGCATGCTTTTAAGCGCGCCATGCTCACTTCGGACCGGAGACGAACAACCGAACCCAATGCTAGATGGAAACGAAGTGCTTGAAACGAAACAAGAAAACACAAAAAATTTCTCTCTCATTCTTTAAATTTCACTCGCCGCGAGCTGTTGTCGTTCGCGCCCGGATAAACGATATTTTCAAAAGTTGGTTGATGTGGTTTTTTTTGTTGTATTTTTTTTGTCGTATATTTTAACTGCAAAAAGATGCATCAAATAAAAAGTGTACAGAATGCAATTGCATGTGTCTATATATATATATATGTGTGTGTGTGTATGTTTGAGTGTGTGTGTGTGTGAATGTGTGTGTTTTGCCTTTGGTTGAAGTAATTGACAAGTGGCCAAAATAGGCGCCAAGACGCTCCACAAAGGACGCGCTGCCGGCATCGACTTCGCCTAAGCGGGATTTGTTTTTGTTGCACTGCATGCACTGCTCTCTGCCCTGCTCTAATCAAACAACCGCATATCCCTCCTTCCCCCTTCACCAACCTTTAGATAACGAGTGATTGAGAGAGAGAGCAGCGGCAACGGTAACAACAAATTGAACGAATTTTTTTGTTATTGTGTATATTTCCAGATATTTTTGTGCAGTTTTGTTGCCTGCCAAACGTGACGTGAGATATTTGAAAATGTGACAAGCGAGAAGTGAGAATCGAGAAGCAAACATCAACCGTTAAAGATATGTTCTCAGCTGAGAGCAAGAGCGAAAGCGCCTTAATTTAAGCCTAGGATAGAAAACTGAGGCATGAATTGTATGTAAAAAAAAAGAAGCGGAATCAGCGAGATACCCCGAAATGTGTTCAACATAAGTGCAACAACAGCAAAAATAAATATAAATAAATATTATTAAATAAATACATAAAAAATTAAATTAATAAAATTTAAGGAAATTCTCCTCAAAAATTTATGTCTTATGCAAATGTATATATATATATTTATATATTGTGCAAGTATCTATCTAATACATATATGTCGTAAATACACACACATATATTGTATAACCATGTGTAAATAAAAAAAACAGTCACAACAGATCAAAACAAAACAACAAAAAATCAAATCATAACAAAACATCGCTGCTGCTGGATCGTAAATCCAAGGAGAAGAGAGCAAAACTCAAAGCTTAAGAGCAAAACTCGACCATACGCACAACAGCCACAACTACAATAACAACAGCAGCTGCAATATTTTAAACGCAAGGCTCAATTGTTAAAGCTCAACTTACAGTCGCTCGCTGGCAGAGCCACAGAGCATGGATTACACCTTTAACATAGCAGCCACAGCAGCAGCATTATTATCAGCATCAGCAAAAGCAGAGCAAAGAAAAGGCACACATTAAATGAGCGCCAGCCGGCCACAAAAATGCCGCCGCTGCAAGGACGTCAACAGTTAATGTAAGTAGCCGAATTTAATTTAACGTAACATACTAACGTAACAGTTTAAGCTAAATGTTAGTGTGTGTTTGTGTGTATGTGTGGGGTCGAAGCACATGTGAAACGCGTACAGACGTTCGTTGGTTCGTTGGACTGGCCGATATCTGGCGCTCTCTGTTTATGAATGAAACACAACGAGGAAGCAGCGCACAAAACCAAAGAGAGTCAAAAAAAAATACCAAGAGAGCACTAAAAGAGAGAGAGAGAGCAATACTGCGGAACGCCAATCTCCCTCGTAAACAACACTCACACACGCAAACGGTTGGCTACGCTGTGCGCTTGTTTGTGTGCGTGTGTGTGAGAGAGAGAGCAAACACAATACCAGGCATTGGCACAGCGCGAGTTCATCGACCTTTGCTATTGAAATTTTTTGGGAAACAATATATATCGCGATATATATATATTTATATATATATATGCACATATATATCGCGAGCACGCATACAAATACTAACGCAATTTTATTTACACATTGATAAACTATGGTGTGTTGACTTGCGAGCTGTTGTCGTTCAGTTTAGCTGTCTTTTATATGCTCTTTGCTTGTGTGAGTGTGTGTGCTTGCGTTGTAATGTGATGCAATTTGACACAGATTGAGATAATGATCTAACCCTTGCTGATATTCAGCATTTCTACCTGTCACTCAGTGCAAAGACAGAGAAAAGGCGAGATAGAGAAAGAGAAGTGTAGATCCAATAATGAAAGAGCATGCCGATTTCGTTCAGTTCGATTCTTCTTCCTGATTGTTTTTCGTACGTTTTGTGTGTATGTGTGTGTGCGTATGCGTGTGTATAGCGGGTGGGTTGGCGAACGCACGATAACGCAATTTTCGAAAACGTTTTGCGAAGTGAGAGAGAGACAGAAGAAAGTTGAACTGAGAATTATGCTTTGTTTTGCTTAAGCTTTGGCTCTGCTTTTGTTTCAATTTTGATAATTTAATGCTTTATTTGAATGTATTTAGTTAAGTTCAATATAATTGTGTATGACTTGGTAACAGTTGACAGCAATTTCTGAATGTAGTGACAAAGGCACCCATATTCATACACATACACACGTACTCACACACATACATAATCAGACATATTTTGCTCATATTTTGAAATTCCGATTTATTAACACACATTTTGGATGCTGCTTAATAAGACTGCTTACTTTTTGAAAATAAGTTTAATAATCATGCTTTTTATAATAATGTTATATATATTTTATTTACCTACTTTAAAGTGGCAAGCATTTAAAATTAAGGTGAATTTCCTAAGGAATTGGTCAGTGTTTTAACTTTTGGTATATGTCTTATATCGTTTTATAAGACCAAAATTGTTTTCATGAAATCAATTGGTTATGTTTGTATAGACTTTGGCCGTTATCATTTTATTTCAGCTAATAAAAATTAAAATGATTTGAATAGCTCGACACTAATTTTATTTTGCTGTAGATAGTCGACGACGTATACGCAATTTTCTAAATGTTTAAGGGATGGTTGTTGTTGGTTGTGGCTTGGCCTGGGTTGGGTTGAGCAAAAGGAAACACAGCAGCTTACAGCTTACAGCTGCCCTTGCCCTTGCCCTTGTCCTTGTTGCACTTTTCCTGCCCATGCTCCTGTATTAATATCTTAGCCTCATCCCGCGGTGGTAGTTGCCGAGTTTTCGAACTGGCAACTGGAATTTGTGAATTTTCTTCTTTTTTTTTAAATTATTTCTTACCAAAATCCGAATATCGAACGTTGCTGATGTGTGCATATGTGTGTTTGCGTGTGTATGGGCATTTGGTACCTCATACATAATTGGGTGCTCTGACTGCCCCTTTGTGTTTGTACTCTTTTCCTCCCTCGTTTGCTTTCTCGGACACACATACACGCAGAGACGCATGTATGCATTTCTGTACGTGAACACTTATGTAAAATCTTACATACATACACGCATATATATATACATACATATACATGTATATACGTGTAAAATGGGGGTTACATGACATTGAAACCAATTTTGAAGGTTTAAAGTTGTCTGCTTCATTTTTTTTTCCTTTCGTTCTTGTGATTGCACAGATACATTCATACAAATCTATATGCATAAATACATATATATATGTATATTGCGAGGGAAGAAGAATTTGCCACGCGAAAGCTTTTTATAGTTGATAAGAAAGTAGATTTCCTTGAATTTTGAGTCCACTTACCCGTTGTAGCCATATCATCTGAAATGCTGAGAAATCCGAGTAGATCTAGCTTTTTAGAAATTATTTTTACCAGCTCGGCAAATTAAATACGCATGATCAACAGGTTTTTTCTGATTTTTTTCCAAATATGAAAATTTGATATTTGATATTATTATTTTTAACACGTCATTTTGCATTACAGTTATGTATGTATCTATATTATGCAGGGTATCTTCCCTAGCTGGGCATCATTCGACTCTTGACAAGTGCACTCTTTATTTGTTTTGTTCTTATTCATTTCTTTTTTTATTCGCTTTCCATTTTTATCGATGCCAATGAACTTGAGCTTTATTTAATACATGTCCGCATGTCTCCTGCTGATTGCCCACTCGCTGCTTCTGATCGTTGCTTTCGATTGCTGTTTTCGATCGCTGCTTTTGATCGCTGTTCGCTGTTATTACTCGCCACAAGCCAATAATATGGACAGAGTAGCACCTGCACTCAGTAGCTTATCTTGGACTTGAATAGGAGTTGTTATAACTCAATATATACGTATGTAAATATACACAATGTATATATAAATACAAACATATATTTATGTATATATATAGTTGCTTGATCCCAATCGCCACAGGTCCCAGCAGACACTGTTAGCGTTATCTCGATTGTTGTTGTTGTTGCTATTTGATAGCGACAATAATTTCGAGTGTTTCCAGTCGGCGGGAGTATGTGTTAAGTACACACACACATACACACACACACAGACACGCACATCATGTGGTCAGCGCCTCAATGCAGTAGGCAGCATTGTTGACCAACCCCATGTCCCTCTACGAACCACTCTTTGCTGCTAGGGACAGGAACACACACACATACTCACACACACTCACGCACACACACATACCTCAATTGCCACTGCGTCTATTCAAGTCTAGCCTCAGGGTACGTACACTGGAAGAAAAAAACTTTAATTCAAGTACAATGTGCGTTTTGTTTCTTAGATTCCAAAAACGTTCTTGATATTTCCGATGCTCGAGAAAGGCATATTTATTACTAAAAGTATGTGTTGAGTATTTCAAAAATCCTCCCCATTCATTCTAGTACATCTCCACTCTAGTACATCTCTAATTGCATTAAAATCTTTTTTCGTTTCGCGATTATCGATTTAAATATATATTTTAGTTAGCAGTTGAAAAATCAGTTTCAATTTCATATATAATCGATTTAAAATTTACATTGACATATTTTAGATGAAGTGCAAAAGTTGTTATCAAGATCGGATAAGAAAACCCTTTGTTAAAACGAAACATCGTTTGAGCCTAATTTTAATTTGTAATCGACCTATTTTGATTTTTTAATGTCTTTACTAAGTGGTCGCATTCTGAAAATTCTTGAAAATGTTTCTCAGTATACGAACATACTGACATATATATACATTTGTATATATTTCTTGATGCACAGAAATCAAAATGTTTTTAAAATCATCGTTAACGAACAAAATTTTGAGTATTCACTCAACGGTATCAAAGCCTGGCCTACCCTCTCCCATTCGGACAGCGTCCTATTCGAAGTGTTTGACTTAGTCTGAGTCACTGAGAGAAAATTGGACACGTTTTGTATCATGTTCGGCTACTTTACCTTAGCCCGAATATTTGCCGAGTTGGCCGCTTTGTAATAATGTCTACAGCAATTTTCGCTGCTTTCTTCGAAGCGAAAGAAGTGGGTAAAATAATGTGCAAAAGACAAGAGGAATGCAGGCTTAGCTTGCCGACTATTAAATACACTGGCTCAAATTTGGCAGATGTGTTCGTAAAAGTTGTGCTCGCCATTATAAGTACAGTCGTGATTTGAAAAAAAAATTAACGCAAGTATGATTCTAATGGCACAATATTATGCTGGGTGGATGCGGATGGTAGATTGTAGAGTGTGGAATCTGACGCTTGCTTACAATTCGGTAAAAATTGCATTTGTCATGGGCTGGGATCTCTGCTGCTGCTGCTCCTGCTTCTGCTGCTACTGCTGCTGCTGCTGCTATTGATCCTCCTCGTCTTTCATTATGTTTCTCTCTCTCTCTATTTCTGTCTGTCTGTCTGTCGCGCGCATTTGTGTATTATCATTTGTTTGCGCTTATTTCTTTCCAACTATTTTTATTTTTGCCCTTGCCCATTGTTTCATTATAGCTTAAGCTTTTCACCAGTGCCGTTTCCATTTCTCCAATTTCTCCATTTTCGCTGAGTGCTGCGAAAAGGCGAAAGAAAGAAGTACTTGGCTTCACTTTGTTGTTTTAGTTTGTTTTTTTTTGCAAATACATGTGTATGTAGTAATAAATATATACATATATATATATATATATATATATATACATGTGTGAGTAAATAGTAGAAATAGGTACAATGTTCGTTCAATGACCTTTTACTTTTACACTATTCCACGCTGCCCATGTTTTTGTCTTCTTACTCTGTGTGTGTGTTTGTTTGTGTGCGTTAAAGATATGGTTAAATTAGTCACTCGTCGCCAGGTCGCACAAATTGCGTAATTTTTCACAATGTGACGTCAATCGGAAGCGGAAGGCGAATTTCACTTAAAATTTACACAGGCACCTGCTATATTTATTAATTATTGTATATCTTATTTATATATATTTAAATTTAAATATATATACTTACACAAATTAACAAATGTTTAATAATTGCATCTTAATAATTGTAAATATACGAAAGTTCTTCAGCAAGTTTGAGTTGGCGTTTTGCGGTTGTTGCCATTGCACTACTACAAACGTACACACATACACATACGCATACACAAACACACACATGCCATAGGCACACGCACGCAGCACACAACTCACACGCATTCACGCAATGGTTCTCTTACGAGCGAAGAGCAGCAGAGAGAGGGAGAGCACGCGCTTGGCGCACACTACTCTTGAAAGGGCACGTTCGGTGTGAATGACCGCCGCTAACACACATTTGTGTGAGCGCTAAAACAAAAGCAAAAAACAAAAAAAAAACAGAAGAAACTTAAAGCAGCGTCGTCGCGACTTCGGCAGCAACGAATACGAGGAAGCGAGGCGACCAAGCGGCCGACAACAACAACAAATAGAACAACAACTGAAAAGTAAAACAAGTAAAGACATAACAGCTGTTGCTGCCGCAAATCGACTATGAAAATCCCTGTACAAAATTGCAATATGTGCAAATATTGGCATGTGAATAAACTTAATTCTTATTTAATTAAATCAAATAAAAATTAAATGATATCAAATTAATCACATATATGTGCGATGTGCAATTCACGTTAGATTATATTACCCTTATCTGATAAGCCTCCTTTTAGCTGCGTGTACAGGTAATAAAATATGAAAAATACAGCATTGCATAAAAAGTTGCAGCGTTGTAAGTTGGCGTCGTCATCAATGTTGCTGCGGCTGTTACACAGTACACCCAACAAATCTGTCACATGCGTTTTTGTGAGGTACATGCTTTTACTCGAACGGCAACCTCTCATTATTTTCTAAAATTCAAATTTATATTTTCAAATCTAATGTTTTGTCCTTCCCCTTCACATCCCCACCAAATTTTATTTCAGTTTTAAAAGTATCATCTGACAAATAAAACCGGCAAATTTGCCTTTTTAAAATTTTTGATTGTGGGATATTTTGAAGCAAACTATAGGAGTGATAACTGAAAAAAAAAATCTAATAAATAGAGCGTTTATAGTTAAATTGTAAGGGGGTAACTGTCCTCCGGCGTTCATTACCTCCTCTGTATATCTTACTATTATTATTATAAATATTTTGTCTTTATAATTGTCGCTTAGGTAGATTTTTCTTAAGCTTTTTTTGTTGAGGTTTGGCAGTGATTTTCCATTTGGAAAAAAATTACTTAGGATATGGGCACGCTTGGCCGAGCTTTAACTCAACACAAATCCAAACTGGCCAAAGTTGCCAGTTGCTCCAATAGGAACAAACTACATACTTGAACATGTACATGTAGCGTAGCTATTAATGTATTTTTGTATAGGAGAGTGTGTGGACATACATATGTTGGTAATCTGCTGTTGCCTCCTCTGCCGCCTGTACGACGACGTCGCTGCTGCTGCTATTTGCCTTGCAAGAATAAATAAACAAGCAGGCAAGCGAACGGGCGAAAAAAAGGAAAGAAAACCGGCAATGTCATTAAACCCTAAACAAGAGCGAAAGCAACAACACAAAACGCAATAGAACATTGACACGAATACAACAACAAGAAAAACCAGAAGCGTTATGAAATACTCAACTTTTGAGAGAGTGAGAGAGAGGCAAATATTCGAGAGCAATGAACGGCCGGCCGGCCAGTACACACAAACATACGTAAACATAGCTGCTCTCATTGGGGGCGCGCACACGATTTGTGTATATACATTTGGCTCTCTTAAGTAAAATTTACGCCTCTCTCTTAGGCTCCAAAGCCAAAGCGAACGCAGGTGAACGACCGACCTAGCCATTTGTTTTCCTTTTGTGTCTTGCATGTCGTGTGTTTCTGTGTGTGTGTTTGTGTGAGAGAGCATCTGCACTTGCGTGTGTGTGTGTGAGTGTTTGTGTATGTATATGTGTTTTGCTGCTGCTGAGAAACAAGTGAGTCATTTTCACGGCTGCGACAGGGGCAAACGAAATTACTTTGATTTTATTTAATGCTGACTGTTTTGTCTGTCTTGTCTTCATCATGCTGTGCTCTCTGCGCTCTGCTATCTCTTATTGTTTTATTTTATTGCCCGATGACGGCAACGACAAACGTCGATGCCAAAATGCCGCAATGCACTTCCTTGTCGCATTTTTTTTCGCACACAACCGATCGCCGCACCCACACTTAAGCGCTCTCCCCCTCTATCTCTCTCTCTCTCTCTCTGTCTCTCTCTCGATATTGCTCTAGCTTGCGCTGTCGTGCAAATTCTTTGGAGCTTTATCCATAGAGCAGCTAGTGCGTGAAAGTAAGCGTGACAAAGAATATTTATTGATCGTACTATCGCACTCGCACCCACTCATTTACACACTCATACATACGCATATACATATTCATATACATAAGTATGTATTTATGAATATGTATGCATTAGCTCTGTCTTTGTTCCGCAAGCACAGTGCGCTGTGTGTGTGTGTCTTTGCACGCATGTTGACCTTGACTGTGACTTTCATAAAATTGGTTGTTCTTGCTGCTTCTGCTGTTGTTGTTGCTGTTTCTGCTGTTGCTGTGTAGTCTTTGTGTCGTCATTTGTGAATTTTATTGCATCTTGCTCCATCCAAATACGGAAATACATACATATAGACATAGATAAATACATACATATTTTCATATGCATACAAATTGTAACAAAGTCAGTTTTGGAATTTTGTTGGAAACGTAAAAGATATTAATGATGATTTTTGGGTGGCAACGTTCAAATTCTACACAAAAAGTTATAGTTAATAAATACACATTTGAATACACATTTTATAATGTATTTTTTAAACGTTGGTCAACTTATTTGTACATGCGTATTAACCTTTGCATAACTGTGTAATTTGTAACTGTGTAATTGCTGGTTCTAATTGGATATCGAATTGTGGCTTCAATTGTTATCGTAAATCGATTTCTATTGGAAGTAGTTATAATTGGAAATGGCATAAGTTTGCGCATATTCTTAACTTGAAGTACTTAACACTTCTATCCGTTATTATTTAAATTGATTAGTATCACTCATTCGAATTTATTATTTTGAATATTGGAATCACCTTTGAGTAATGCATTTTATAAGGAGTAGACATTTCGATGTAATATATTTATTTTTCCGGTTTGCATTCCCATCTGTTTGCCAGCTTATCCACCGATTGAAGCAATTCTTCTTGTTGTAGTTGTCTTTTTGGACATTGAACTTATGTCGATAGTAAGTCTTAAAACTGATCATAGTATGTAAATAGTATGTAGTATAGATAGTATAATAGCATGTAAATAGGAAAAATTTACAACGATTCCAAAAGAATCAATTGTAAGATTGATCTTAATCAAATCTGTTAATATTACCTTAATTAATAAAACGTTCATGAATGAAATAGCTTCTCAAATTGATAGATTTGTGCTTCTATACAGAACTTTAGCGATTTCAATAATGCCATGGAAAGGGAACTGGTTGGGGTCAGAAGACACGTAAAGCGTAACCTAAACCTTAAGGAAAACAACGCAATGAAAATCAAGCTATGCGTGACGCGAGAGTTTGCTTCGTTTGGGGTCACATAGTTCGTTGCCGGCTATAAAACAAAGTAAATCCGTTAGGCAAACATAAACTATGAAATCTGCGAGAGACAGAGAGTGAGTAACGCAGAGAGATGGGGAGTTTAGTGGTAGTGGAATTATTACAATCATTATCAATGTGAAGTTTAGCGTTACTTTCCGAATTATCGCGTACTCGTCACACGCATTCAAAGACACACACACGTTTACACAGACACAGACACGCACACGCAGACGCACACACATACACTCACACGCACACACTTACACATACGCACCCATAGAAAACACGGCACATAAAGCCAAAAAAAAAAAAATCAAAAAAAATAAAGAGACCCAAAAATTAAGGTTTTTAGCGCTTTCTATCCAAAAGTTCAGTGAACTTGCAGCGTCCACAGCTGCTGAGGAAGCAAAATAGCAACAACTACAGCAACAAAGAAAAGAAGAAGCAGCAGCTCAATAACAATCACAACAACAACAACAAAGTTGGTCGCATAGTCAAAACGAAATTGCTAATAAGCGTACAGAGTAAGCGGGAGAGCGGAAGAGAATGGGGGGTGAGACAGATAGAGAGACAGAGAGTGCAAGCGAGAGAGCCCGTATGCCTGTATTGTGTGTGCGTGTGTGAAAACAGGAGCGTGAGCTAGCGAAATACGCAAGAAAAAGCAAGAGAGAGAGAGAAAGAGAGCGACGGTTGAGTGAGTGAAAGAGGGAGAGCAAGAGGAAGAGTGAGTGGCGAGAGTGAGATGGATGGAGAATGGGCAGCAGAGTTTTTGCCCAGCGGCTCGCGTCAATTTCGAGTTCAATGTCAAACCACAAAAACAACAAAGCCGCAGCCAGCGCAGCCAGAAGACGTAGAGGAAGCAGCAGCAGCAAAAGAACTTGATGACAACACGCTAGCCGCGAGTCAGCTGCTAAGGGAGCCCAGGCATTTAGATGATGCACAAAGCACAGAGAGAGACATACACTGAGGGGGTGGGCAAGGGAGAGTGAGAGAAAAAGAGAGGGTGGGCACTTTTGTGCGGGCTAAACGCACCACGTATAAAGCGGGTGGGTACCGCAACATCAACAACAACAACAGCAACAAATAAAAGCAGCAGCGACAATTTTATTAAGTAGCAATTGTTCGAGTTGACTCTGCACTAAAACACAAATGTTTTGGGAAAATGTAAATAATAATACTTGAAAAATAGCGCAAATATGATAAGTGTTGTATTTAAACACAAGTAAAAAAAAATTGTCGCTTAACAATCTGTACAAGTGGGCATAGCTATACAATTTGTTGAGATACAAAAATTAAAGTGCCTAAATTTAACATTAATTTTGTATTTATGTTTATAAATATATTATTTTCTCAGCTTTCTCTGCAGCTAAATAATACTTTAAAAACAAGATATGACCAATTAATTATTTTGTTTTTATATTTATTACAGTTTATCATTTTAAAAGTAGTGGAAAATAGTGAAATATTTTTTTAGCTTTCCTTGCTCTTAAATACTAGTTCTAAAAACAAGATATGAGTGCTGCTTTTATTTTTATAAGTCTGGTATTTGGAATTAATGGTATTTTCCAGTCGGGAAACCAATAATTTTTTTTAAGTCCCGATTTTAGCAACAGAAAATGAGTAATATTTTGAAAAGCAGCAAGTTTTTTATATTTTACACAAAAACATAACCATAACTTTGACTTGCTTTATATCATATTTACTCATACATACATAACAACCCATACAAATGACCCACCTAAATACTAGAATTTCTAATATCGAATATACTATAATTAACTTTTATTTGACTTATGTTTACGCTTGTAGAAACCATTTTAATTTTCCATTAACGATATATATATTTTGAATCAGCTGAGTCGATATAAGAAAGTTTTAAATCTGTCAAGATAAAACTTGGCTTATATCCGTATATCGCAGGTTATCAGGTTGGACAACAATATCTAATAGCTGACAAACGAACAATAGAAAGATATCAATGTTATAAAGGATAAAACTTATACAAACATTATAATATTAATGACTACGACGTCTAATTTAAATGTCTGCAGATCTCTACTTCGCTCGGCAAGCGTATAAAATATTCGAATGTTATAAGATTGATAAACTGTATGCAATAAGAATAATGTTTTAATGATATTTTGTTGTTGTTGTTGGGGAAATAATATGTTTATAAATATGTCCAGATATGCAGATCTCTGTTGAGATACCCAAGTTTAATATAGGTGCAGGGAACAACAACAACAACAACAACTGCGATAGCCAAGGTTTGAAGTGGGTACTGGGAACCGGGAACCGGGAACAGGCAGCTAGGAGCTATGGCATCGCCCCCAGAGGGCGTTAAACTTCACGGTCATGGCTTTTTTCTTGTTCTTCTTTTTCTTTTTCTTTTTTTTTTGTTTTTTTTTTTTGTTTTCTGTTTCTGTTGTTTGTTGTTGTTGCTGTTACTCTGCTTTTGTAGGCGTCGCGTCGTGTGTGATTGATAGCAACCACGGACAAATGTGACGCATTGATGATGATGGCCACTGGGCTCATAGACTCTCTCCCGCCCATTCCCTCAACGGCCCCTGGCCCTAGGGTGTTGTTTTTTCTCTTCTCCTCCACACTACGCTCTTCCCTTCTCGTCCCCTGCTATTGCTGCTGCTGGGGCTAATGACCGATAAAAACAAGCACGCGCCGTCAACAACGATACTGTTGCGGTTGCTGTGGCAGTTGCTGTTGCTGTTGCTATTGCTGTTGCTATTGCTGTTGCTGATATGTCGCCAATCTAAGACATAGTTGCAGACAGAGGAAGAAAGAGAGAGAGAGAGAGAGAGAGAGAGAGAGAGAGATAGAGGGAGTGTGGAAGAGAGAAAGGGAGAGTATTTTCCACGCTGTGGCCAAGCGTTTTTAAAGCTGATTAAGCAAAGCACCAACAGCAGCAACAGCAACTGATCCTGAGAACGAAAGAGAAAGAGAGCGAGAGCGAGAGAGAGAGAGAGAGAACGACTCAGATAGACTGGCTGGCAGTAACAACAACAGTTAAGGATGAATAATACAACAATAAATAAGATTCGAAAAGCGTACGTAATAGTCAGAAAAAAGATAAACCAAAAAATAGAAAGAGAAAAGGAAAATATCAGTAAAAGAGAATATGAAAATGGCTAAGAAGCAAAATGAATAGTTTAACCAAAATTCACCAAGCGAAGGGAATATAAATATAAATCTGGATATTGATCTAGAAATGCAAATAAGCTAACAAATAAGAACAAGAATAGGCTAAGAGAATGAATAACAAAATAAAAAAACACAAGCAATAAAAATTGTATACCTGAAAAAAGGGGAAAAAACTAAAAAAAATATAGTAAGCAGAAACAGGAACAGGAACCGAGATCAAGCAAAGGACATACAAAGGCTGGCAACGCATCGCGAATTCAACCCTAACCTCAGACAATATGCATATGCCTGTGTGTGTGCGCGCGTGTGTGTATATAGAACTGTGCACCGTGCAGCAGCCCTGAGTGCACCTACCCCCAACTCCAAGTTGGGATAAAAAACGCGCGCGCAAAAACCAACTAACAATGTATATAAAAAAAACGACAACAACAAACGAGCCAAATGCCGGCAAGCGAAGCTGACAGAGAGGACAAGAGAGAGAGAGAGAGAGAGAGAGGAAGAAATGCGGGAAATGCCCTGTTGCGACATTACGTCACGAGCGAGAGAGAGGGAATGAGGGAAAGGAAAAGGGATGAGAGGAAGCGTTAGCAAAGCGAGGGCAACGACCAGCACACATTTGATGCCCAACAAAGTTGTGGGCCAACTTGGGCGAGACAGGCTCCCAAATACAGTAAACACTGAGAAGGAGAGAACGCGATAGAGAGAGAGAGAGCGAGAGAGAGAAGGATGGGAGGTAGATAGAGGGGGCTTAGACAAGCGCAACCGTTCAGCAACGGCATACATTGAGCTCCTTTCTTGGGTTGAACAACCTTTGGCGACCCTGAGAAGAGGTCAGCAACCCCTACAAACAAACACAAAACACAACAACAGCTCTCTCTCTCTCTCTCTCTCTTTCTCCTGTGTGTGTTTGTGTGTGTGTGGTGCGGTAGGACCTAAAGAGCACGTTGTGCCAGTGAAGTGTGTGTGGTACAAAAGTAAAAAAAAATTAAATAAATAAATGGCACTTAGCAGTTTTTTCTTGAACACTTTTTAAAATAGGTTCTCTATAAATTCGATAAAATTCTTGATTCTTTTCGGAAATTTGCTTAAGATGTTTTTTATTTACATGTTTGCTTACAAATATATAAAAAAAAATGTGTTAAGTTGAATAAATTTAAGCATGCATTTTTAATATTTTGGTAAAAATATTTCAAAACATGAGTAAGCTTAGCATTGGGTATATTTTTGATTAGTTTAATATATAATAATAAATTATATAAACATAATAGAAAATATCATACATTTGTCACAGCAGCCCCTGCTGCCCTTAAGCCAGATTGTTCAGTTTATAGTTGCAATTTTGCTGTATTTAGTTACAATAACAAAACTCTAAATTTATTTAAATTTCTTTAAATATTATATAAAATGTACATATTTTGGTACATTTGCACTACTATAACTGGTACAAATTGTTTTCGTACAAAACTGAATACCAGCGTAGAGCAGGGCATAAGAGAGCAACAGCCGGCGCTCGCTCTCTTTGTCTCGCTCTTTGCGCTGTCAAAGAGTGGGAGATGTAGAGTGTTGGAGCACAAGAGAGTACAAGTTGTTTGACATTTGGGGAAGAGGGTGGGGGACGCTTTTGCTTTTGCTTTTGCGTCGGTCGTTTTTGTTGTTGTTTTTTTTTTGCCGGTCGTTGCCCGTGCTGCTTGCTTTGGGGTCGTTCCTGGTCGTTATCCTATATACCGAGAAAATCTATTTTTATTTTGCATGCCTTTAGCTTGCCCGCCTGCCTTGTCTGCTTGAATGCATGCCTGGCACGCCTGGCCTGCCCTGCCCTGCCCTGCCTGCCTGCCTGACTGTTTGGTGCCGTGTGGTCGACTCCTCCACCTTTTTGCCTTTTCCTCTGCTTCTGATTCAGCTTCAGCCTCTGCTTCTGCTTCTGCTTCTACTTCTACTGCTTGTCTCATTTCATTTCGTTCCGTTTCGTCACAATGTTGTTGTTGGATCCATGCAGAGGGCGGTTGTAGGACTGCCGGAATACGGCGGATACTTATGTTTGTCTTGCGTTATGCACACACAATGGAAACTCACAACAAAAACAAAAACAAAAACAGCCACAACAACAAGGCCAAATGTAAACGCGTCGCTGCCAACTGTTGACAAACAAATTGATGCCAAAAGCAGCAGCAGCAACTGAGGAAGACGATTATGTATAAAAAATTACGCAAATTTCACAGCAGCTTTAACATTTGCTTAATATTAATAATATTCAAAGTGCTGGAATATTAAATACGTTCTAGTATTTTTTCTTTCCCCCTAATTAATCTAGATCAGATCATTATATATTCTATATATTTCTAGATCAGATCAGTTATGCCATGGCATACTTATGTAAGTTGCCAATTACCTTTTTGACAAGAAATTTCCTTTTAATCTATAGTACAAATGGCAGCTGTAAAGTTGATATAGTGATTCGATCCGATTAAATACCTCTGAAGTACCTGAAATTTGCTAAAATTAAATAGAGAATTTCAAAAAAAAAAAACAACATAACTATCAGCTATTTTAAAAGCTAACTTCCCCAAAATAAAAACCCGTTAAAATCGAAATTTTCTTAATTATTTTTCTGTTTTTTTCCCGGTATCTATTTTACGATGGATATTTGAATGTTAGATTACTGGTAACACCCTAAAAAAACCAAAAATCTAAATCTCCGATTTTACCCACAATTTCATAGCGAATGTAAGCAAACGTGGCTACAATTCCCAAAAAAATCGCTGTTTATCTGCTAAATTTTTAGACCCAGTAATATCAGAACTAAAAAAAATTAAAGATAAAAATGAAAGTTAGATTTTTTTCATGTGGTATTAGTTAGCTGGTGTCAGATCTATAACACTTCTAATACAATCGACGGCTAGTAATTGAAGTTAAGGTTTTTCAAAATAGCTCGCAAATAAAATAATTTATAAATGGGATTTTCAGTCTAAAGCAGTTGACTGGTGGGCGGTGGGAGTGGTTAGGTGTCAACTAGTCGTTTTGTATGCCCAACACAATTTTAGCGGGAAATCTGCTATGCTCTTCGTGCATTTTTGATTGTTCTCTATTTGATTATTTTTTTTTTTTGTTGTTGTTGCATTCTTTCGTTTTTGTTGTTGTTGTTGTTGTTTGCCGACAGGTGTTGTCAAAGGGGGGGAATGAGTGGGTTGCATTTACGTAAGTGATATTTAGTGACATTTAAGAGTTCAAGTTGCCATAGGCCAAACACACAAGTGTTATCATACTGTGTGTGTGTGTGTTGTGAAACGTACTTTGTTGACCTTTCCCGCTAACTGTGTCTGTTGCTGGCGACGTTGACGTCGACGTCAACGCTGACGTTGTTGCATTCGCCGGGTTAATGAAACCGATTGACACACAAACACAACAACAACAACAGGAACAACAGCCCAAGAGTATAACAGCAACAACAAAACAGAAGAGTCTGAGAAAGAGGCAAGTCAATCAACTTGCCAGCGAAGAGAGTGTTTGACACATTTTAAGAGAACAGCAGCAGCTACAACAACAGTAAAGAGAGTGGAGCTCCTCTCTGCGCTCTGCTAACTTACAGAGTTGGAGAACGCGCTATATATATTTTGGTCATGAGTTAATGTAAAACAGATATGTGTTCATTTTGTAAGAATAAATAGTAATAATTAATATACAGGAAGTTTATGCATATTGAAAAAAATACTTTAGTTAGCAAAATTTGTTGCTGTTATCGGTATTGCTGGTTATGCATGGTTTGTGTCCGCGCTACAAAAAAATGTTGTTTGCATGTTAAATTCTGGTTTTCACAGCGCTGTTAAGTATGCAGAGCTACGGCTGTTGTTTGTGCCAATATGTTATTTGGCGAAAGCTGTTAAGTGCACTAAGCTTGCGCTGGGATAACAGTTTGCTGTTATACTAACGCCACCTATTGCCTATACAGAGGCCGTGAGCGTTAAATTTCTGTGGCGTCATCTACATTTAGTTAACCGCATCTGCACTTTGCTGGTTGTGGTATAAGCTTAGTTATAGTCAACACGCAAACCATTACCAATTAACAACTAATTTTTACCGATACCCCGTTTCTCCCCTCTCCTCTTGCAGCACCCGACTTGCCCGCGTCCACAGAGCCAATGTGAACATTGGCAGCTACATTAATCGCACGAATCTAGCTACCAAAACAAAAGCAAAACAAATTATAAAAACAACAACACACAATACACGAACTAGAGACAAATTCAGATTCAGATTCAGATTTAACAGCCGCAGCAGCAGCATCAAGCAGAGGCAGCCGGCGATTAGCAGAGATAACGGGTAAGTTAACGACAAATCTTCATCTCCATTCTACTAAATATATATATCCAAATAGCGAGAGAATATCTGACTTTCTTTGTTCTTTTGTTTTTCATTAAATTGCATACAATAAATATGATAACAAATTGCAATTTTAATAATTATTAACATATGTGTCCTGAAATATATTTATCGTAAATATAATAAATAGCTAAGAGTAAATAATAAAATAAATAATATTTTGGAGTTGTAGAGCAAAAAGAGTACAGTGAACTCCAAATAAACAGAGAGAATTCTTGCAACCTAAAATACAAAATATATTCTTGCGCCAAGCAGAATACTATACAAAAGTTTAAAAATATACAAATTGCATTAATTCTAGAAGAAATAAACTTGAAACTAGTAAAATCATAATTTGAAAATTGGTCGCAAATTGAGTTTTTATCGATATTTATCGATTGAATTTGTATGCTCTAAATTTGAAATGATTAATTGATAATACAATTGCACTACTAAAAATACACAAAGTGGAAATTGTTGTTTAGTTTAGTTGGTGGTTGCCACACCAAGGTTGTTTGTTGTGAAGGATTTGCGAGAAGCCTTCACTGGGTGCAATGGACTCCCGGACATAAAAAGCGTGAAATATCTGTGCCAACAACCTTCGACCAGTCAAGAAGAAGAATAAATACACACACACACACATAGTATATGTGTTACATCCTCATAAATATGCAGAGGAGGTGTTTGGGTTGGGTGTGGATTGTGGTGGTTTGCGTTCTGAATTCCTGCAGCTGACTGCTTTGGATTTGGATTTGAGTTTGAGTTTGGATTGTGTGTGTGTTAGTAGGTGGGTAGGGGGAAGGGGGAAGTAGTGAGGGGCTAGTTGGGCTTCGCACTGGTTGTCGCCGTGTCGCCGCCATTTCAAGCACACACTCCACAGTACGTGACTCGAGCGTCAGCAGCGCTGTCGACGTCAGCATCAAGGATATTCGCATGTGTGTGTTTATCCTTCAGCTGATGCTGCTGCCTCTGCTGCCTCTGCTGCCTCTGCTGCTATTGCTGTTGGCCTGGCTCTTTTTTGTTCAGCATGGCTCTGGCTTTGATGTGAGCTGCCGTCATGCTGTCCTTCAGTCTGCGAGTGCAACGAACGCTGTCCTTTAACCTACATACATACACACACACACTTAAACACACACTCAAACACACACACGCATTGTGCACTGCTGGCAAATTCTCAACTAGTATTAAAATTGTGGCGCAAGTTGCGGCTAACAGTGAACAACTTTGGATAACATCAATTGCAACCAATTGCAAAGTGGGGTGTTTTCTTCTCCCAAATACCCTGTAACCGTTTTACTTTGAGTCGTTGTAGAACCTGTCGAGAAATATCAACTGTTGACTACTTTATTTTTGGTATATCGAAAAGTTTATTAACTTTTAATTTTCTTACACCAATTCGCTGTAAACCTTTTAGTAAATATCGTTATAGACATGCACGTTGTTGTTTTAGACTATCGATAAATATCGAGTGTATTAAATATTTAAAATTTTAAAATTAAAATGCTTGGAAATTAATTTAACATTAAAAAAGACACACATTTAATTAGAAGAAAAAACAAACAGCTAGAAATAATTATTGAGTTTGAGATTCCTAAAAACACTCAATCATTTTCTACTACAGATTTTATTTATATACATATAGTAACAAAAATATTTATATATTTCTTTTGACAGACCCATATTCTTATCATATATATATATATATATATATATATATATATATATATATATATATTTGACTTTTCTAGCTACGAAACAAGACCAAAACTTTTCCAAATTAATTTCGAGTTCCTGTCAAGTACTTTTATATTGAAATTAATTTTAAAATATATGCTTGCTTCTTCTTCTTCTTCTTCTTCATCTGCATTTCGGTCTGTTTACAGTTATATGTAATTTGTGGTGGACTGTGGGTGGCAAGTGGGTGTTCGGTGGGTTTTCTGCAATGTCGGGGCACATGCCACATGGCACATGGCACACGGCACAACAAGCTTCCATCTGGCAATCAATATCAGCCGCAGACTCAGACGCAGACGCTGCCACAGCAGGAGGCGGACATGTCTATTACGCCATCACCAAAGTTCCAGCAACAAAAACAAAACACAAAAAAAAAAACTAAAATAAATAAATAAATAAAAGACTGCAACGAGTGCTGCTGCTAATACATATTCTTCATGTTCAACGTCGCCAGGCTAAACTGAAGTCACTGCAAGCAAGTAATGTCTGTGTGTGTGTGAGTTGCCCTGACAGGCGGTCGGTTGCCTTCGCGTCGCTTCTATTTACATTTGCACGCTCATTTGCTGCTCAGTCGCTGGTGGCGCCGACGCCAACGTCGCGAACGCTTCTAGTTGCAGTTGCAGCACAACCGCAACAGCAGCAATAGCAGCAACAGCGAAGCATCGCAGACGTTCAGACGAAAGCGAAAGGCCATTGTCCGGAATTTTGTTGACCTACTAAGAGCCAGAATGTAAAGTACGAGGCATAGCTACACTGTCATTGCCGTTGCCGAAGTCATTTGACTAACGTACGAACGCACGAACGACCACACGAACGACTACACGAACGAACGAACAAATATATTTACCAGCAAAAGCTTTTACCCTCTGCAAAAAGCTTCGCTTATCTGCTCTGCGCTCGCTCGTTCTGTGCATTACGTCCGACTATTTTGTTGAAAGTTCGTTTCGAATTTAGCTACATATAAAACACAACAACAACAACCACATCTAATGGTCTGCATTTTTGATATGAACGAAGTCAAAGCCGAATTGCTAGCGAACGCCAACAGAGACAGCAGCAGCAAGTCATTCACCTTTTGCCCGCGAAGCTCTCGCGATCGACGCCCGTTCGTGTTCGCTTCAAATGACGTTCTGCGTTTGATTACTTTGCTCTCTTTCTCTCTCCCGCTCTCTCTGTACGTCTCTCCCTTTTCGATTTGGAAGTTAAGCTGAAAGCCAGCGCCTGACTAGCCCTTGTTATGGCCTGTTATGCTCGTCACTGTTGTTGTTTTTGTTGCTCTCGCTGGCAGCTGTGCAACTGAGTTAACGCCTACGTCGCGAAACAGCACAATGACAATGGGGAAGCCAAAAAAAGAGCCACAGGAAGAGCGACGAGGTGTCATACAATAGTAGAAAACGAAGCATTGCCATCAAAATTTTGACGAGCAATGCGTCAAGTTTTTTTTTTTTTGGTATTTCTTTTATTTATATATTTTTCGTATTTTTGTTTTTTATTTTGTTTTTACTTTCTCTTGGCAAATAGAAAATAATTATTCACACACACACACATACGCGGGTTTGAAATCGTGTATGCATGTATGCATAAAGAGGAGCTTTTTAAATCACATTCTATTTGTGTCTGACCACTGTGCATCAAATTGCATTCGATCGTTTCCTGCATAATTTTAATATGCATCTCACATATGCCTATGTATGTGTGTGTATGTATTTACATATATGTATGTATGCACATATATTACGTCTCTTCCTCTTGCTCTCTCGCTCTCTATCTCTCTCTCTTAATGGTCACGCTTAGCTGCACAGAAAGTTCAAATTTATAGCGATTGCACAGACGAAAGCATAGCAACGAATTCAAACAAATCCCCCCGCAAACCCATTACCAACCCCTGCCACTGTTAGTGCCCGAGTTGTGCAACTTTGGTGAGCTTTAACCTAGTTTAAGGTCATTTCCAAGTTAAAGACAAACAACAACTCGGCCGGGTTGACGGGCGTTTTACTCTATGTGTGCAATAGAACAGTTTTTGTTGTTTTTCTTTCTTATACCCTGTTACTCATATGCTAAATTTTTTAATGAAGAGTGCAAGTTGATAAAGAAAAATCAACCAAAATATAAATCATTTATGTTCTTAGAAACAAATAAAATTGCACTTTAAAAAAAAACAAGTGTCTGCTAGTCGGACACACTCGACTATAGAAGACTTTTTTCTTCTTCCATTTATTTTTTACAGCAATTTGTGGCTTTCTGTTTTGACATTTGTCGTTCACGTTAAATAAGACTCAAAAATGGACAAAGGACGGGTTTTAGATTGGACATTTTTCTATTTTCTACATTTGTTAGAATTATTTGCGTGCATTTGTGTGCGTGTTTGTGCTGGTGAAAAGGGGAATATGCATCTTATCTAATGGTTGTTTCCACGCAATTCGTTCGCTTAATGGCTCAATTTTTGACAGTGTTCAAAATTAAGGTCACAGAATAATCTTGACATTGCGCGCTCCAGAGAACAAAACAATGACGATGGCGACGGCGACGGCGAGAGCAAAAGCCCAGCTCATCACCGAATCTGTCCTCTCATCCCACTCTCCCTATCCCTCTTTGCGTCTCTATCACACTCGCACTCTCCTACTTATCATTCGCGTTGCGCGCGCTTCGTCAACAAATTATTATTGTTATTGTTGCTTGCATTGTTTTTATTGTTGTTATTTCTCATCCAATGCTGTCGGCGTCGCTGTCGCCGTTGCCGTTGGTGATAATGAAATTGAAATTTCATTGCTAATTGCGTTTAATATTTATAATTGACCCAAATAATTTGTGATTGGCTTGCAAAAACAACAGGCAACAGACATATGTACAAACATACACATAAACACATGAAGGACAAAAACAAACTGAATGAGTGCAATAAAAGCAAGGAAAGAAAGCGACTAAATCGGGTCAGCTGTTTGTTGTTTGTTGTGGTTGTTGTAGTTTTTGTTGCTGTTGTCGTCTTGCTTAATTAGTCACCGTTATTTCTGCAGCTCAGCTCCTCTACCTATTCCAACTGTATTGAATTACAATTCGACATTAAACGATCTCGCTTTCAATGCACAACAGCAACAACAACCACAAGAATAATAACAGCAATCGAGCAAATTTGCAATTCGAACAAACTAAATGTGCTCAGTATGCACTCATACGTATGCGTATGCGTATGTGTGTGCAAGCATACAAATAGACCAATAGCATTCTTGCCTGCTGCTAGCCAAATCTGTTGCATGCAGTAGTTATTTCAATTTTGTTATTATCATCATAATTGAAACGAAATATTGATTTTTATTGTTTTGTGTTATTTTGTTTTTACAACTCAGAAATAGAACATGAATTCAAATACCAATATAATAAAATGTTTGGTAAGGGCATATAATAGTCGCCTAGAGTAGAATTTGTTTTATTTACCTTTGCCTTGCCTCGCCTTGGCTTGTCTCTCCGTCATTCCCATATTCTCCTGCTATCACATCGAAAAAATTTTTGCTCTTCGCCCTGTGCCCGACGTTCGCCGCAATAAGTAGGTGAAAGGTCTTTAACCTTTTTGCATGAAAACAAAATTGTGCAGTGCATGGCAAAAGGGGCGGCCTAATATATATATAAATGAGTGTGTGTGTGTGTGCCTTTGTAGTACAAAGCTTTTTAGCATTTGTTGTTCTTGTTGTAGCGAGGTAAAAAAAGAATATATATACAATATCTATATATATATATATATTGAATATAAATAAACAGTGTGCGAAAAGTTGAGCAAAGTGCATGGCCATGTCAGTAAGGTGGTTTGGGGGATGGGGTGGGGAGGGGTTGGTGAGGAGCTAGTGCTGACTAGCTGACTGACTGACTGACTTACTGACTGCCTGACTAACTAGCAGCACACAAAAACAAATGCGAACTGCAATCATTCGCTATTTTTAGGTCGCAAAACAACAAAACAAAAAAAAACACTCACACAAGCGCATTTAAAATGCTTACACAGCCTGGACTTGGACCTATCACAATAGCAACGAGTAGGCGGTAGGTTGTGTTAGCAGCGACGACGACGACGAAGCTTCATCAAGTTTTCCTTTTCGTTATTTTTGCACTACGCGAGAGATAGAGAGAGAGAAAGCTTTCTGCACGGCGAAGAGAGCACTGCAAAGCAAAAAAACTACTTGCAAATAAGAAAAAAAAAATGAAACAAATAAAATGCACTGGCAACAACAGCAACCAATATTGCGTACAGTCGTCCCTCACCGCGACCCTCAAAAGCTGTGCGCTGTGCGTGCGTCTGTGTGTGTGTGTGTGTGTGTGTGTGTGTTTGTGTGTGTGTGTGTGTGCAGCAGCTGCATGGGAACAGGCCCAGGCCCAGACCCAGACCCAGGCAAAGGTGGTACCAAGCCTAGCCAGATTTTCCAAAAATAAATCCGAGTGTCGCAACAAAGTGTCAGAACAATGTTGCCACTGCGGTCACTGACCACTGATCACCCAATTATTACCTCTCTTGATCTTCAACAATATATTAGTATTCTATATATATATATATAAAATATATATTTTTATTATTGTTAACAGTTGTTTTTTATTTATTTTTGTTTTTATCTGCTTGCAGTCATTCCCATTGCCATTTCCATCGACGCGAAGCGGCAGTTGCCACAGCAAACGCTGCCTCGCTTGCAGTCAAATCGGTGAGTAACGGGGCATCTGCCCAATCAGATATGTGCATACGGTAAATCTCTCAATCGCACAATGTACACGTATTATGTATACATAAAATGCACATTAAATACACAAGTATAATAAATAAACAAAAAACAGTATGCTATGAAACTGAATATGCTAAAAAAGAATTTAAGCTTCTGATCGTGCTGAAATTTTTGTATTGTACATCATATATATTTTGTTGCTCCAATAAACTAAATATTGTTAAACAAAGGATTGATAATCGATTATAGATTACATAAAACAATGTGCGCATTTAAATATAAAATTTAACTTGATTAAATATAAGGTATACATATTATATGTATATTTAATTTAATAATATTAAGCAGTCCTTAGGTTAGACACGCCCACACAGATACACTTTGTAAATATATATCGAATACCCTTTAATAGGAGAACTGAGAACTGCATCAAGAAGCACAAAATCGAATTAGCGAAATAGAAGAAATAAAAAGGCAAATATCAAAAATACATGCAGACAAGCGCAAGCAGACATATAAACATATGTGTGTGTGCGTGTGTGTGTGTGTATAGAAGAAGAAGCAAAACTGTGCCAATGCCCTGACAGCGAACAGCACAAGGTGATGATGCAAACGGCAAACGGTGAACAGCGAATAGCGCATAAAATGATGATGATGGGCGGGCAGAGATGTTTGTCAGATTGGGGAAGGGATTGCTATCAGAGAGGGAGCGGGGGTGTTCAGCAAGAGAGTGAGAAAACGAGACAGGGAGAGCGAGAAATTAAGGGAGACGGGGTGGCAGCATGAGCAAGATGGATGTTGTTGAGTCAGGCATTGTTGCTGTTGTCACTGTTTCAATGTGCAACATGGCATGCAACACACACACACACACACACACGCGCACAAGCTTGACAAAGGTGCACAGTCGGTGGTTGGAGGCAGACAAGAACTACTCAAATAGCCCACTTACCACAATCCCCTCCCCGCCCCCTTTTAATAGAGTCAAAATTACAAGCATGCAAGAGAGAGTGAGAGAGAGGGAGGGTTGAAGAGAGTGGAAGGGAAAAAGGCAAGGGGTTTGTTGGTCTATTTGAAAAATTGTTGTTGCTGTGCCGCAAACAAGGAAGTAAAAACGTTCAAAATGAGCACCAAGCCAGAGAGTGAAAGAAAGAGAGAGAAAAAGAGCAGGAGAGGGCGAGAAAGAGATGGAGAGACTCAAGTATCCATTTGGCCATTTCTCAAGTGTTTGAACAGTGCACTTACCTGCAAGCCGAAACACTGCTCCCCACTACTACCCAGCCCAGGTGCCCCAACCAGACCCCTCCCCCCTAGTGTAAGCAACTTCACCCACTTTCAACTTCTCATTAACTTTTGCTTATGCAATGGAAAGTGGCAAGGCAAATCAAAGCAACACCAACAAAGAAGAAAAGAAATAAAAAATGATAAACAAAAAGAGAAAAAGAGAAGAGAAAAAAACAACAAACAAGAAAATACCAAAAAAACATACAAGCAGAAGTATACACTACATCTACTCTTCTATATATATATATATATATATATATATATATATATATATATACCAAAAGTTGGCTAATAATCATCGTGAATTTCAGGGATATATCGAAAAAAAACATCTGCCTAACATTATTTAAATACAATCCAATAAAGTGTATTCCGTGCTTACATATATAATCGGGGATACATAAGAGTTCATTTAGAATTGATTCATTCATGGATTTTGATAGACATAACCCAGTCGATATTTTGATTTCCTACCAGGTGTTTAAAATAAACAAAATATTTGCGATAATTTAATCGATAAATTGATATTATTGTTAAGTATCATTTAAATATATTTAAAAAATGAATATTTAGAAACAAATGCTTTTATGTTCAAGATAAAGAATAGAGGTAATTAGTTGGGATAAAATAATCGATAAATCGATATATTATAAATTAAGTATATGAAAAAAATTATATATTTTGTAGGCAAATGTTTTCATATTTGTGAAGAAGCGTAGCGATAATTAAATTTTGAGAAATTAATCGACAAATCATTATATTATAACTTAAGTATATGAAAAATATAAATATATTTTGTAGGCAAACGTTTTCATGTTTGAGATGTGGCAGAGTGTATTGAAAACTTGATTTGTGTGTGCATTGTGTGTGTGTGTGTGTCACGATTACATTTGATTCGCTTGGCGGCTGCCTCAAGCGTCGACTGCCAACTGCCAAGAGACGCCATTGACTCGTTGACCGAGCGACTCACTGAACAAAACTATGCGCACACACACACAAACACACAGATACACACACAGAGGTATAGAAATGTACATAGATATATGCAAGTGTGCTTTTGTGTAGTTTTTTTTTGCTGTTTGGTGTGCAATTGTGCGCCACCTTTTGAATTGAAAATTTGTTAGCGAAATCGAAAGTTCAATAAACTTTCACGTAATCGACAAATTGCGCGCTGCTTTTGCTGTTGTTGTTGTTTTAGTTGTTGAGGATGCAGCCAGTTAGCTTTGCAATATGTATGTTGCTGTTGTTTGTTGGCCGCATTTAATGTTGAATGTACAAACTTAACTTTTATGTATATTTATATATTTATGTGCTGAGGAGGGGAGGGGGCGTATGCGTAATTTACATTGCGCATTACGTATACGCAGCAGTTGACGGTCAAGCAATAACATTTGAGCGCCATGCAGCGTGCATATAAATGCAAAAATACACACACGCACACACACGTATACGTACACGTACACACACATGTGATTGTAGTCTGTTAACATTGATAACAAATTGCATTGTTTATTTTCTTATTGCCATTAAATAATAATAACAATAATAATACATCGCATGTGAAAAGCATCCGTCTCGCTTGCCCCCATTGTAATAGTAAGTGACCATGTACAAATATTGCTGTCTCGCTTGGCCCATTAGTGCTACCCTTTTGGGCGCAAAGAAAGTGAACAAGTATGAAGCAAACAAGGTACGCGGAAAGAGTGAAAATAAAAATGAAATTACATAAAAGTAACAACGAACCCACAAAACCAAATCCAACAATCACATGAATGCCAATCAAGCAACAACGAACAACAATAACAAACAAAAGTAACAATCACGGCAACAACAACAACAATAAAACTGTAACAGCAGCTCAACTTAGCTTAGAAGCACATTCAAGCGCAAAGAGCGTAAACTACGCAGGAGAGCGCAAGGAGAGTGCGCAAAGAGAGAGAGAGCGCAAACAGCGTTTGATCGTTATCACGTCTCGTGTTGTCAATGCAATCCAAAGTTTTGCACTCTCTGCATTCTTCCTGTTCACATTTTGGTGATTTTCACTGTGTTCTGCTCTTACTCTCACGTGCTCTTGGTCTGCTGCTTTCACAACTATTCCTGATTGTCTTTCCCCAAAGTCCCAATACCACTACCAACATCAACACCAACACCAACACACTACTTCAAGCCACATCACACTGTACGCTGCGCTGTACTACGCTGCTCTCCACACTCCACTTCAGTACACTTCACATTTATTTTATTTCACAGTGCGTGCCTCGCTCTTGTCTGCTTCTTTCCACACTCATTCGACGCTTTGCCCGAAATTGGGTCAGCCATTGAACCCGTTGCGACGACAACGGCAACGACGACGTCGCGTCGGCATTGGCGTCAACGTCAACGTCGACGTCAACGTCAAAGTTGGCGCAGACGCAGACGATAGCTTTTCTGGTTGCTCTGCTACGTTGTTGCTGCGTTGGCGTCGCTGTCACTGTTGGCTGTCTCCCGCAGTCAGCACGTGTTCTTTGACTCAAAAGATGTTGCACATACATGGATTCAAACATACATACATACATATATATATAATACATACATCTCTACATAATGACAATAGGTAAGGCATTACGTAGGCTTCTAAAGGTGACTAGATATATATATATGAATATAAATTTAAAATTAACTACAAGTCTGGTTTATTTTCTTAATTTTTTTTAATTTACATTTTAGTTTTAATTGGCAGATGAGATAAGAAATTCTAAAATGTAAAATTTTTTTTATTAAAAGCTTTCCACATTCAATCCAAATTGAAAAGAAATTTGTTCAAATTATGTGAACTTTTTTTTCTATTATGATCAGAGATTTGTTTACTTTAACACTTTTTGAGCCAAATCGACATTTTGAAAAGCTTTTAAACTTAGTTTTGCGTTATTTTTTAATTCGTATTGTTCATTTAATTATAGATACTAATTGAATATGAATATATTAGATATATAACTTGCTGCTTAAATGCGCCAACAGCGACGCGGACGTCGACTGCGAAAGCGGCTTAAAACAGCGATCATCGTTGCGCTTCGACCAAACTTAAGGTTATGGTCACTCGCATTTACAGCAATAAAACCCTTCGCCCCTGCACCCCCTAAAATCACATACCACGACCCGCCCGTGTAACGCAAATAAAAAAACAGAAGAAGCAGAATAGAGGGAGAGAAAACAAAACATAAGCAAAGAAGAAGAAAGAAATAACCGAAAACAAAAATTTCACTTTCACATCAATTACGATGACGACGACGACGGCGACGCCATATTGAAGTACTGTACTTGAACAAGTTCAACTACGCTCCTCTCTTCGTCTGTGTGCGTGTGCACTTCAAATGGCTGTCAAGTCGCAAGTTAGATCGTCAACTGACAACACTCATTGCCCCTCTCTTCTTTTGGCGCTTTCTTTTTGGCTATTGGGACATTTTGAATGATGGCTCCTGGCACATATGATTCATACAAATGGACATTACAATCGCTACTTGCTTAAGCATCTCCACCTACTCCTGCAACCCACCCCCCCCCCCCCCCACCATCATATATTTTCACCGGCCACTCTGCGCCAATGTCATTGAACGCTTAATGGCCAAAACTTTACGCCCTTTTTCGCCATTTTTTTTGGTTGCTTGTCAACGAGTAACAAGAAAAGCCCAAAAAATAAACTGGAAGTTCAAGTCCCCGTAAAGCAGCGTATCGAGATAGACAGAGAAAAAATGATTGAGAGAGGGAGAGAGAGAGAATGAGAGACAGAGAGCGAATGAAATAGAGATGAAGCTTAAATAGCTTTGCCGGTCCGACCCTCAGCTAGAAAGTGTAAAGGGCACTAGGAACACCGTGTGGCATCATAAGTCGCACCTGAAATACCCTGTTGGTATTTTAAAGGCAGCATGCAATGCAAAATGGCATTATCGATTTTTTAATTAATGACAGTTTTCTAAGACTATGCAAACTTGAAAACAGTTAATTTTAAAAAGGACTTATTCTTGCTTTGACATTCTGAATTGCAGTTAGAAATCACAGCTAATGTAATTAAAAATTCTTCAATAAAATTGTGAAAATGTAGTTTATCAAAATATGTTGTAATTCGCTACGATTCTACTGTTGTAATTTAGATCAGTTTTTTATTTCTGTTTCTGGCTTTAGTAATTGCAACTACTTCAAAGGGCAGTGAGCACTAACTAACTAGCTAACTGTATTTGGTTTTTCTATTTGTATTTGCATTAAGTTGTTAGTTTGTTTTTTTTTTGTTGTTGTTTTTTCTGTTTTTTTGTTGGAGTTTTGTTTATGGTCTTTGGAGGGTAGCGACCCAGCGACGATGTTGTTGGAGTCAATAGGGAAACCGGTTACAGTTACACACTGCTCAAAAACGGTTGTTGTTGTTGTTTTGTTTTTTCTTCTTTTTTTGGGGGTCAACATGCGCACACATACGCATCTCGTGTGTGTGTGTGTCTGTGTGTGATTCAGCTGCAGCTAGTTTGCTTTGCTTTGCTGCCTGCTGCCTTCCTCTGCCATCAGTTAAATATGACTTTACACACCTTGCTCCCCCGTCCTGCCCCCCTAACTCTTTCGCTCTTTCTCACAGCTGCAGTCTGTTAATTTCTTTTGGTCGCCTCGCGCTTTATTCTGTCGCCTTTTTTTTGTTGTTTTTGTGGTTGCTGTTTTTTTTTTGGTAGCTTAATTCGTGCGTGTTGTTTTTTCTTCTTCTTATATACATATTTTAGTCTTTCATTCTTATGGGTTTTGTTGTTGTTGTTGTCTACAGAAAATAAACTTGAACTTGCCCGTTCACTTTTACTCCATATCTTTCCCTTTTTCATTTCCTCTCTTTCTCTACCTAGCTCTCTCTCTCTCTCTCTCTCTCGCTCTGTTTCTGACTCTGTTGAAGTGTTGGCCTTTCTTGGTTGTTGTTGGCTTTATTATATTTTTTCTCTGTTGTCTCAGATGATTTTTTGTTTTTTGGCTGGCGGGGAAGATTACATCGCATAGTTGGCCGTTGATCATGAAAATTTTCAATTCAAGTTTAGTGAAATTTAACGCTTAAAATGCAAAATGCAAAGAGGGGCTGCCTCTTTGTGTGTGTTTGAAGAGAGAGAGAGAGAGAGAGAGAGAGGGAAGCGGAGAGATTAAGAGAGTTGCACTGAGAAACAGCAAGTTCAAAGTGCGAATATTCTTCACAATTCTTCACAAGTAACGGTTATTTTTATAAAAAAAACTCGGAAAACACTTTTATATCCAAACGTATATTGACATCGAATAAATGACTGATTATCTCAATAATTACTTCATTTTATGATTATCATAAACATCCCAATGGAATCGAGCCACTTTTCAGCTCATTTCTGCTGAGATTAAATATTTCACAATTTTAAGTACATTTTCTCTTTCGGTATTTTTTGTGAATGTATATTTTGTTGTCACTGTATTGCAACATTTTGACATATCCAATATCCCACAGAAATTATCGATCTATAAATGAGTTTTACGTAAAATTCCATATAGAATTGTAAGCAGGAGCTTCTAAGTCAAAACTTCTCCTAATTAATTATATATTACATATTTCTTATATGTATTGGTTTCTATCTTCTGTTTTACTATATCTTTTAATTATTGCTTTCTACTTTGAGCTTTGAAATGTATTTTTGTAGATGGCTTTGCAATTTGTGTTGTGAAAAATAAAACACACTTTTCTGATGTTCAACGTTCGAACATATCCTAGAATTTTAACTGAATGTTTCATATATATACTCATCCATTTTCCGTAATTGGGTATATAGAGTCGCTTACAAGGGAATTGCAGCATGTAGCGTGGGATGTTTATGGAAAAATAGTGTGCCTTACGAATGGAAATAGTAATGTGTAGAAGAGGATAAAGAATTATACAAGAGATATAATTTGCTTAGCTCTCATTTTGTGTTTACAAGCAGATGGCATCTATTTCCAGAGTTCTCTTTGATGTATTACAGGGTATCTGTCGGCCTGTTTGCGAGTTGTCGATGAAGCGTGAGGAATATTAAACGTTATGTTAATGTCGCAAACTGAGTAACTAAATAGCAACTGATTGACTAAATGAGTAATTGACTAACTGACTCATTGAGTATGACAGACTGATGAACTGATAGACTGACGAACTGCTTGAGTGTTGCAGTCGTGCTTTCATTTTGGGTTTTAGATTTTGCATTTACATTTTGCTTTTATTTTTATTTTCCTTTTTTTTTCGTTTTTTTTTTTATACGCCCACATGACAGCCGCCAAATGCGGCAGGCGAAAGTTTACTGGGACTATGACCGCTTAGAATGTCTACACACACACAGACACAAACAGCAATACACACACACACACACACACATGCGGAACAGACTCTGGAACTTGAAGCGGAATATTTTGTTGCTCTGTTGCGTAGTGGTTGTTGTTGTTATTGTTGTGTGCAGCAGGCGGTTGAAGTAGGGAAGGAGGCATCGCTGGGGGCCTCACAGAAGTGTCTGTTGGCAGTGGCACTGTGTATATGTGTGTGTGTGTTTGTGTGTGTGTGTGTGTGTGTGTGACTGCGCTTATCTCGCGAGTCGTTGCCTTGAATGTAGGGCAGTAGTTGCCACTCGAGAGTTGTTGCTGCCATTGTTGTTGTTGTTGTTGTTGGTGGTGCACGCTGCATGTGCAGCTCATGTCCCAGTCCACATATAGATGCACTTACACACACACACACACACACTCACACACAGAAGCATACACAGACAAGACATTAATGCAGTTGTTTCTGTTGTTTTTGTTGTTGTTCTTGTTGTTACTTGTGTGGCAAAGTCATTGACTTTTTCGCTGGCTGCCACACGAATTCGGCATGGAAATTGCTGCAGTTGTTTGTTAAGCCATTGTTGTTGTTACTGTTGCTGTTGCTGTTGCTGTTGATGTTGCCGGCCGTTGATTAAATGTTAGCCAAGATGCAAAGGTCGAGGATTTCATATTGTCTCTTTTTATCTCTATTTTTCTTTAGTTTTATATCTCACTCTTTCTCTCTCGAAAACTTTATTTATAGCTCGCTCGTATTTATCGATATTGAAATTAAACATAAGCCCAGGTTTTTGACAATTTTACTTCTTACAAAATGATTAAATTATCTAAATGCTCGGAAATGCCAAAACCTATGACGCATGTGGCAGATACAACTGGAGTAATTCAACAAATATGCAAAGATTTCAAAGCTCAATTTCAATTTATAACAAATAGTTTTTTAAATTTTATTAAATCAGAACTCTTTTGTATGTCCGATTTTACTTGTAAAGCTTAATTCATCATTAAATATTGCACCTGTGTCTTCTTCATCTTTAATTAAAATAATTTTTTTTTAACGTTTTTTTTTCTAATTGTTTATTTCTTTCTCTTTGCTCAGCTAAAGTTAGACATATAAAAAACTGGGATATTGCATTGCGGGATAATGAGAATTCTTCATCTTCCTTTTGCCTTTTCTGGTCACACACACACACACACGCACACGCACTCTTCCCTCTATTTCTATATATATATATCTGTTCGACTTGAGTCAGTTATAAATATACGCATCTGAAATGAATAGCACATAAATAATGGGAAAAACGAAGCTGAGGCAAACAAATGAATCCCTCCTACAAGCAGCAAAAAAAATAAAAATAAAAACAAAAATCTTAGTGTGTGTATGAGTGTGTGTGTGTGTGTGTGTGTGTGTGAGTGCATACAATAAAACTTTACTGGCTCTGTAAATAAGGCATAAGAATTGGGTTAAAAGTTTATAGAGCAATGCAGAGATTTCAATGCAAGTTGTTTTTAAGCATTTGTTGGGTGTGTCTGTGTGTGTGTGTGTGTATATATCTCTATCTCTATCCGCATCTATGTGCATCTGTGTTTGTGTGTGTGTGTTTTCATATCAGCTGCTTCAAGTGGTTACATGGTCGTCGCATGGTCGAAGGCTCTTGTCAGGGTTGATAGCAAATTGCAAAAGGATTTGCGACAACAACAACAACAACGGTTTTTGACGGTTTTTGAGGCAAGCCGAACAATTTATACCCTTCTGGATGGTAAACTGGCATTTCAATTTTAGTCAAAAGTTTGAAATATTTAATTTGTTTTTTATGGAAATTTTATTGAAATGTTTTCTGTTTCACGATTGGGCTGCTTAAAGTTCATCTTATATATAGTTGCCCGATCCGATATATATATATATATACACAAAGACAGGACAGCGCTACAACATTACACAACAACAAAATAAGCCTTTTATGGTGTCTCGTTGATAACAATGATGATGTCACCATTGCACGTGCTACAATGTACATGCCATATGATATTTTCCACATGCCACATGCCACCATAGGCATTGCACTTACCATTCTAATTGATAGTTATAGGCCAATGTAAACAGATGCCTAGTTCAAAAGTGAGATATCAAATAAAAAAACTAACCCAGTTAATTGCAATAAATTAGAAAGAATAAGAAGCAGATGAATAACAAAAAGAATAAAAAAGTAAAGAAGAGGGAGAATAAGAGAGAGACGCAAGCATGTGTAAAAAGAAACAGCAAGAAACTTTGTCAAGTTCTTCGATTAGGCGCAGTCTGCGCTGATGCTTTATCAGCAGTTAATAGAAACGTGGACTTGTGAGTGGAGGTGGGGAGGTGGGGCTTGCAATGAATTTACGGACATCAATAGAAAATGCAAGTGGGGAAAAGGCTGTTGAAAGGCACGAGGAAAAAAAAAACTGAAAAATACATGAAGTAGCTACAGCAGGCGCAAGCAGAAGTGGAAATGTACACACAAGGAACACACACACACAAAACTACACACACACACGCATACGAGAGCCAAAGCCAAAGCCAAACAGTACAAATAATGAAACGAACGAGTCCACGAATGAGCGAGCGAACCAAACTGAGGAAAAATAATAATAACAACGTGCAAATGAAAAGCTAAGCGGGACGATAGGCTGCGGGTTGGTTGGGGTTCGAGGTGGCTCAGAGCAGAGCGCGTCAACGTCGTCGTTGTCGTCGTCGCAGTAGGTCAAAGACCTGTAGGAGGTCGTTTCAGCCGTTGCAGTGGCAATAGGCAACGTACAATACCACGGCGATGGCGGCAGATAGCAAACACACACAAAATAACAACATCAAACACATAAAGCACACAGGCGCAGCTGCAGCAGCAGCAGCAACGTGCTCTATTGAATAACATAAGCCAACGCCGACGACTACGTCAGCAGCAGCGCTGCACATGCAGTTAAGAGAGACAGCGAGTGTGAGAGAGGGAGAGAGAGAGAGAGAGCGTCGAACGAGAGAGCATCAGAGGTGGGAGAGCGTGCGCGAGAGAGCTTAGAAAAAGCTTTGCTAGTGCGCTGCTGATGACTGACGCTACTGCTGCGCCTGCTGCTCCAACGACCCAGCGACCGAGCGAACGAAAATGAAATTGAAAACAAGAGTGAAATGCAATCCAAGTTGCCATTTAGCTATTCTAGTATGTGTGAGTAAGAGAGCGTGAGCGAGAGAGACATAGAGAGAGAGAGAAAGAGAAAGAAAGATGTGAGGCATTAGGGAGTTGCAGTGCAATTATGACTATTTGATTTCGACAATATGCAGCATAAGTTGCTAATGCACACGTTCCATACATGTGTAACATGCCACATTCCACACTTATTCCTGTATTTGTTTCTTCTTCTCATTTCAGATATGCCAAGCAGAGGAACTGCAAATTGCATGCAATCGTTTGGCAGGATCACACAAAACTGGTGAGTGATCTACGTATGTGTGGATGTGTGTGTGTGCGTGTGTGTGTGTGTAAGCAATGGAGTTACGCAAGAGCTTATGCAATAAGCCATAAATGTGTGTACATGTTCATAATTCCCAGGTGCCCCCTCAAGGTGCCTGGGCGCTCCTTCAAATGGCAGGCACTTGACTCCACAAGCACCACAGCATTCCTGCCGCTGCAAGTTGTTTTGGATTTGTTTTAATATGTTTTGCAGCAAATAATTTATTATCTTTAATTAAGATTTATCTGCAAATAATAGAAAAATTGCAAACACGAATCTTTTTTATTGTTTTGTTTTATGTATTAGATCATTTTTCTCCAAGGTTGTTCGACTCTTATCCAGTTCAAATTAATAATTTAAATTCCCTTATTTATGCAGTCTAATTGACGGTTTTTTTTTTAATGTAAATTTGAATATATTCCTTATTGTTATGTAACCAGTATATATCGCATCGGATAGTATCGTATTACTATCAGGCAGACGCCTTAGGCAGAAAGATAAGTTCTTGTCTTGGTTTTTAGGGCTGCTTCAAATCTTTTCATTGCCATCATTTTGCTATAACTAACTTGATTCTTAAAATCAATGCTTTTTTATTTTTTATATGCTGAAAATTGTTAATAAGATTTCGTTTAAAAATTGTAAGCAAAATTTCACTTTATTTTTATTTTGGATTTTATTAATTTGTTTTTGCTACAAGTTCATTTAAATATGAGAATAAAATAAGAATTTGATTATTTTCAAATCAGGCATTGAATTGGTCTTTATTTATGTTTTCGCTTGCATTTTTGAATTAAAATCATACGAATAATTTGAGTTAATTTCATCATTTAATTAAAAATGTATACATGTATAATTTGATTTGACCACTTATAGTTTTACTCGTATTATTTAAAATAAAAAAATTTTAATCTAATCGATCATCAATAATTGCACCCTAAAATCAGTTACTCTCTCAAAGATTAGATACATCTCCCTTTGGCTGCCTGCGATATTATCTAAATGGAATGTGTGTGTGTGTGTGTGTGTGTGTCTTTTTTATGTGCCAAAGCTGCAAAAGTTTTCCGCTTTTCACGTTCAACGACGACGATCGCCGTTGTGTTTGTCTTTGTCTTTGTCTTTGTCTAAAGCCTATCCTATTATTGTTATTGTTGTTGTTATTATTATTGTTGTTGTTGTTGTTGGTGGTGTTTTCCTTGTTGGCTTCATTTGCGCAACAACATTTGTCTGGGAGAAGAGGGTGTGTGGGGTGTGGGGCTTGGGGGCATAACCAGTGTGGCCGGGGTGTCGGTGTCGGCCATCATATGATTTGCAATTTCCATTGCATTGCATTGCATTGGGGGTTACGTAAGCTAAAGTTAATGCCACATAATCATGGCTGAAGTTGCAATGCGACGCGACGAGACGCGAAGCGACGCGACGCGACGCGACGTGAGGCGACGCCACTCGACTCACCGGCCGCAATGGGAAATGGGGAAATGTTGCAGCGGCAGCCATGACACGCCATCTTGCTGCAACTGCAACGGCAACGGCAACGGCAACGGCAACGGCAACTTGCAACTGGCAACAGTTTTTCCTGGCACTTTCTCTCTCTTTTGTGTTTGCGGCGATGAAGTAATCGACTGCCGCAGCACCAATACGCACTATAAAAAAACCCCCGTTCCACCTACCCCCTCCTTACTTTTCCCCGCCCTTCTCCACTGTCTACCCATCTACCCTCACCACGTTGCCATTCATGCAACACGTAATGCACGGGGTAAGTTGATCGTCGCGCTTGCAGTTTTTAATTTTGTGTATTATATAAAAATATATAAATTATATATATACAAATGTTTATTCTTGCTTAACTTTATATTCGATTTGGAATAAGGGTTTCTCAATCCAGTTTATTTTGATTTTTTAACAGGGTATTTGCTAGCTGCTGTGCCCTCGACTATTACACTCTTGTTTTTCTAACTGCTATTTTGCCATTTTGCTCTCATGGAAAACCTGTTTTAATTTTGTTGTTCTTATATATAATTTTTTTTTTTTTTGCATTTGCAACTGCAGCTTGCAGTTTGTTGGTGTATAATTGTTGTTGTTGTTTTTTTGCTGTTGCTCTTGTTGTGGTTGTTGTTGTTGGGCCTATCTTTTGCCTAACGATCGCAACGAACAGTTTTGGTGTGTCCCAAAACGGCTCACAAGTTGGCGGCTGGCGGTTACGTTGGCTTTGACGACTGTTACAGCAGACACCCAGACAAATAGACAGACAGACAGACAGACAGACAGGCAGACAAACAGATAGACAGACGGACAGGCAGTCAGACAGAGTGAATACAAGGAGGTGAAGCCCTAGACCTCGTCCATTTGTGGGCTGGGCAAAATTGGCAATTGGAGGCATTGACGTGAAAGTCTTTTTGGAACTGACTGGGAAGACTTAAACATTTGCTAGAAATTGCTGAGGATGGCCACTCCAAACATAAAAGCGGACAATGCGATGCCAAATCTTAATCGATTGATTATCTAAGCCAAGCGAACAATCGCATTTCCCTTTGCACTTTAATAGCGTTTTTAGATACTTGATTGAAGAAGAAGAAGAGATCAAACTCTTCCGGTCCACATCAGATTTGTTTTCAATTATCAAATCGTCTGTTTGTGATAATTATTAAGTTAAGTATGCATTATAATCAAACTGATCTTTTTACTTTTTGTGTCATAAAATAGACCAAAAATGTTTATGAATCGCCAGATTATTAATTAAAGTTAATTATAATGAAACTCCTTGATTTATTGTATGACTTTAAGATACGTTCCAATTATGTAATAAATTAGTGTTACTTAATTTACAGGTATACATTAAATATACATCAATATCAATTTTCAATCTTAAATAATTTTTTTTTTGCTCCCGTCTTCACTGGCAGCCGCATTATTCCGCATGCCGCAGCGAAAATCACCTCGTTGGCCATATGCGCCAGCAGCAGGCAATGTGCAACATGCAACGTGCAACGTGCAAGTTTAATGCATTTGTCAATTGCCATCTTTCTCTCTCTCACTCTCTGTGTGTCTCTGTCTCTGTCTCTGGCTCTGTCTCATCTCGTCGCTCTTTGTGTCTATCGCATCACATTGCATCTTTGGCCTGTTGCACTTCCTGCTTAGCATGCAACCGTTGTCAATTGATCCACCCCCTACCCCTCCCCCCCACCCACTAACGTCTCTCACTTTGACTTGCCCCTCTTTATGCAGCGGTAACATTGCCTCCTAACACCATTTTCCTTTTGCTGTTGCTGCTGATTGTTACGTGAAAAACGAAAGTAAAACTCGCAACTGGCAACATTGCAATGTTGGTGCAGTTGTTGTTGTTTTTGTTGTTGCTGTTGCTGTTGCTGTTGTACATGTTGCAGTTGGCATTGTTAGTTAGCTTGCCATTTTTCTCATTTTCATTACGCGCCGACTGATCGAATCAGTGAATGGGCAACAAACGGGATTTTTTCAGCCAGCAACACAGCAAATGGAAAAGAAAAACTGGAATATGGCACACGGTCTGCCGCTGTGGAGGTAAAGATCGACGTTGTCATCGTTGCTTGTTGCAACCAGTTGTTGTTGTTGTTGTTGCGGTTGCTGCTGCTGTTGCTGTTGCTGTTACTGTTGCTAGTTTGTTGCCAGTTGTTGCCTGTTGCTGCCCACCACTTGGCTGTTATGTCATACAAGGAAGCGAATTGCCAGCGCGCAAGACGACGGCCAACAACATAAGTCGCAAAAACAACATTAACATTGTTGCAATTATTTGGACTTGGATGTGGCAGGAGTTGTTGTGGTTGCTGCTGCTGCTGCTGCTGCTGTTACCAACTTCTAACGTGGGCTAAAACTGGCTTAAACAGTTGACGCCTTGGACAAGTTTTTCCTTTCAACAACCGCAGCGAAAAATTATGTAGCCTAGACAACTGCAACAGTTGCTGCTGGCCTGCCTGCTGCTGCGACTGTTATTGTTGCTGTTGTTGTTCTTGTTGTTGTTGTGGTTGCTTTTAGAGTTCGTGATGCGGTTTTTTCACTTTTCATTGGACGTTTTTGTATTTGTTGTGTTTGTTTTCTAGGTTTCCTGCTGCTTTTGGCGTTACTGGGTAAATGTTACATAATTGCTGCAAAGTTGGCGCTGTGCTTTCAATATACCCTGGGTCCATTCGAAATGGCTAAGCGGGCATATGCAAAAGTCAGCTAAAAATGAATCGAGCAAAAAGTTTAGATCTACAATCTGAAATCAGATTGCAGAACAATTCTTATTAAAATGTTATTGATTTTGAAAATATATCTATCAAGCAATCTGTGTGTGTGTGTGTGTGTGTGTGTGTTCATGTACATGTACATGTACATTTTTGCAATTATTAAGGGGTATATACAAGTCGTACACAATCATTTGGAGTAGTTTCTTGTTTTATTATGAAGAGCATTTTCAATAGTAATGGAGACGCTGCGCTAGCAAACACACAGCTTGACTTGCCCCGCACACACAGCCTGACACACCTACTCCCACACACACACACACACACACACATACACATATAGGCCAAGCCACGCCTTCGTTTTGTGTGGGCTGCAAAAGTCATTGAACTATTGTTGGAGAATTGAGATCAGAATTTGTGAATAGCATTTGCACACAGGTTTGGCTTGTGTGTGTGTTTGTGTGAGTGACCCTGTCCCAGCCCAGTTATGAGCTGCTGAATATGCGACTTTGACTTGAAGCTTCTCTTAAACTAAGTCTTCTCTTAACCTTCTCGAGTCGCTTCTGTTGATTTCTGTTTTTGGGTTTTCTCTTTCTACTTCTTCTTGCTGGTTTCGGCTTTTCCCCTCTCTCTCTTTATTTCTGATTTTAGTTTCCTTTTGTCTGTTTGTTTCTTGTGAGTGATCTTCATTCCTTTCGCTTATCACTTTGAAGAGATTCGCATCCTTTCTCACATTTAGTTCATTTTCTGTATTATTTCTTTTCTCGACTTATTCGTCTAGTTCATGTTCTCTCTAACTCCCCCCCCCCCTTCTGCTTTCTTCTTTCAGCATAAAAACGATTCTATCTCAGTAATTTTCCCGTTATTTCGATCGTATTCGTTCTTCTTCTACTGTGTAACAGCCGCTCCTCTCTCGCTCTCTCTTTTTCACTCTTCGCCCCGTGCATCTGTCTCTCTCTTTGTGTATACTTTTTCCGCTCTTTTCGCTTTGCATTTAATGGACAAAAAGCAATTAAAATGTCAAAAGCGTGCACAATAGGAGAAAGTGAAAAAAGTGCAAATTTTGTGCGGCGCAAAGGTTTTTGATTTTTTTTTATTTGTTATTGTTGTATTTAGTTTTTTTACATTTATTTTATATCAATTTTTTTTTTTTTATTTACTTTGGATTTTGCACTTCAACAATTACAGCATTTAAATGCGAAACACAAACGTTGCGCGCCGTACGGAATGCGGCAGATGAATGGAGGCATGAGGCAGGAAGGGAAGAATTAAGGAAAGAGAGAGGTGTGTAGCGGTGGGGGGGGGGGGGAGTGTTTGATGGGTTGGCTATTTTATGCTTGCCTTTGAACTTGCCAAATTGACAACGGGGCGTATACGTAAAATTCTCTGCAAACGCTGTCAACTGTCAAAGCCAAAAGCAATAACAACAACAACAACAACAAAAACAACAACAACAAAATCAGCAACGGCAACTGCAACAATGGCTAGCAATACCAACAACATTAACAACAATAGCATAAGTAATAGTAAGTGTAATAGCAACAATAATCATAATAAACAATTGAACAACTTTCACTTGGTGCATGAATTCAACGCACGACGCAATTCAAACGACAATCATCAAACAAACTCTATGTGTGTGTGTGTGTGTGTGTGTGTGTGTGTGTGTGTGGCTGTGGGTGTGTGTGTATATATGTCTAAATACGTGTATGTGTGTGTGGGTGGTTGAGTTTTGCACGCCCCTGCACATTAACAGACCTCGTTACAGGGGTACAAATATAAATAAAGTCAAATACAAATAAATTAAAAAAAAAAGAAAAAAATAGATAAATTTGCAAATGCCAAACACATTGACGAACAGACCAAGTGGATAGAGAAAGACAGAGAGAGAGACAGAGAGAAAAAGATAGAGAGAGAGAGAGAGAGAGTGATAGAGGGAGAGAAGAGCAGTTAGAGAGTTAAACTTGTCTCCATTTGTCTGTCGTTCAATAGCAATATTTAATATTTATATTTAAAAATAATGACTATTCTTTGTAAAGCAAATAAATTCAAATAAATTTGCTTTATGTGGCAATTGTGCATTAGTCAAAACCATTCGAACCGTTTCCTAGTTAATCAATTAAGCGATTAAAATATTAGCAAATGAAAATCTACTTAAGACATTCGATTTCTATCAAATTTCAATTATTTATTTACTTAATGTCAACCAAAAAAAAAAAATGTTTCAACATTTGTTGCAAGCATTGCTTAAAACCCAGCCAAAAAACCAATCCGATTAATATAAATTATGTAAACGCGTTCAGAATTAGTGTATGCCTCAAATAAATATTTATAAATATTTATTAGTATTGCCACACTCAGTTAAACCAATAGTCTAAAATTCTCTTTTTTAAAAAGTGGTTTTCAAAGCTATTTTTTTTTTTTATTGAGAGAGTCGAAGAATGAGGCTTTTCGCGGATTAAATGCAGACACTTATATAATTCATATTAATACACATTTCTATTTACAATTTCTCTTGTCTGCCTGTTGAGCTGTAAATGTCAAAGGGAACCTTGCAACATGCTTGCTGTGGCAAGTAGTTGTTGCTGTTGCTGTGGCTGTTATCGGTTTGTCAATGCCATTTTCGAGTTCTTGCCGTGGCACAGCTTATGGGCTCTGCATAGTCATAACAATTCGATTGCATGTGGTTGGTTGGCAGCCAACCCTCCCCTCCCCTCCCCTCCACTCCTCTCTTCCCATCATCTCTTCTACTCTCCTCTGCTCTAACGAGCTGTTTGCTGCTCTCTATTCTGGCAATCAGGCAGCCAGGCTGCATGCAACGCTGTCGCCTTATATTTGCTACATATCAGTGTCCTTGGACTCGCCGTAGTATTGTGCAGCGGCACGTTGAACTTTCGATTCATGTTGCCTTGGAAATGGCTGCACTCAAACAAACGCACGAATGGGTCCTGCGCAGTACGTGCCACGGACAGCGTGCGGCAGGTCAGTACGAGCTGGGAAAGCTTTTCAGCTAGCTGCTCCTGACCTACCGCCAGCCATTTGGCAGTGTGTCCTCGTCCTGTTGACGCTGCAATGTAGTCTACCTATCCACCCTCCTCCAAACAGCCTCCCCAACCCCACCCCCTTTTTTTTAGCTGCGTGTGTGTGTGTGTGTGTGTGTGAGTTTGTGCCCAAGTGCAAGTTCAATCTATGAATTTGAACGGATTCTGTGCACGGCCCCGAACCCGGAGAACACCAACCCTGCAACACTCCACCACTCAACCAATTACGTGCCCCTTCGCGTTGCATGCAGCTGCCTGTCGTCATACAGCAGCTCTTCACTCATCTCTCTCTCTCTCTCTCTCTCTCTCTATATATATATATATATATATCTTTCGCAACACTCTTTCTCAGTCGTCTGATGTGTTTTTTGTTGTGCTTGCCAAAATGTCCTTGCCAAAATGTAAAGTTCAGAAACTTGCAACAATAATAAAAGCAGCAGCAGCAGCCTCCCCTTTTATCATTCTCCTCAAGCAATGGAAAAGCGGTTTATTAAATAAACACAACAACATATCTTGCAACAATATTATAATTTACTCAGTTGTCAACAAAATGTTAACTTTTATTGAACTTGTAATTATATTTGGAGAAGAGAAGAAATGCATAAGAGCAGAAAAGCAAGCAGAGATGCAATCAAATCAAAAGTGTGTTTTTTAAAAATTTTAAATTGTTCATTTGTCACTTGACTTTGTGTGAATTATATTTGTTTTAAGCAAACTTTGAAAAATATGAACTGAATTAAATCGGTTTTGCCATTTGAAGGGGAAAAACCCACGAAGAACATGTTATTTATGATGGGTAATTCGCTAATGATTTTCTTGACTATACAATCAGTGTGACCTTATGAAAATGCAAATAAAAGCAGTGTGACCAGTGTGGCACATAGAAACATAAAATAAACATAAAACACACAAACTGCCTGCTTATCTGCCACTAACTTTGATATCCATTTCGCAATGCATTCCTTACACAAATACCAATTTCCCACTGTGTCTGATTAACAACTAATAGCAACAACTAACAACAATAACTAACTAACTGCAACAACAACAACAACAACTGCAACAACAACAAAGAGAACAACTCGTTCTTAAACGCGGCGTCTGCGTCTTTAGAACGTCCGGTGTCTGTTCGATGTTAAGTTCAATGTTGAAATTAGCATAAAATACCGTTAATTGCATTAGCATTAGTCTGGCTCGCAACGTTTGCGACGCGTCGCACGTATGCCCAACCCTCTGCACACCCCCATCCCTCCCCTCTATTCCCAGTCCCCGCTGCTGCCCGACTATTGTCGCGTCTCCCACGATCACCACTCGATCGCCGACATTCAATTGCACTTTTATTTTTTTTCTCTTTTTTCTTATTTCTTTCTCATTTTTGTTGTTGCTTTTGTGTGTTTTATGGCGCATTCTTAGCGCATATGTCACAGCAACAGTCGCAGCAGCAGCAGCAACAGTCGCAGCAACAGTCGCAGCAGCAGCAGCAGCAGTTGTTATCCTTGAGTGTATCCGAGTGTGTGCATTGCGCATACGCGTCGTTGGTCGCTGACTAAAAGCAATCGCAATCGCAGTTGCTGATGATGATGATGATGATGATAATGATGGTGACCATCATGTAATTGATGATGATCGTAAATTATGAACGAAACGATACTCGAGATACCCTGCAAATGAAACAATCAATCCGAATCTAAATACTGATCTTCTATTCTAATATATCTCTTGATCTTACACATTCTTCTAACAATATTTATGTAGACACGGTATTTGCCAGTCAGGTTAACTTGACCAGATGCTGGCAAATCTTTTCTAAGTGTTCTTCTTAACAATATTTATTTATTTGTTAATTACCACATTTTACAATTTATTCTCAGTGGAGCTATAATAGCCAGAATGGAAACAGTGACAGTTCCGGGCAGAAATAAATTTACTTATCTGTACAAATGTAAAGAACCATATAAATAAATCAATATATACAAATAATATATACTCAATAGTTGAAAGTTTGCTTCAAATGTTAAATGATTTATGCTTCGCTAGGGGGCTTTTTCGGAAATATATATGTACACATTATATATAAGATCTCTTCAAATACCTTATGTTTGCAAGAAGAGTCAATCACTTCAAGGTTTTATCTCAGCATAAGTCTAACATTGACAATTTGACAAGGTTTGGTCAGGCTATACAATTGGGAACACGGGGACAGATCTAATATATGAAAGATGAACTACTGTGTGTGTGTGTGTGTGTGTATGAGTGGTATTCCCATTATCGTGTCAACTTTAGTTTTGTGGGCCAGTTTTGACACATGATAGATGTTTATATGCACGCCATATGTATGTAAATCTATATGCAATTATATATATAAATATGTGTATATTTATATATAGATATTATATTTATGTTTATGTATTTATGCATACATGTTATTTATGTATTTAAGAATTCAAGTATTGAGTGCAAAGTACAAAAAAGGATCTGTAGTTGGATCATATTTGGGATGTTTCTTAACTTTTAGTTCTAACTCAACGACAATAAGAAAGGCTAATAGAAAGAAAGAAAGGGAAGGAGAGAGATAGACAGCAAGATAGCCACAGAGTGATAGAGAGAGCGAGAGAGATATATACGTAAAATATTTTGACCTAGATTTCAAATGGTTTCTTATATTTTTTATTTATTTACTTTTTTATTTTGTGTTGTTTCTTTTTGGTATCTCTTAAAAAAATATTTATTTCAGTTCGGGTTGTTTGCCCTGCGTGTGGAATATTCACATGCCGCCTGCGTTCGCCGCGACGCGACTACAGGCAATGTGGTGGGCGTGGCAAGGTGTAGGGTATACAGCGATCGCAGCAGCCGCAAGTGGTTGATGTTGCTCTTGTTGTTGTTGTTGTTGTTGTTGCTGCTGCTTTATGTCGGGTGCGTAGAATATGAACAAATACACAAACTGTGAGCGAAAGAGCAATAAAGTGTGAGAGAGAGAGAGACAGAGAAGAACGTCGGAGCGGGCAGAGAGGATAGATGAAGGCAAACAAATTGTTGTTTTGTTTAAACTTTTTATGTGTTGCTGCTGTTCTGGTTTGTGGAAGCAGAAGAAAGCAAGAAGAAAGAAACAAAACAAGCAAGAATTATGTTAATATATGTAATTAGCTGCAAAAGTGCCTGACTAAGGCATACCCTGTAGCCGTAAGTGGCTCAACTAGCAGTTAATTTGAGTTAAATGAGTCAATTTTGTGATCGAGCCACAGATACCCTGTTATTGGAGCTGAAGTGCTTGATTCGTCTTACACTTTGGCTTGTGGGGAAGCCCGGAATTTTGAATCAGCCACAGGGTACACAGAAAGAAATTTTGAAGCTCGATCACTGCCGATAAGATAAAATACTGAAAAAGAAAAGAAAAGAAAATGAAATAAACACGCACCAAATAAAAAATAGAATAAAGAAATGCTTTTTTCGCTTCTCTATTTCGAAACGTTGACGACGACGATGACGACGGCGACCTACTTGTTGGATGTGTGGGCGTGCTGCATGGGGTGGGGTGAGGATGGGGGGGGGGGTGGTGTTGGTTAGGTTGGCTGCTCACACAAACAGACATTTGTCCGAGTGGTACACGCACACACACACACACACACACACACACACACACACACACATATGTTGGGGTAGTGGCTGCCGAAACAGTCGCGTTATTTGTGTTTGCTTTTTTTAGCTGTTGTTGTTGTTGTTTTTGTTGTTATTCTTTTTATATTGTTCGAAAATGATTGTAAACAAAAATAAACCTTCAACTTGATATGCGTCCAGGGATGTGTTGAAGGTGTCGCACAAACACACTCACACACACAGATAACACACACACACACACACATCACATATTTATATGAGCGATACGCTGCATACATATATATTCATATCTTTTCGATTCTATAGTTTTGGTAAGTAGTGCTATACATTGCTTATCTCTCTCTCTCTCTCTCTCTCACTCTCTCTGGCTTGCTTTTGCTGGCTCTCGCTCTCTCTGCTTGGCTTGGCCTGGTTATCTTCTGTTCTTTTGGTTGTGGCTCTGTATGCGTAAATATATGGGTCACTAGCAAACATAAATAACGCCCTAAACATATACAACCACCTCATACACTGAGCCAAATTTTGACTAGCTTTAGATTTAGTTAGTTGCATTAATTAAACTTAATTTGAAAGGTCTTTCGTTTGTGAAAATACCTTTGAAAAAGTTACAAATAAAATTCTACGTTCA